>VXAD01010120.1:159498-279791 GCA_013399195.1 Dicrurus megarhynchus | reverse complement strand
CAGCCGCCCCGGGCACGCCCCGCCCCCGCGGCCGCCGAGGGGGAGCGCGGCCGGCTGCGCCCCGAGCGCGCACGCGCAGAGCGGGCTGGCCGTAGTGCGGGCCGTGAGGGCGTTCGTTGCCGCGCCCGGGCGTGTGGGGCAGCCGGGCAGGGTGAGCAGAGCCGGGAGTTTGGGATAGTGCTGGGCCTCCCGAATACTGTGCAAAAAAGAAGGATTCTTCTCCACACAGAAGGTGAGACTTTTGTGCAGCCTCTCTCACTCTCTGAATGAGAGATGAAATGCAGACAAGACACTTCAAATATGAGGAAAGCAGCATCAAAGAGGTCTCAAACTTGTCTCAAAGAGGGAAAACACGGCAAAAAGAGGAATCACAGAATCACAGAATCAGTTAAGGTGGAAAAGACCTCAGATCATCGAGTCCAACCTGTGACCTAACACCACAAAGTCAACTAGACCATGGCACTAAGTGCTACGTCCAGCCTTTTCTTAAACACTTTCAGGGAAGGTGACTCCATCACCCCCTCGGGCATCCTGTTTCAATGTCTAGTCACCCTTTCTGTGAAGAAATTCCTTCTAATCTCCAACCTGGACCTCCCCTGGCACACCTCGAGACTGTGTCCTCTTGTCCTGCCATTGGTTGCTGGGAGAAGAGGCCAACCCCTACGTGGCTACAGCCTCCTTGTGAGAGTCGTAATTTCACCCCGAGCTTCCTTTTTTTCTGGGCTAAACACCCCCAGCTACTCCTTACAGAATTTGTGTTCCAGATCCTTCACCAGCTTCACTGCCCTTCTCTGGACTCGCTCCAGCACCTCAATGTCCTTTCCTGAATGGAGGGACCCAGAATTGGATGCAGAACTCGAGGTGTGGTTGTACCACTGCCAAGTCTGGGGGAAGAATCACTTCTTCCTATCATGAGTAAAACCATAAAAACCAACCAACTTTAACACGGTTGGAAAGTGTGAAATACGTGGTTTTGGTTTCCATGAACTGCATATAAATGAAGGGCAAATAAATAGGAAGAAGTGAGTCCCTGGTTCAATGAATGTAACTAGAGTAGCTATTCTTGTTCTGAGAACTGCATAAATGCTACCAGCACCCAGAAATCTGTCAGAATATTTTGCAATTGGACATGAAAGCCATTTCATTAGAGGAAACTGAAAAGGCTGTGTGGAAGACCTGAGCAAAGACACAATGAATTCCTTAAATAGAAATGGAAAGAAGCACTTTCATTGTTATGATAGTCTTGTTAAAGGACCTGAAATATGCTGATTAAAGAGATCAACAAGATCTAATAAATTCCTGAATGAAAAAGAGAAGGACCTTTAATCTCAGCATGGTCTCATAAACAGCTCGTCAAATACAACGCAAAAATGGCTGAGATTGCATGAAATGACATAATTGTTCTGAAAAATAAGGCACTGATGGGTTCCAGTCCTACCAATCTGAAATGCTGTGAGAGAACACTAGCGTCTCTTATTCTTAGGATGTATTTTTGAGTACTGAAATGCCAGAGTTGGCTCTGATTACATCTAAACTGTAGTGTGAGATGTGTGATCTCTAGACTCTGGATTTGGATGCCTTACTGTTCAGGAGTTTTGAGTTGGCTTGGTCCTAGGTTGCTGTATACCCAGAAACAACCCTTACTGTCCTCCACAGAGGCCAGATTTCTCAGGATATGGGAGTATGTGTGGGTGCTCAGTGAAAACAGCTCACTAGAGGGCAAGTAGCCTGTGTTTGGGACAGACAACCTGCTGTTCAGTTCAGGTGATTCAGAACAGATTTGGACTTTGTGATACCAGGCCTTCATCCAAGAGGCAGCAGGTAGGAGAACTAAAATACTATACTGTTTAATAGAGAAGATTTCTTGGATAGTCAAGGTAAACCTCTGTTCTAAATAAATTAAATTTTATCACCTGAATTGTCCCTGAATTAAGTTGGCTTAAACTTTAGGTTTATATTGAGCATTATAATCTAAATTATTCCTCCTCCAAATATGTCCTTTTTGTAGTTTTAATAATATTTCTGTCATTGGCCGTTCTCTCCCTTTTCCTTTCATTTGATTCTTCATTGATCCCAGGTCTTATTCACTGTGTGAGTTCAGTGATTACAGTCAGTGGCAACAGGATGTTTTCCTTTTTCCGTATGTTATACAGTGGTTGACTTGTTTATCCCAAAGGTGAGTGTTTAGACAAGTAAGTATTAACTTTTTGTTCACTTCCCTGTTTATTCTGGTCATACAACAGGAAAAGAGTGAAAAGAATGTGAGTGAAGTATGACTGCATGTTTATTCAGTGTAGGTGTTTCAACACTTATTAAAAAAAGGTGTTGAATCTCTTCTTTCAGGAGATGCAGAAATCATCTTTCATGGCTTAAGAGGGACAAAGGCAAGTTTTTATCCAATGAGGTCGTTAAATAATAGGTCTTGTGTGCTTACTGAACGATTAATAAAGGTGTTGATGCATGGACTTCATAAATGCTTATGGGACAAAGAATCTTTTGTCCTCACACAGCAGTAGAAAGAAATGTTTGGCAAACTTTGGAAGTAAAGCATAGCCAGGTCAGAAGAATGTGGTTTCACATTACACTGTCTGAACTGGAAAGGTTAGGTCTGAAAACACCATGTACTCAATCTATTTTCTTCATATACTCACTGCTTTGTTTTGCTATCACAGACAAAATACAGTTTAACAAGTGCTATATTGTATTAAGTTAGTCTGCAATTAAATAGCTTTATTCATCTCACTTCATAGAACCAGTCTAATTTTTATGATATTTTAATACAGGTATCTTTGTTCCTTCTGTTATTTACTTCTGTAATTTTAATACATAAATAGAAGAATACTGTTCAAATCATGCCTCTTAAGTTTTCATTGGTCTCAACAAAAGAACAAATTCATGCAGATAAAGTGTGTTGTTGGACATGAAAACAATATTAAAGCTCAAAATCTCTTTGAAAAGACATTCCATGTATGGATTTTGTAAATAATTAATGTATTATTTAATAAATATTGAAGCAGGAAACATTGTGTGATCATGTGCTCTGACCTGCATTCTATCACAGGTCATAGAATTTCACCCAGCAGTTGACTTAACAAGATTTTTCTCTAATGAAAGTATTTTAGTAATGGCTCATTTTCTTCTAAATTTCAACTGTAGGTATATATTCTTCTCAAAGTACACAAGTTTCATATTGTTATATCCATCTGCCCCTTCATCTTTACCATAAATATATCCAATTTAAGAGAAGGCAGAATGATGTTAATTTAAAAATAACAAAGGATTAGCAGAGATGGCAAATCAAGAATTAAGCACTTTTGATGCTCTTACACTCTTCTCTCGCGTTTTATGTTGAAGGAGACCAAAGATTTTTAAGGATTTAATATCCTCTTTGCAACTCCTAGACTTTTGGGCCAACTGAGGATTTGGGGAAGCTGTGCAAAAGAGCAGCCCCAGTGACTGCTTTTAACCCTTGCAGTATCAGAGCATTGCAGCAGTCCAGAGTACTCTGCAGAGCAGCAAGCCCTTTCATATTCCCTCACTTCCCCAGCACAGTCATCTTCTCTGTCTAGTCTTCAATATAGTGTGTGGAAAGCTACAGGGTGTAGAAGGATAGATTTACTTAATCAGTGCAATGCTGTCAGGGAAATCTCCTCATGATAGTGGTTTTTTCTGGTGGAAAAATCTACAGGATTTACGCTGTTGTCATAGAAGAGCTACTGTTTGCTCCAGAGTAAGCTAGATGGCATGTTTTCCTGCAGTTCAAAAATTACTTTGTATTTCAGGTATTGGTGGTGGCCTTGCAAGTTTTTTTGTGTGAAAAAAACTCAAACAAGTGTTGAGTTTGCTAAGACCATCTCTACAGACTCTTTAGTATTGATTGTACCTTGTCCAATGTCTTCATTTTGCCAGCTGCATCTTAATTTTGTGAACCTGAGAATTGAGATAAGCATTTTCACATTCTACATGGCTTCTGTATGCCTGCGTTATTTCTGATAACCACTGGGTGTCGTGATTCTCTTTGGATTACAGGATACAGAGAAGGACAAATTTGGTCCAGTCAAGGACTGCTGATGGACTTTTTTTGAAAAGGTGAAAAGGCCTTTGTCTAATTTACATAGAATTACAATAAGGAGTCCCAAATCTTACTTTAAAATAATGTTATTTTTTTAGGTAACTGTGTGATTCTTGGGGCTGTCCTATGCAGGGACAGTAGTTGGACTTTGATGATCCTTGTGGGCTCCTTCCAACTCAGAATATTCTGTGATTCTTTCTTTATGTACCAAGGGTAACTAATACGAGATAGGAATGCTAAAAACAACAGCCTAATTCACTACATGATTTACTCCCATTACCATTTAGCCGTTCAACTGAATGACACCTTGTTTGGTAGAAAAACACTAAGATGTCAGTAGGTAATTAAAGAAATCCTGATATCATAAATGTACAATGTAGCAGAATTAAGGATGAATTGGTGATCTCAAGTATGTATTTTCCTAATTTTTGGGAACTATATTTGACATGACTGTTTTTGAGATTATGATCTTGGTAAAGATTTTGGCCTGTTATTTTCATCATTTTTGCAAGCAAATGAAAAGGCAATAATTTGTAACTTTATATACAAGGATAAAAAACATACTTCATGCGGAAGAGAACTTGAATCTTGAACCTTTGGTACAGACCTGTGCTGCGGAGGATTAAAGACCAACCATATTAGTTGCACATAGAAGGATTACATTTCCTACAGACTAGTCAGTAGGAGATCATATGATGTGGTAACATTGATCCAGCCATGTGCTGTGCCTCACACTATGGATAGATGAGCCAAAGATATAGACTGGACATAGGCTTTCTGAGAATCTCAGATGCCACTGTGACTCAGTTGCTTTCCCTGTGGGCTTGTTATGTTAGATCGCTGAACTAATCTGGTGTGTGGGGGTTCTCTCAGTAGTGGTTGAAGCTTTGCCTAACAATATGATTGTGAAACGTTCAGAATTACTAGAACCATTTGAAAGACAAATATAGAACTGGCTCTTGCTTTGCAGGGCAAAGTATATTCCCCTATCGTAGGGAACAGTAGTGGGATATATTTTACCTTTAACTTAGAAACCCGTACTGCACTGACTATCACAGAAAAACACTGAACAGTTTGTGTCCAGTGGTACAGGAATTGTGAGGGCTTATAGGAGCAGATCAAGAAAAATCTGCTAAGTGCTGATTTTTACAGTGGACTGTGTATAATGTAGCCAAATTGGAACAGATTTTTTATGACACTAGAAAAAGGCAGTGCCTTGGTGGTATTAGTTCACAGATCTTCAGACCAGCTTTTAAAACTTGGTGGGTGTAGCAGCTCTTCTGAAGAAGTCTTGTTAAGAGGGTGTCAGTATCAATTAAAACGTACTTTTGTTCTGGAGTCATTTATGGGCCTTCCTGAGGTCCCTAATTACTGTTTGCAACCTATGGTCAGGGAGAAACTAAAAACCAGTGTTTATTTCAAGTGATATAGCAGAATGGACAGAAGATACAAATTGGATTCCTAATCTACTGCAAGGCTGATTTCCGTTGTGCTGAATTCATGAGGAGCTACTGGGGGCTCACCATTCTTGAAAATGGGACCACTTGGTTGCATGTCTTTGGGAAAATAACAGAGTTTCTATGAAATGTCCTGACAGTAATTGTCTTTCAGATTGTACTGATTTAATACAAGGAAAGCCTTTAAGGAAAATACGTCAATATCACTGAAAAGTTCACTGGAAAATTACATAGTTTATTTGTAAATACAATGTTAATCAGTACAGTACAGAATTAAATAAAATAGGTATAAAATGTGGTGGTTTTCCTAACTGAAATACAGTCATTGGTTTTGGTCAAAACTTTTGAAATCTTGGACTTTCCTGGAATGTAGAAATACTCTTCTTCTTTTATTAAAATGAATATAGCCCTCTAAATTTCCAACCCTCCAGAACAGTATTATGTTTATCAGATTTCTCAAGTGTGATTGTTATAGTGGTCAGATAAAATGGTGGCTTGCATAGTGGGAATAGGAATGCCTGAAAAATGTATATTTCTGATCCCAAGATAATTTATGTAATTTGATTTGTGATACCCTGCTGTAATATTGTTTTTCTTTGTAGCATTGCTGCACGGAGAGAAATAGCATTGATATTAAATGCTTGTATGTTCCTGCAGACCAGAGAAAGAAACCTGTAATGGAATATCAGAAATGACAAGCATACCCAGGCTGTCACAATCTTGTCCAGCTCTGCTATGCCAACAAATAAACTGCTTCAAGAGGGCAAAAGCAAAATGTACTAAGGACAGTTGAATATTTACCAGATGTTATGGCATTTGAGGCTCCAGGACTAGCTCTGTGTAGATGTAAGACTGAATTAGATTCTTTCAGTTTTGCCGAGGGCAGGAAAAATCATATCTTGTCAGGGACGACAGTTTTTATCTTTTTTTTCAGGAAATTCTCCACATGATGGCAGTAAAAAACCTCTGGAATTCAGAGGTGGTTTGTTTCACCTTCAAAAGCCATAGGGAAAAAAACAACCCAAGATGAAGAACTGAGTATGTGACTGAGCTTTTAGATTTCCCATTTTTCTCCTGGTAGTCCTTAAATTCCCCAGATAGTTTTCCAGACAGCAAGACTACATGCAGCCTGGAACAAGGAGAATAGGTCACCTGTCACATTATACTGGGGCACAGTGTCACTCACAGGCATGCCTTCAAAATATATTTTTGTTTTTTAATGCTGTGTATTAATGTGCAGAAGGAGAGGATAAGGAAAAAAATAGGTTGTGTTTAATCCCTATCCACAAACTTGTCTCTGCCCAAAGAACTTGGAGATTGTAGCTCATCACTTCAAGGCACATAACAGAGAGCCCTTGGATAAGCACCCAGTTTGCCCCAACTGGGCATTTGACCAACTTGGTTTGATTGCTGTAACAATGCCAGACGGGGATTAGTTGTGGAATGAGTTTGCAGTTGAGACTCAGCCTGTCTAGAGCGCTTGGATATCTTGGTGTATGGAAGCACTTAGAGAGGAGTGTATTTAAGGAACCCAGAAGCAGCTGTGTGGCTAAAATTAAAATGCGTTTTTCTTGTATTGTTTTTGCTTGGTTTCCCGTTGCACACTCTGGACCTGTCTTATGAGAGCAAATGGGCAAAGGAAAGGGATGAGTCAAAGGGATGAAAATCAATCCTAGAAATTCCTGCTTTGCTTTTTACAGCCTGGATACACCAGATATTTGACATGAAAAGGCCTGTGGCTAAAACAGTCTTTGAAAGTCTGCTCTTTATATTCATATCCTTTCATTCCGTTCCTCAGTCATTTAGCCCGTAGATTTCCTTTCTCTGTGTGCGCAAGGATTGCTGCTCCATTCCTTTCTACCCATCTTTCCTTCCCAGAACATAGGAAGTCTAATTCTACAGTACTTAGCACCAAAAGTGCTATAGCTGATCAAAATGTTTTTGAAAATATCAAATAGAAGTGGCAGAAAGATACTGCTGTGTAAGTGAAAGCATAAAGTACAACATACAGAAGTATCAGAACAAGATCTCTGATAAAGCAAAGTTAAAAATATAAACAAGGTTAGTTTATAATCTGTAGAGCAACTGCTTCTTTAGCAGAAAGGCAATTTTCTTTGAAAGAGTATATTACTTAGAATTCTTAGTATAAAAAACATTTAGCAATAAATTTCTATTCAGATACTTCTGACATGGGGAATTATTACCCCAGAATACTGTACAGGGAATTAGGAAATAGTTTTAAAAACTTGGTCAAGGTCATGTAGGAAGTCTGTGGCAAAGTCAACAAAACATGAGAATAGTAAGGGCAGTTCCTGTCCACCACTTCCCTCTCTGATCATGTGCCTTACAGAGATTGTAGAGCCTTGCTGTCAGACCAAAAACTTGCTTAGTCTGGTGCCCTAAAAGCTGCTTTGAAGCTAAACACAAAACTCTTAAGTTATGGGCAGCTTGGGATATGATTCCATATGATCTCTTAGCAAAGCAAAAGGACATGTTTAGCTGTCATAGTGAATGTAAAGGAGCTATTCAGAGAAGCACAATTACACTCCACACCAACAAATCTCCTCATTCCATCTGCTTAAAATGCCCTGAAAATCTTTTCTAATAGATTTTTGAAAAATAAAAATACAAGTATATGTTAAGCCATGCAGCTTTTCTAAAGAGTAGAAATACTATTAAGGAGTGACATAAAATGACCAGCTCACCTTGCTACTGATAAATGGGAAAGTAGAAGTCAGGGGTGTTAACTCCCCAGTTTTTGAAACCATAGGCTGGTCAGAAGTAAGAAACAGGATTCCATGTTCTCATCTATATTTTTTAAGGGGATTACATTCTTTGTGTACATGCATCTTTTCTGTTCATGACAAGGAGAGTTGCATACTGTAGCCCGAACCTCCAGGTCAGCAGCATTGAAAGGATCACATTTGCAGTTTGAACTGTCAGGGTCTATTCTAGAAAAAATGAAACCTAAAAACCAGGAGGTGGTTAACAGAGTCTGAATAAAACAACAAAACTGAAACTGTTACTTGTCTAAATCAATCTTCTTCAATCAGCAATCATTTTGGCCAATGTTTCATGTATTATGCCAAAATCTCTCAGGGTGAAAGATTCAGGAGCAGTAGCCCCTTTAAATGCTGCTACAGAGTGTGGCTTTCACAAGTACCAACTTTTTTTTTTGGTCATACAGATAATGCATCTCTGGTAACCTTGTACATTTTCTGCAAGAAGAAAAGATGGTGATTACATTTTCTGGTTTGTTTTTCCTCTTCAAAAACAGCTCAGTTGTGAATGACCCTGTGTGATGAGTAAGAGAAATTCAGTATGCAGTTTTGGTGCTACAAAAGGGCCCACTGGCAATTTCAATGCATATTTCCCAAGTCCTCAGAAAGGTCATTGAGGGTCTCCATTACACGCAGTCTAGAGCCTGTTACAATTTTCTCATACAATTTAATCTGCTGCCTGGATGGCCTCCAGTGTACAAGCAACTGACAATCTACAGTCTTTGGAATTGATTTCCTGGAATTGTGGAAGGCCTGCTTGGCCTCCAGATGACAGATGTGTGCTGGAGCTCTCAATGCTGCTGCTCTACAGAGATGAGAGAAAATTTGCCTCATTTCAGCATTGTCTGTAAGCTTTTAAATCTTCTTTTAGTGATTTTAGGGATGAAGTTATCACTAAGATAAAAGCATCATTCCAAGAGGGCATCATTAATAATAATCCTTTGCTTTCTGTAGCATTTATAATCTAGGGACCTTTTTGGTTGTATAAATATTCTCTAAGACAAACACCTCATGAATTTGATAACTCTTGTCGTAGTCATTTTGCATTTGGGGAACCAAAAATTAAAGGACAGATAAATGAGTTGCCAAAGTTCACACACCAGGGCACTGTCACCACCAGAAAGTTTTTAATCTTAAGAGTTTACTTCAAGCAGTTAATGTGGATTCATGCTATAGCTCTCATCTTCACTGGGATTATACCTGTACTTTATTTAAAGCACATGAAAAGTACATGTTCTTCTTATTAAATGCAATATCTTCACAAGTAGGAGAGAAAATAACTTGAGATTTCCAACCTATTTTCCAATTTTAAGATCAAATATTCCTCCCATTTTTCTTCTGTAAATATTCCTAAATCTGGAGTATAGGTGCCATTCTCCTCATCTTGTAGTAGATAGAAGCAAACTCCAAATCACAGACTGAGAGTCAGCAGAGAAACACCCAAGTGGTAAATGCACATTGGGAAAAGTTTGGGGTTTTCATTGAAAAAAACTAGTATAAACAGTTCATGAAAACAGGTGTTTTTCCCTCGATGACAGGCTAAGCAGGCAATCTGAAGCCTGAGTGATCTGCTCTCCTTTCAAATCTAGAAATGTTTCTTCAAAAATAGAAATTGGGAATAGAAAATAGTAGTAGAAAAGCTGGGATTCTTAATATGAACCTCCAACTCAACTAACATAGTAATGGATTGTTAAAATGGCTCATTTGATGGAAGTATGAGGGCACACATGGTGGCTTGTCCAGCAGGAGGATACATACACCTGTTGAGAAAACAGGGAGATTTCCATTGCAATCCCAAGCCAGAAATACCTGTTGTATAAGGCTTGAGTTCAGTTTTGGCTTTTGTGGGGTGGCACTTTTTTGGAGTGTTTTTGCTTTCTTTGAGAAACTAGCCAAATGCTTTAGGGCATAAAACTTCATAAAAATAGGGAAAAAAGTTTATGTAGACTTCAGCTGGAAAGGAATATAACAGCTTACAGTGAGAGAGCAATATATATATATATTTTGTGACAGTCTTGATACAGACAGTAGAGGAAGCAACTGGAGAGGTTAGAATAGCAGTCTTGTGCTAAATAGGATGTGGATGAGAACATGAGAGTGAAAGAGAACTTGTGTGAACATGAAATGAAAGAATCCATGATCCTTTTGAAGGAAGGGAGAGAGAACAGCAAAGTAGAAGAAAAAGAATTTCAAGAAAGCAGACTTCAGCAAACTCAGGATACTGGGAGATCCCATGTCATGGAAGGGAAATTTAAAGGAATAAAGGAATTAAGCACTTCCTGATGAAAAACATGCTCTTTGGAATTTAATGATCCCAATGCAAGGAAAGAATAGCAAGTATATAGCAAGAAATCATCTGGTTAAATCATATACATTGACCTCAAACATGTAAGTCATACAGGAAATGAAAATTATGTGGGATTACTAGGATTAGTATAAAGGAATACATAAGTATGTGGGGACAGAAATCAAAAAGAACAAGGCACAGAAGTTATAATTAGGAGGAGCAAGAAACCTTTTATAAGTGACCAGCTTAAAAAATCTGGTTTTATGAAGGACATCACAGTTTATGACTATGGAGTTTCTACTTGAATTCTGTAAGGAATAAGAGAAAGACTGAGAAACTATTCAATACTAAGCTGAGAGACAAAACTAGTAAAGTCTTAGATCAATTAAATGACTTTTTTGTTTCGGTATTCACTACAGAAGTCTGCTGTAATCATGTGGCTAATATAATTATTATGAAAAACTAAGGATCATGATCTTACAGACTAATAAAATGGACTCTAGCTTATTTAACGCACTGGCCAAAACTATTTAAAGCTGCCAGCAGGCATCTCTGATAACATAGGGGATGCTTGCTAAGGCTCTAAGAGATTGAAAAATGAAAAATGTAATGCTTAAAGGATAAAAAAGAAGCCATGGAATTTTTCATCAGCAACTCTAATGGCAATTCCTAAAAAAATGCTAGAACAAATAAAATGGACAAATAATCAAATGAATTATATGTAAATATCTAGAAGATAGCAAAGAAATGTCTAACAGACAGAATGGATCTGTTGAGACCAGCCCATATCAAACCAATCTGTTTTCCTTCTGCTTTGGGCTAATAAAACTGTGAACAGAGGAGCAATAATAGATGTTGTGTATCTTGACTTCAGCAGGTTTTCTAACCATCTTGACCTGTCATATATAGGCCACATTTTCCTAAGCAAAGCAGGAAAACTTGATACGAACATCATGATGGTAAGATTAGTGCTGAATTATTCAGAGAGCATACTCAAACAATCGTTATCAGTAGCAGTAGTAGCAAAACAGCAAAAGTAGTCAGCACTGTCAAATTGGAGGGCTGTATCAATTGGGTTGAATGGGCATCTCTCCTGTGTCTCATACTATTTGGTATTTCCAGTAGTGGCTTGGGGAGTACAAAGTATGTTTATTCCATTTACAGATGGCAGTAGGCTGACCACAGCAAGTTGAAGGACGGAATTCAAATTTAAAATGGTCTTGGCTGGTTGGAGAAGCTGTCTGGAAAATTGGATGCAGTTCAATATGGAGAAATTAGAAGTTTCATATTTGGGTGGGATTAAACAGCTTTAACAGCTTGGATTATGACTGGTTAGTCCTTTAAAAAAGGATCTGGGGGATAGAGTAGCTCTCCTTTGGATGCAAAACTAGAAATGTAGCCTCTAAGATACAGGAAGTTAGAATACTCAGCATCAGTAAAGTCTCACCTAGAATATTTTAGTTAGCATTTAGCATTACACTTCACAGAGGAGGTGGGTTAACTGGAATGAGTCCAAAGGAGAACAATCAGGGTGCTCACCATTTATGAGGAAAGTTTGAAGAACTGATGGTGTTTAGTCTGTGAGAAAAGTCTGAGGTGAAACATGTCTTCAGATAAGGCTTCTAAGCTACCCCAGAAAGAAGGAGAATAATTTTTCTCCATGTTCAGCATGGATAGGACAAGAAGCAATAAGAGTTTTAAAATGCAGCTAGAGAAATTCAGGTTAGATATTGGGAGGAGTAAGTAGAAATTATGAAGCACAGGCATATGTTGTGAAGAGATAATGTCAAATCTCTGTTACTGGAGTTTGTTATATTCACATCACCTGTGCTCAGAAATGTTACTGATACTTTTCCCCTGCATCAGGACAGTAGATAGATGAGATGAGCTTTCAAGGTATTTTCCAGTGGCATCGTATGTCAGAAATTTGCCCTTCTCTAACCTTGGTTGTCCCAATCTTGTGCCTATGTCAAACACTTTTTAGACAATGGTGATGGCAACCAAGCACTTTTCACCATTCACTTTCAGCATTCACTTCAATTACATTTTGTAAAAAGGAAAGAGGTATTCTGATTTTTGTAATACAAATGTCGGAAAGAGCTTCTCTGTATCCATGTAAAGTTGGGGGCAGAAACTATTAGACTCATATGCAGTTGATACTTAAACCAAAAATAACTTTCATGTTTTCAGTGCAAAACTCACCCACCGAGTGTAAGCCATCTTAATTTTTCCTTTTCCAATGTTGTTCCTCCACAAGCTTTTTAAAATACTGTATTGGGAGCTTCAAATTGACTTCTAATTTAGCTAGCAATTTTTGGCTCCACCTAACAAAATTCTGAAAGTCATATCTGTAGTTCAAGTAAAAATGATGCTGTCTGTGTAAAGTACCATCTCACCAAGGACATCACAAGACCTTAGCACTGCCCTACTGACAAAATAAGAACTTAGAGCATTATTGCTATTGCCCGGTAACATGGTAAGTCATAGAACGTATGTGAACTGTTTAATAGAAAACAAGTTTCAGACCTACAGTGACTTGAAAAAAATCAGGATTCTTAAAAAAAGAAAGAACCAAATAATATACTTTTCCAGAAGTTAGGCCTTGTTTTGCTTTTATTCCTGTCTCCATTTTTGTCCATTAAATCTTTGTCAAATAAATATTATAAAACTAAAAAAAAATATTTCTTTGTACTAAGCATAGTTACAGAACTGGAATCCTTATGAGTGGAACTTATTATATTCTTAGTCACAGGAGAACAGAGATGGAGCTAAATGTTAGATATAGTGAAGGAGAAAATTGGTAAGAGTATCATGTAATCAAGGATGGATTTGATCTGCTAGAAATTAATGGAAGATAAATCACCGAAAGTCATGATTAGCAAATCTTTTTTCCATTCTTTATAGTGTTAACTTCAAGAAGTGGTTATTTTTATTTTATTTTTAGTAAATGGGATAGTTTTTTATTAATACAATAAATAGGTAACTTAGAAGTAATTATTACTAAAATTCCATGTATATTAACCTGGGCTGAGAAAGGGAATACTAAAAGACTTAGTGGCAAAAAGTGATTGGAAAGACTGAAGTTATGAAAACAGCTCATTTTTCTGAAGTGAAATGTAAGCATCGTCAAGAGTTGTTAAATCACAAGATAAAAAGAATTCACACTTATTTCAAAATGAAAATTAGTTTCTTCAGAGTTTCTACATCAAATGAATGAAGCTTTGTCTGTTGAAGAGGAAGAGAAAACATGGGTTTGATGATCTTCCAAGTGAGACATCTTCAATGTCATTGAAAGTTAGCCGCAATGAAAATGTAATTCCCTACTCTAGGTCTTCCTGAAGCTCTTCAACTGCAAACTCCTTTCAGGGTATTCTCAGTTCATCTTTGAAAACCACAATATGACAGATCAATTGGTGACTGCACTTTAAAAAAAAAAAAGGAAGAAAAGAAAGAAATGAGGTCAAAGAGTTGAACTTGAGAGAAAGTTGCAACCTTCTTTTCTTCTAAAAAAACATCATCTTCAGTGTAGCACAAAATGAGCAATTTGAAAGTGATTGAAGCACTTTGCCCTGAATACTCTCATTCAGACAGATTTAAATTTGTGGTTTCATATTAGATACTACAAGTGAAGAGACAGAGGAAAAAAATTAAAGGAACAACTAAAAGAATCAACTTTGACATTAAAGCAGATGGTTCGTTGCACATGAGAAATGATCCAATAATGCTTAGCTTAATGCTATCGATTTTGTGTGGAAAGAAAAGCAAAGAATATTGTGTCCAGGTTGGTATAAATGTTGCTTGCTAGTTCAAAAGAAAACCAGAGAATAGATGTTTTCATTTGTTCTAATGATGGAAATAAAGAGCATAAAGCTATTTACATTAAAAATCACTTGAAACATTTCTATGGCAGGTGTTCAGTATACATTGAAAGTATAGTTGTGAAATAATGTCGCATTTGACACCATCATATGGCGTATTTTGTGAGTTCAAAAATTTTCCTGCAACCATCTATCTCATATTTGTTTGATTAAAAGAAGAGGATTGATGCTGCACCTTCTCAACAACATTCAGAGGAGCTCTGTTCAAAATTTTTGGCCTGATGTTCATTTACAGAAAGATAATGACTTGCATAGCATAGACTGACCTAAACTAACCTGTAAGTCCATTTTACAGCATCCAAGCAGTATTATGTCATTTTTTAGTCAAAGGAAATCAGATCTAAAAGGTCTCTATACTTTCATAAGAAATAACACAGGCTTTCAAATTTGTGTTGAGCCCAAAGTGTGGTCAAAACACAACAGACTTTACTGTTGGGGTGTTTTTTTACAGAGATGTTACATTTACAGAAACTATTACAATGTGAGTTTGGCAGATAGAAATTTTGTGGACATGCAAGTCTACAGCCATGGTCATGGCAAAAAAAATGGCACATCTAATTAACAGCTAGAACCACACAGGGATAAAAAAAATTTTTTTGATTATTACTAGAATTTTTATAATTAGAAATGTCATCTAGCCAGCATCATTGATTATTCATACAATTGGTGGATTTTTGTCTAAATTAGGAAAAAGTAGCAGAAATGTGGACTGTAGACTCTAATTCTACTTTTCTTCCTTCTTTTAACACTAACAGGCTTTGTACATGACATGTATGGGAAGAAGTGATGCCACAATTTATGTCAAAAGAGTGAAATTTGGGAGATGAATCACAGTGAATAGATACTCAGATTCTGACAGATGTCAGTTTCGCAAAATACATACAGTTCTGTTCAGCAAGCTCAGTATGTGTCTCTGGTGATTCAGATTTATTTGAACAGTTAATCTCTGAAAAACAGTTTTTTAAATATTCTGGAATGGCTTGTCAGAATCCAGCTGCCAAATACCCTGAGCATTCTCTGTCTCTACTCATCTTCCTTCCTCCTGATGTATCCCCTTTATAAAGGGAGCGCAAATGGTCCTTTTCCAAAAACTCTGAACAGACTGGCATGGACCATGACCTTTCCAGACACTGTTATTCTGGAGTGCCGTGGTACCAGAGAGAAAACTGGCAAAACCTTTTTCCTTGCATCTTGAAGCTGCTTCCTCTTGCTAAGAGTGGGAATAGAGTAGATAAAGCAAGCTACCTGACTTAAAAAAGAATGAGGAAGAAAGGATAGTCATAGGTCAGATAGGAGTACAATATTTGTCAGGACATAAGAAGCACAGCACCAGCTAGGTTTGGTAAACAGAAAAGGAGGGAAAGAAATTGTTTAATTAGAAGAACATGTAATTAAACCCGAGTCCTGGTGTTCTTTTGCTATCATAAAATATATCTGAGATCTACCAGCAAAGTGCATCTTACTCACTTCTATGGTCTGACCTATATTGCATTTATACTGGTGATTTTATTAGTGCTGTCCAACTCTGACAGCAGCATGTACTATGAACTTGAAGATTAGAACCGTGTTATTATAGAGATCAACATAGGTCCACATGATGAAATTTACATTCACCCCTAATTAATTATTTATTCCATGACACTGGGAGAGCAATAAGGTTATGCTTACATCTCAGAAGGTAAGCAGACTGTCCCAAGTAATTATAGATCTGTTACCCTGGCATCAATCCATGCCAATACAATTGAAAGTTATTAAGAATTTGTTTTTAAAAAAAGGAATTAAATAATGGAAATATAATGAATGCCAGTCAAAGTCTATTTACAGAAAATCAGTCTAGTCAGTCTGATTGACGTTTATATGTTTACTAATTTATAGAGAACATACATCCAGATTCTTCCAAGGCAGTTGAACTGGGACTAAAAAACCACCTTAATTCAAGAATTAACATTATACAGTGTTAACAAGGCACATGCTGCTCTGGTTGAAGAACCTGGAAGACAAAAATATAGTTGTTAGTAGGGAGTCATCATGAACGGAGTTACCTTGCATGAGAATTGACACATGTTATTAGGCTAGTGGACAGCTAATGCTAATTTGTATTTTCCCCATTATTTTAAGAAATAAATGGTACTAAGTGCATTTGGCAACATTTGCGGATAATATAAAAATAGGAGAAATAGTGAATACTGAGTGAAGCCAGGGCAGTCTTATGGGACCACTTGGACTGGTTGAGTAAGTTATGGCCATTCAAAGGAAGTTGTATTGTAACACTGACAAAAGCAAGATTGTATATTTATGAGCAGAAAATATGCTGTCTGTTCGTCTATAGGAAGAGGAGTTGTTTCCTGGAAAACAGTGATTCTGAAAAGATTTCAAGGTCACAGTGGATAAATGACTAACATGGGTTCCTACTGTAATGAATTGGCAAAAATAGGTAAATTGAATTGGAAATGGACCACTTGAGAAGTCATTTAAATTTTGCATATGGAATTGGTGCTGGAATCCTCACTAACTACGAGACTTGAATTTTAAAGAGAATGGTGAGCACTTTGAGTGGATAGAGAGCCATGGAAATAACTGTGGAGAATTACTTTGTAGTTTGAAAACTGAAGAGCCCAGTCTGCCTATTTCACTTTTTTTTAAAAGAGAGGGAGAGAGAAATTATTCAGAAGTGATTTGATTACAGTGTATAAATACTTTTCCTGTAGAGAAAATCCAACATTCTAAGGAGCTATTCATTTTAGGGAGGATAGGCATAGTACAGTAGCATCCTTTTGTTCTGGAACCTGGATCTGAATAAATTCACATTAGGAACAAAACTCAAAAATTTTTAACAGTGATGGAATAAACTACATAGGAAGATGGAGATTCTTCAATCCCTAAGATGAAGATTTGAAAGTTTCTCTAAAGAAATATGAATAACCGTCAAATCAAAACAGGACTGGGGGTTATTTTCTTGCCTTCGTGAAAAATAAGTTAGTAGCCTTAGTATGAAATAAAATTTAATAGACTGTGATATGCCAGAGATCCCACTAAAGGATTTTAAAGTCTTTTCTGACCTATGAATTGAGATTTAAAAAAATGCATTTTACTAACAAAAATACATCAAAGGAATTTTAAAGTTCTAAGTCATGCATTCAGAAGGGGCAAAACCAGAATGTAAGCTTCCTGAGCAAATTTCCTCCAAACTGTTTTATCTATGCACTATGAAATAGTCCAATTGCATGTTCTTAGATGTTCGAAGTCATGTGGAAAATGGATAATGTGTAAAAGGCACTGCCTGGATAGAGCAGTGGAATAGTACCATGGAAATACTGTATGAACATGCAATTATGAACTTATTCTAATGAATATACATGAACAAAACTACTGCTGTCATTTACAAGCTTGTGAATGCTTGTATCTGCAACATCTGCGACCCTTTATGGGAACAGTGAGATCGAAGGGAATGAGAAAGAGGCCAAGGCAGTTAAATAGGAAGAGAGTATCCTGAAGGCAGATCTCTCTGAGATGGCTATAGAGTGCTTTAAAAATATTGTGGAAGGAAAATACCTCTTTTAGGGTCTGTTTCTGCATTCAAAAGAATTATTTAGACCCAGTTCCTCATTTCCTTTGTTCTGTTTTAGGTTAACTTGGAAGAAATCCTAAAGGCTATTATGTTTAAGTAATTGTTAGATTGATAGGTTACCTTGTTTGTCCAAGCATACTAAGTTGGCTGAGCAGAGCTTGATGGGAGTCTAGAGATGCTGGAATGAAAGAAAAGAGATGCCATTTCTCCAAATTTTGTACATGGTTCTCCAGTCTCAAGGATGATTGAAAACTGTGATTGAAGAGCTGTGAGAACTCTACATTTCATTTCACATTTCTGTGGGCTGAAAAGGCAGATAGAAGAAATGTCATAACTCTCTGAATAAAAAGAGAATGGGAACTTAATTTTAGTGATTTCTCCTTGTTCTTAGATGCATATAATGGCATAGGGGTGTCTTTTTTCTGACATATGCTGCCTCAGGAAGAACTTAAATGGGCTTTTCTCATGGAATAGTAATAGCAAAAAGAAAGCAATAAGAAGCAAATATAACAAACCAGTGAATCCATGTGCTCTTCTGTTTACAGTCTATAAACTTACATTTTACAAAGTATACACATTTTGTTTGATAAAATTTCATGGCATAAAACTTAGATGTTCATTTCCCTTTGCAACATCTTCCTCCTCATCCTCTGTTCATGAAATAAGGAATGAAACCAATGTAATAACTTTTTCTCCACACTAAATGGAAAGATTGCAATAATCTTGGTGCCTCTAGTAGGAAGCAGTGGTGGGAATTATACCTTCTTGTGAATGTTTTCCTGATTTCAGTGATACTCTTCTAATATCATTGAGCCAAATTATGTTAATGGAGTTTCCTTTATACTCTTTTATACTGTGTTGACCATTTCTTGTATCACATTAACCATAGTGCTAATATAAGACATGTACTTCTGTTGTTTTGGTGACCTACTGTATTTAAATATGAAAAGAGGTTTTATAAGGCACAAGTGTGGTCTTTGTGATTTGAGAATTAGATGGAGAATAAAGGGAATTACATTCAGAGGACAAGGATAGTACACAAAATGGGAATAATGAGAGGGTAATAGGAATGACTATCACCAGTGTATAAGAATATAAAAAGTTTAGAATTCTTACCCGAGAAAACAAGAAACCTGTATTATGTGCCAGAAGGAACAGGCACTTGAAATTGCAACTCCACTAGCAAGGATTTTAAATTAATCTTTCAGTTCTGGGGTGGTACAATGGGATTGGCATATGTCAAAATTTGTTTGTTTTTAAAAAGAGAGAGAAAAGCTACAGGATTGTTGTTTTGACCTTGATGTTGTGCAAGGTCTTAGAAAATGTTTGAAAAGAAGGAGAAAGATCATGGAAGTAGAGGTAAATAGAGAAAGGGATATAATGTGAGATGGTTTTAGCAAAAGTAGATCATGTCAGAAAAACCTCATCTTTCTCTGATAGGATAAGGGTTTTCTTCAAAAAGTGCAGTATAGTGGAGCCGATACATCTGTATTTAAGCAAAACATTTGAAACTGTGTTCACGGAAATCTTTATTTAAGCAGAAGAGGACAGGATTTGGAATTAAAACTACCTGAAGACTTACAGTGATGTTATTTTGAAAGAGAGGTTGTAAAAACATAGGGAATTTATTTATGGTATTTTTGAAAGACTCATCTTGTGACAGATTCTCTTTACTGTTTCACATTAGTGACCCTATTTCAAAACCCAGTTTGTGCTCATGAAATTTGCAGATAATGGAGAGTTAGGAGGTATTAGTAATATTGGGGAGAATCTGCCTATGAGGTAGGAAGAATGACATGATAGTCAGCAGGAACCATCATGAGAAAAAAAAATGAATAATGCAAAGTCATGCATTTAGGACCTTCTGTTGTGAGCTGGAGGCTCATTGGTCAGCAGGGATGGAGGAAGTTAAACCTCTGTGTTTAATATGATAAATGCACTGGTAGTATTTTTCAGCCGTGAAGAAGGCTTTGTAAATGTCAAGCCCAGATTTCTCCTTGGATATTGGAAAATATTGGTACAATTAAGACAAAATACTGTTAAATTACTGGTATCAGACCGACTTTCTTTACTGGAAAAAAATAGAAAATTTAAACTGGAACAAACCCAGGAAAGGTCTTCAAGGACTGCTAATGGAATGGTAAAAAAGTCTTTTGAGAGGAGATTACAAGAATATGGCTCGGTTTGGCTGACCAAGAGGAAGATTCAAAGAGGATCTGATTACTTTCTAGAAATACATTTGGGGGTAAATAGCAAGTAGGGAGAAGAATGATTAAAATTAAAAGGTAAGATAGGATGGCTATGAATTAATGCATTTAGACAGGAAGCTGAAAAAAGTTCTCAAGCCATCAGAAAAATGAACTTCTGGAACTGTCTCCCAGACACTGTAATGGGTGAAAGGAATCTTAATGGTTTACAAGGTGAAGCTTTGTAAATTTCGAGCAGGCTAGGGATGGTCATGAAGCTGGAAAGCAAAGCTTGTGAAATGAGGCTTTGTGCATTTGGTTTTCTGTCATTCTTGTAAGAGCCCTAAAGGAAGATTTACTCTCCATGTACAGCTGTGTCAGAAAGTGTTTGGTGGCACAAGCTTTGCTGTAAATTATTAAGTAAAAGAGAAGAGGGCCAGAAAAGTTGGTGATGAGATACAATGGCACAAGCAAAAGGTAAAGCTAAGTACTGGCGTGGTTTCTGTCCTGTGGATATCAGACACATCCAGGAAAGCAAAGTGACTGTCTGTTTAAGGCCAGGTTTCAGTATGGGCTCCAGGGATTTCTATGGCTGATATGTGCAAGGACAGAGGATTGAGCCCACCCATGCACACTTATTAGATAACGTTCTTTATCTCTTGCTGGATCATGAGCTTTCGGTAGTAATTGTTTTTAATTGTTGTATTTAATTAATGTATCACATGTTTCTGACCTTCCATTCATTGCCTGAGGAAGAGGAGAAAAAATTTACTGTTTTCTTCTCTCTTTTTTGGTAGTGTAATTTCATTTTTGAAATATCTTTCAGTCTCCCAAATTTCTCTGGTGAGATTGGCCATCAGATGAGCTTTGATGGGATTTTAGTTTCAGATGCACTGATTTCAAGTCAGAATGAAAATTGGTTTAGTTGTCAAGTTGGCAAGGATCTTCTTGAGGGAGCAGAATGGGATGGAGGGGTGCCTTTCCTTGTATGTAGAGTGTTTCACTTTAGTGTCATTTGAGTTCAACCTAATGAAACCCCTCTCATTATAGGGGCCTCAGAAGTGACTTCTGGAAGATGGAAACTGGGCATGTTCTTGTGCCTGTAGTGTAGTTCTCTGTTCTGTGTTCCAGGATTGAACTGACACATGATATTGATATGATTCAGAAACTACTGTTTTATTGATGAAGTATGAACCCACATTCTTGTTGTTTGATTTTATTAAAGTTTGAAAGCATCTTTCTCAAGAATTGAATTTCTGATTACAGCTTTGTGATGAGTTACCAGCTGACTGACTGCATTCCCTCTAAAGTTTGAACTAGGCATGATATACTTCATCACTTCCTGAGCTGCTGTTTAGTACTGCTATATGCTTTTCTGCATTTGAGTGTTTGGATGCATTTAAATCATGGGACAGATAAATTTATAATCCTTATCATGCTGTCTTGCAGGGAACAGTTTCTAAGACACATTGTGCTGAGACATTAACATTTATCATCTTAGATTTTTATTAAATTATTATGACTTTACTATTAAATATGTTATGGAATATAAAAGCATATCCTACCTTAAAAGGGGTTGTAATAATTAAACTCCAAACCAGACAAATAGTAAAGGAAAACATTAAGTGAAGTAGCTCACATCGTAATTTAAGACAAGTGAGTATTTTTTACCTCCAGAAAAGAAAAATGCAGCCCAAATTCCAGGTGTAAGGAAGAATTTAAAAGACATATGAGCAATTCTAATGGGATAAAAATATTACCTTCTCCCACTTTCTAGGTTTTACAGAGTTGTTGATGTAACTGAGCTACTAATAAAATATTCAGTCTACTTTTAAAAATCTGAAATAAGTTTCCACAATATTCCAAACATTTGCATAGAGGTAAATGTTGTACCTATTTAAAAATGCTTCTGGGAAGGATACAGAATTTACAGTCTAAATGCAATGAAACCAATTTATTTATCAGAGACCTTATTTTCAGGTAGCCACACTAGAGACTGGTATTTAGAAGAAACCTTCCTTATGGAAGAAAGAAATTTGTAAAATTATAAGTTATTAAAAAAAAAAAAAATCTTAAGGGTAGGTTCCTGACATTTTGACGTTTCTCAATATGGCAGATGCATTCCCAGTGTTTGTCTTTCCAGGACACAGAAATTGGCTTTATGCCATTAAAAACTATGGTGTTGAAAACCTTTCCCTGAGGGATCCAGAATACATTGTATTCAGGGAGACAGTTCTTAACTTAAGAACTTTGTCTTTCAAGCCTCTCTGCTTAAACCTAAAAAAATAGGACATCTCCTAAAAGATCACGTAGGTGTGGCCAATACAGTGCTTTTCATGAAATCTTTCAAAAGAGCAATTCTCTTATAAAGTGAGACTAGAAGAAGCTATAGGGAAGCCATGGCTGCCTCCTTGGCTTCTAGGTTTTTTATTCTTTAGTTTCATCCTCCCTTCCCTGGGAGGAATGTACTCCTTCTCCCCTCTACCCTTGATTTGCTGTTTTCTAGCCTCCCCTACTAAGAAGAGAGTTTTCATCTCTTCTTTCTAGTAGTCTAACAAGTCACAGCTGTTAGTTCAAGCAGCATGAAGGAGCTACTTTCCTGTTTTCACACAGTGGGAGAATTTAAATGCAAAGTGAACCAGGAAGCGGTTTATGTGTGTTATTCCTGACACTGAACCACTAAGGGGTTTCCTGTGGCAGAAGTTTAGATTTTGTCAGAAGAAATGAAAGAAAGCAACTCCTGTAATATGGGCAAAGAAAGGAAGAGAAGGTGCTCCAATAGCGTATTGGATCTGTTGATCTGTTTAGTCAACAGCCTTGGATCCTATCTCAGGGACAAAAGCTTCTTGCATCTAGACTGACTGAAACATTCATCTATAGCAATGTGCCCCTTAACCTTGCCTGGCCAAGATACTAGCAGCTGATGTTTTTGGAGGTACTTATGAAGGAAATGTCAAATAATCAGTTACTGCTGCCTTATCATCTCTAGGAGGCATTTTGCCTGGACTAAATGGGAGTCCAGGAAAATGACTACTTTGTGTAAGGGAAGTCAAAGTTTAAAGACAGCTTTAGGTCACCAAATTTCTGAAACCTATAGATCCCATCTTGCTGTCTGTCATAAACCCCTCAGAGTTGAGGGCCTAGCTTTTGAAACTCCACTTAATAAAAATCATATTTAAGCAAGAGGACACCTTTGAAGACATTTCTGATAGTTCAGGTAGCTCTAGAGTTCACCTTCTGACTTCAATTTTCTTCCAGTCATTCTGTAGCACGAGCTATTGGTGCTAAGATTCTACTCATCTATTACCCATTCCTCTGGCAGGAAACTTTGGTTCTATACCTGTCAGTGTGTAGAAATTCAGGCATTATCCTCTTTCAGGGGAATATTTCTGCAGATGATTTTCAGACTGGCTTGCAACTTGCCTTGCAAGTGTATTTATAGCCAGGTATACTCACCAGCAAGAGATCAATTAAAACCTTTTCATTTTTCCTTAGATAAAGAAAGGGGGGGAAAAAGTTTTGACATGGGGGAAAAAAGAAGCAAAGCAAGGTCTTTATTTTGTCCACCAGGTGTACAGTTAAGTTTAATCATTCTATATAAAGCTTAAGTGTGCCTTCTAGAAAACAAAAAAGTGGACGAGTTGAAAGAATTAGCCAGGTGGAATTGACTTGCTTGCACCAGATGCCTTGGGTTGGTTTGTTCATTGGTTTACTTTATCAATTAAAAAAATGAGGATCGGTGTGAAAGAAAAAAATAGCATAGAGGGTGAGTGTGACTTTCATTTGTGTCACAGCACACAGAGTAATTTTTGGAAAGTGGCAGGTCCAGCATTCTTCTTAGACAGACTTTTCCTAGTTTCGATTTGTTTAAGGCACCACTTTCTGGTTGCTGGTTCACGGAGCATTGTGCAAATTGAGGATTGTGGTGGCTGCCTGCATCAAACCTTCTTTAGACAGAAAGCAAACATAAGGAAGATAGGAAAGACCAGAAAAGAATTTGTGGGAGAACTAGGCACACCACTACTTTGGGGAAGAAAATGTTAATAGGAATCTTAGTTCATATTCTCAATATTAAATATTCATTAAAGATTTTGTTCCTTAAAGAGTCACCTAAATGTGGTGGCACAGATATCCAGTACTGTCTCCTCACCAAACCATTCGCGTAGCTTTTTCAAAGACAATTTTAAAGAAGCCCTAAAGGAGAGATAATGGTTATTAAACTGGGTGGGACAAGATGGGCAGGAATGCATAGCAATTCCAATGATGAAATTTCTTCCTTTCCCTGTGTCCCAAGTTGTTCAGTCTAACAACTTTCCAGTCCACAAACCTAAAAATGTTGCCAAATAGCTGCAGAAAAATAATTTCCAGAAAAGGGTGGCATCTGATTTATTTCCTGCATCCTATCCTGTCTTGTTGTGGTTTTGGCTGCAAGATTGCAAGTCTAAAACGGGGAGAAGTGTCATCAGCCTCTAGAGACAGTATCCAAACAATTGAACATGTTTGGAGGAAAGGTTTATTCTTTGGCTTTCTCAATACTTGTAGCTGCCAATTATTGAGTAGTTATGGCCAGACAGACTCACTGTGGTTCATGGCTGGCTCTTGGGTTCAGAAGTATCTGGAATTTTTCAAGGAAATCTAGGGAGGTGTCCAAACTTTCCCTCAATGTTCCTTTGATATTTTGTGCTGCTGATGGCCTTTAGACACAATGGTTTCTCTCAGAAGACATTTCTGGCTCATATCTCAGAGACTGGGCTAGTATAGGAACTTAAGTAGAGAAATGACAATTCCTTTTCTGTTCATCTGAGAAACTGAATTCACTGAGATCTCTTCAGCCCAAGGCAAGCAAGTTTTAGGAAGAGCTGAAAGCCACTGAGTTCACAGCCTGTTTTCAGGGCTTGAATGAAACTTGGCTTTTGCAGGAAATCTTTCCAGTTCTGGGATTAACAGCAGTTAGCAGTCCTCTTTTAGGAACTAGCTACTTTCAAAGACAACAAAAATCTGTCCGACCTAATCAAGAGAGAATGCAAAAAACAACACCCCTCTTGCCATTCTCCCTCTTCTTGCCTCTTCTAAAATAAATCAAAATTGCCCCTGATATCCAAAGTTAAAGACAAAGTTGAATATAAATATATTTGTATTTATGATTATGAGTGAGAGATCTAAAGCAAGACAGGAGATGGTTTTATTTCTCTCATGATGATCCTTTGTCTTGCCTTTTCTTTGGGTCATTTGGCTTAAAAGGTTCAAAAGAGTAAGGATTCTGACTAGAAACAGAACCAAAGTCTTGTCCCCTTCTGCTTCTGGTATCTTTTTCATGAAACCCCTGAGATTAGCTCAGTTGATTACAACATGGTGCTAATAATGCCAGTGTTGTGGGTTTGATCCCTGTATGGGCCTTTTGTGTAAGAGTTGGGTTCAATTATCCTCGTCCTTTCCAATTCAGAATAATCTGTGATGAACTGCCTTTTTCTGTGAAAAAAACCTTAAAGAGTAATACATGGCCATTTCGAAAATTTGAATCATAGAAGACATTGCCAGGAGGAAGAGTTTAAATTTCTGTATTCTTTTCGCACACACACAAAATATATCTACTGGATTTAAATTTCTGCAATTAGGACAAGTACCTCAGTAAAAGGAAGTTCTGCATGCTTTACTAGAGAACAGTAATGCATCCCTTCAATATTCAGGATGAATTTGGATCTCTAGGCTTCTGAATTATTTCCACCTATTTCTCAGTAAGACAAGAAAGTATATCATGTTCTCGGTGGGCTGTGACCATTGCCTTTCAAGTTGCAATCCTTCAGATCTTCATTACTCCTTAGGCTATCATTAAATGCTTGGCAATGGTTTTATCTTATCTTTGTTGTTAATGTCTGCAGGTGCATTAGTTATCTAGAGGACTTGCTTATTGGAGAACATTTTACAGTAGGATAGTTCATGCCTTCTGGGAAATATTACTTTCAGAATCTCTGTCAAAATAAGACCTTTTTTTGCCCCATTTCAGGTTCTTCCTTTGATGGTGGCCACTTGGGGTCTCAAAACGGCTCTAGTTTACTTGTGCTTGGACAGCTTCTAAAATTTAGTGTAGACAGAAGATCAATCCATGTCCACAACAGAGCACACAGGTTACATTATTTTGTTAATTTGATACTGAAGAATGATACACACTTTGGATATGATCTATACCAGAGAAAGAATGTTTATAAAGTACAAAATAAGCATTTGAAGTTTGCACTTGGTGCATTTTCCATCAACACATGAAAGACTTGATCCAATATTGGCCAAATATACTTTGATGAACGTGTTCTTCTTTTAGCCTGCTCCAAAAGTCATGATTGGTTTCCATTCAAAAAAAACAGAGCAACTCTTAAATAATAGAATCATAGAATACCAAGTTGGAAGGGGACCTTGAAGATCATCTGGCCCAACCTTTTTTTGGCAAAAGTACGGTCTAGACAAGATGGCCCAGCACTCTGTTTACCTGAATCTTAAACTGTCCAACACTGGCAAATCCACAACTTCTCTGGGGAGATTATTCCAATGTTTGATCACATTGTGAAAACTTTGCTCTTGTGTTTTACAGTAATCTCCGCAGGATTAATTTGTACCCATTAACCCTCATCTTTTCCATGGAACTCCTTGTAAAAAAAGGAGTCTCCATCTTCTTTGTATCCACCCTTTAAATACTGGAACATGGTGATAAGGTCTCCTCTAGGCCTTCTTTTCTCATGCTGAAAATCCCAGCTCTCTTAGCCTTTCCTCACACAGAATGCTTCCCAGTCCTTTGATATCTTTATGGCCCTTCTCCCAGTCCTTTGATCATCTTTGCGGCCCTTCTTTTGGCCCTCTCCAGCCTGTCCACGTCTTTACTTTGTATAGCAGGGACCAAAACTGAACGCAGTATTCCAGGTGTGTCCTGGCAAACCCTGAGTAGAGTGGGATAATGACTTCTTTATATCTGCTGCTGATGCTCTTTTTGATGCAACCCAGCATCCTGTTGGCTTTCTTTGCTGTAGCAGCACACTGTTCTTTCAGATTGAGCTTTTTGTCCACTAGGACCCCCAGATTCCCTTCAACAGAGCTGCTCCCCAGCCCAGTAGATACCAGCCTGTGCTGCACTCCTGGATTATGTTTTCCAAGTGCAAGACCTTACACTTGTCCTGGTTGAACTTCCTAAGGTTCTTGTTAACCCACTTCTCCAGCCCATCCAGATCTTCCTGCAGGGTTGCCTCTCCTTCTGAAGAGTCCACTTCCCTGATCAGTTTGGTATCATGGGCAAACTTTGTCAGAGTACACTTGATCCCGTCTTTCAGATCACTTATGGAGATATTAAACAGCGTTGGGCCTAATATCAATCCCAGGGGAACCCCATTTGTGACAGGTTGCTGGTTTGAAAGGGAGCTAATCACCACCACCCTCTGGGTGCCGCCTGTCAGCCAGTTCCCCACCCACCACACAGATCACATCAGTTTCTCTAGGAGGAGGCTGTGGGAAACCATTTCAAAAGCCTTAGAAAAATCCAGGTAGACAGTGTCCACTGCTCACCCCACAACAGCCGAACAGGTTGCTTTGTCATTGAAGGTGATCAGGTTTGTCAAGTATGACTTGCCCTTGGTGAATCCATTATGGCTTTTCCCAATCACATGTTTCATCTGACTTGTGACAGCCCCCACAATAATTTGTTTCATAACTTTCCCAGGGACTGAAGTAAGACTGATGGGCCTGTAACTTCCTGGATCCTCCTTTAAGCCCTTCTTGTAGATTAGGGTGACGTTAGCTTTCTTCCAGTTTTCTGGGATGCCCCCGGTCTCCATGACTTCTCAAAGATTATGGAGAACAGCCTTGCAATGGTATCAGCCAGCTCTCTGACCCTTGGGTGATTATTGTCAGGTCCATCAATTTGTAGGGATCAAGCTCTTGTAATAGCTGACATACCAACTCTTTCTTTACTGATGGTAGGTTTGTGTTTGCATCAACCTGGATTTTTGTTCCCAAGGCATGCACCCCAGCAGTGCTGGTAAACACAGATGTGAAGAAAGCGTTGAGAACTCTTCTTTTTCAGTGTTGTTGGTGACTGATTCACCTCTCCTGTTTAACAATGGGCCAATATTTTCCTTCTGTTTCTGGTTCTTGTTTACATACCTGAAGAATACTTTCTTGTGTTTTTTGACATTTCTGGGTAATTTCAATTTGAGGTAAGATTTTGCTTTTCTAACTGCACCTCTGCACACCCTGGAAATGCTTTTGTAGTTCTCGATGGGTATTTGTCTGCTTTTCCATCTCTTGACATGCTTCTCTTTTGGTTTTGAGCACACTGAGAAGCTCTCAGATAAGCCAAGGGGGGTATTGTGCTGCCTACTTCCCCTACCTTTAAAGGGTAATGAACTGTTTTTGAACTTCCATGTTTCTCAGGAGAAAAATGCCAACATAGAGAAAACTTTGCAGTCAGTACGCTATGGCTGCCATTTACATTAACCAGCTCCCTTTTCTGTCAGCCAGGCTACAGTGCTCCTTTGTGCACCAGGAAGATCTTATTGCATCAGTTACATGGTAAAATGTGCTCATTCTCACAGAGTGTTTCCCCTTAAAGAAAAAAAATTGAGGACATCCAATCCCGGGCTTTAGGAATCAAACATCATCAGAATAGGCTTATTGAGCTGATATCTCTGGTTCTAGGGCAGTCCACTTGCCAGATTTATGCCCAGAAGAGTCTCTAGAAATTGTGACATCCACAGCATCTTTCCACCGCAAAGGTGGGAGGAGGTTTCTACTCTAGCTCTGGTTTGCCAACAGCTCATCAAAAGAGATTTATGTCTTCTGGGTCTGTGGTAAACATGCACATTAACAGAGCTCTTCCACATTCCTTGCTGGAAGGAAAAAATGTCATCTTCTTTTTCTTCAAGAGAATACTTGAACCCCAAGCTGCTTCTGCTTGCAAAACAGAGAAGCTAGAGCTTATTTTCCAGGCATAAGAGACAGACACAACTGAAACAAAATGTAAATAGCCAAAATCTCTCAATCCTTCTTCTCAGATTCTGAACAAGGAAGCAAACTCAGTCGTCCAAACCAAGTTATACAATATTTGAGAGCAGTGCCTTACCTCTCCCTGGTTGCATTCTCCACCCAGCTCAACCATCAGCTTTAACTTCACCTAGTCTGAGGTTCTTTGCACAGAAATTGCACAGGAAATGCCTAGCTGCCTGATGTTTTCAGTCTTACCATTGGATCTCTGCTGGTTCAGGGTAGGAAGGGATATTATAGAGCAAAGGAGTTATACCCTCACTAATCATTCATCTCACAGGCAAAGCTTCAGTCTAAGTTATTAAGGTTATTAAAATCACAGATATGAGGTAATACTTTTATGAATTAGATGCAGATTAAAAGGCAGAACTGTAGGATTTTCCACATGACAAAAGGTTAATAGTGGAGAGCCACAAGGTACGGTACTAACTGCTCCTATTGTGTGTAATATATTGAGCAGTTACTTATAAAAGGGGGAGTGAACAATGAGATGGCAGATATTGCAGATGACATGAAAGCATATCAGTAGCTGGAATTCAGATCCATACCCAGCTCTCCTAAGAAATCTCCCTGATACATTGCATTTTTTATCACAGCAGATTCTTTTAGTCCTTTTCACTGTATTCATGAATGTAACTTGCACAATACAACATCCCAGCAACCTTATGCTTTTCATTCTGCTGAGTGAGGTTTATAGCTTTTCATTTTCATTTTCAGCCTGAGGCTGACTTGTAAGACTGAATCCATGTCCCAGCCTGCAGACTGGAAGCACTTAATTAGTATGCAGGGCAGGTACTGAGGGAGGCTGTCTCTATGCGACAGCTCTCAATCCACTCCTCAGATTATTATGGCTCATAGAAAAGAGGATGCAAGGGAAATGGATTAAAAAAAAAGTGAAAGAAAAAAAATCACTGCATTTTCAAATTTAAAAAAATGTATAAAGTATCTAGTAATATCAAGTAAGAGAATGTATCTGGCTCTGTATTAGTTGCCAGTCATTCTTCTGGTGAATTTAAAAGCAAGTGTCTGTTAAAGATGGTCACAAGGGAAGAAGCCAAACCTCAAATACAAATTACCTGTTGAGTTTATTATGGACTCTTTTAAGGGAAAACTTATAACTTTAATATGAAAAGCATCACAGCACCAAGTAAAAATCCACTCTGCTGATAATCTTCTTATTTTCTTGTTGGGCAGATGGCTTCTTATCAAGATAGCAAAGCTAAGCCCATTGTAAATATCTGCATTTGCTCATAGGGGAAAGAAAAAGGAGGTTAGGGAAAGGTATTATTATGATTTACCTGTTTTGTTTAGGCAGCATATGAAACTATGGGTAAAAAATACTACCTTTGGCTGTTGTCGTTCATCCTGGTGATAGAAAAATATTTCATAAATAATCAGATCCTCTCCCCTTTTTCCAGTTACATATATCCCAGGTGGCTGCTTATTCACAGCTAAAGCACTGCCACGTCTGGGTAGGAATGTTGCAACTGTTTAATAGTGGATTTTTATACTATACAGTAGTTTCAGGACTGAAAACTACAAAAGGAATCATAACTAATTTCTTCTTCAAATGAGACTGTAGGGTCGTAACCACCTTTTGTATGATAGTTTCCTTACCTTGTGCTAGAGCTTTTGTCTTACCCTCTAAGCCAGTGGTTTGCTTAAGAAGGCTCAATTATGCCATCTTCTTCCTCCCTGGGAGCCTACCATAACAGTTAACAAACTGGTTGAGGTAGGGGCAGTGGTTTCTTTCCTATTGGCTCTATGCCTTTGTGCTGAAAGGAGCACAAGATTTATGGTTCCAGAAAAATGGCAGACAAGAAGGGGCAAGACTCACTAACTCTGAGTTCTCACCTTTAAGATGCAAGTCTGGGGTTCAACAGCATTTCACAGTTCTCTCCCATTATGCATCTTTGTTCAGTTCACCACTAATAATTTTTGAGATTCTGATTGGGGCATTTAATTTTCTGCTGGCACAGTACAAAAAGCTAAGGTAGCTAATCCTTGAGGGTCAGGCAGATAAAAAGAGCTGTTTCAATAGGTATATTTTCTATTGGAAGACAGTGAGTTATTTCAAAGAGTGCCTATTTTATCAGAAGAAGAACCCAGGATTTTGGTCTTGGAAAATTTACTGTGATAATCTATGAACAACTAGTCTGTTCAATAGTGAGTAAGATGAAAACAACATTAAAGAAATTATGGAGTCAAACTTCAGATGACCAATTCAAGATCAATTGTAATGTCACTAAGAGAGAAACATTTCCAAGGTTCAGGAGGCGCTGGGTTTTAATGTTCATCAATCATGTATAAGCTAGAATTATCAGTTTAATTATTTGCATGCAGACTTATGTAAAATCAATAATCACCACTGTAAGTGAAAGCTATAATTCCATCAAGGAGAAGTGACACCAAGAATGGTGGAAATGAAGCCCAAGTCACTACATGTTAGAGCTGAAATTTCCAGGGTTTAAGCTGCTGTGTATGTAGTGTATGTATAACCTAGCATCTACACTTTTTTCTGTTGTGAATTTACAGTTTATTTCACAGTCCAGCTTCTGTGTGGGGATGAAGCTGATTGTTTACATAGCACAATAATTATAATTTATTAATAATTTTGATGTGACTAAAACACTGTCACACACTAAGGGGACAGACAGATTCTTTTAGGGACCCTTGGCAGAGTGATGACGGCACTAAACTGTAGTTACAATTAAAACTTTTCTCAACATGATATTATGTCTAGTATGGCACAGAATTTATTAGTAGAATTGCACAGGATTTCTACAAGCAGAATCAATGTAGTACAATTTAGAAATAGCTTAATACAGAATTTATAACACAATTTATGATTTCAAATCACCTAGACCCTAACTTAACTTACGCCTTCTAATCACCTAGACCCTCTGCAGATCAGACCAGATCTTAATACACATTTTTCTGTCTCAATATAACCAGTATAATCTAGACTCAAAAATCATATAAAGAATCATATAAAGTCATTTAATCCTCGGAGGCAGCAAATGACCATGGAGACATCTTTGGCCATGGGAAGGTCACGGGTCTCACTGTCTATCAGCAGTTCTTGTCCAAGTTCCCCACTCAGGACTTGCAACTGCTTGATTTTGTAGAGAGTGCTCTGTGTGCTGTTAGGCTTCCCTGTTGTGTGACAACATTGGGGACCTGGGACCTTCCAGGCCAATAAGGAGGGAAGTAATCAGCCTGGTGCCCAGGAATCTTGATACTGGCAAAGAGGGGAAGAAGAAATCTGTTTGCTTTGTGTACTTGGTTCACAGGACCTTCAGGGCCTGATAATGAGGGGAAAGGGTACTCATACATGACTCACTCTGTCACAGAGGACGGCTTAGCCTCATAAAATGGTGCTAGGTATGCTAACCATATTATCAGAAGTTTTGAACAGGGTATACCAGTCACACAGTCCTAGAAACATGAAGTAATTTTCTATCTCTTTGAGATAAACACAGGCAAAGAAAAGCCCTAAATTCATGCATCATGAAGCACTTTTGATGATGAGAAGATTTGCATCACTCATGAAACTAGGTTTTATTTTTCAAAATATTTGCATGGTACATGAATGGCTGATAAAAAATTGATGTAATCGTCCTTATTTTTAGGCTGCATAGTCCTCTTCAGCACAACAATTAAGTAAGCATCCTCTGCCAAGTACAAGGTAAATAATGCAGCTGATTTCCTGGGACCTGATTGTACCCACAGTTTTGACCATGTTGCTCATCTTGTGCTCTATGTGAACAACAGGAAAATAATTAATTAAGATTTCACGGCAATGTGAATTTTAGTATTTTAAATTTTGAAGTGTTTGACTTTGCAGCCATAATATTCTTTTACTATAATGTCTTTATGTGTAATTTCCTGTGTTAATTCTATCATGTGGAACCACAGTAAGTTTCATATGGATCATTAGTAGAGCTGGAACTTAGCTATGCTTGTGCAGACCTTTACCATTTGAGCTAACTGACCTTAACAACAGGCAGCTATCCTTTATTACAACCAACCTCTAAAGGCAAAATGAGACAACCACTTTGCAAAGGGATTTCACGGCTATTTGCTGACATCTGAGGAATGATGTAACTCAGGAAGCCATGTCCTGGTGCTGTAAGTGCCTAATGGCTACAGAACCTCTGCTCTGATTCTCTAAAGTCTGTCTTCTGTATTTGGAAAGGAACTCCCCATCAGCCCAGCTCAACCTTTAGTACAATGTGCTCAGTATGGATGAAATGATCAACAAATTTATGTACTAATCTCTAATATGTACTGAGTACACACAGCTAACCATTGTAGACTTTATTATGTCAGGTTATTTTCCACCTTACCAGCACAAATTACCTAGGGAACATAAAAAAAATTTATTTCTACCAGTGCTACTCTAGCATTTGGTGTACAGTTCTGAAGCATCAGGATACTGAACCTTCTGCAAGCAAATGTAAGATTTTTTTAGCATTGACAAAACAATATCATTTTCTATAAGTTATTCATCAGAAAATATCAGAAATTGAATTTACAATGCTGACATTGCAAAATGTATCAGCCTGAGGCACAATGGCACAGAAAATTTAAATTCAAATTACTAGTTTGGCAGTTAGAAGCAGCTAAACCAAGGCCTCATAACATCAAGTGTTAGGTAACTAACACTCTGTTTAACCAGCTCTTGACAAATGCAAAACTTTCCCAGTAAGATCTGGTACTGTAATAGGGAGGGTACATGTACATAGATACACAGGACTCAGAAAGCACAACTGATTAAAACCAACCCTGACACAGATCAGCTTTGTTTCACTGCCAGTATTTAGGGAAATCAATAAACAAACTAAGCAGACTAATTGTTGCAAAATAATATTTTGAAGGGCTTTTGGATTCAGTATAATAGATTTTGTTAGCAAGGACGTTCAAAGCAGAAAAATTTATCTTGATCATCTCCTTTCAGCATTTTTAGTCACTATAAGCTGTGACATTTCTGAAGACCTTTGTATGAAACATAGTCTCATAACAAAGCAAGTTACTTATTTTGGTAACTGGCTGGAAACAAACCCACATATGGCAAATGTAAAATGGAATCATTATATCTTGCTATTTCTATTTCTATCAGTTTCTATCTTCTGTAGTTCACTAGCATTTATGTAGTGCTGTTGATCATTAAGTGTTTTATTGTCAATTTATTCAAAGACACTAAAATAACTGAATTTTAAAAATAGATATAGTGGCAGCTCCTTTTTTAATGTAAAAAGCTAATTGGAATCTCTGTTGCAGTATATAGTATTATTACCTATATTAGGTGAGATTTTCAAAAGTTCTGAGTTTTGAACAAAATACTAACTTGTGTTCTGTCTCAGATCAGAAGTTCTAATTTAATACGGTTACCATATATCCCCACTAATTAGAGGTATAATTAGTTTTCTAGCTGTATCAACACTGGACTGTTACATCAGAAATGGATGATCTGCCAGTTAATGGGATAGGTGTTTGAAGAGGAAGATCTGGACATTTACTGATATTTTTGAGAAGTACTAGGCTTAATCTGGGTCATTATAGTTTATAATGACCCAGGCAAGAGCACAGTTTACCAGACTATGCTAAAATTAGAGATGCCCTGGTCTATTTTGTGTGTATCTGTAAACCATAAACCCCTGTTTCATGCTGATTTCCTCATCCCTCACCCATCTTTACAAAATACGAGCTTAATTTATGCCAAGGTTTTCTGCTGAAGGGGAAACTAGTAGGTCTTGGGGCAGGAAAAACTTGCTTCGATTTATAGGCAAACAGTAAAGATTCAACCTGTGCTAGACATTATCAAGTCTCAGGTCTCCAGACATATTTTGACAAGCATTCTGGCCTTGAAAGTGCAGATGCTTCCCTGCAAAACTTGGTGTCTTGCTGGTGGACAGTGAGAAGCAGGAATTGATGGGAGAAGAGATAGCAAAATGTAAAGGTATTTTTGTCCCTTTTTGTCATGTTAATAGGTCTCTACATGACTCCCAAACCTTCTGCTAGATTCTAATTTGTGCCCAAATCCTCAATTACTTTGTTTGCTGAGGATAAATAGTCTATTGCTCTCTTTGGGCTTTTTTGCAAAGTAATGAGCTAGTTGTAAAATGAATACTGCACTACAATAATGTGGCCTCTTATGTTTTTCAGAATTTTTAGGTGCTGGCACTTTCTTTATGTTATGTTCCCCTCACCTTCCTGGGCTTTGTGTTTGTGCCAATATAGGCATCTTGCGTAGAGGGAGAAACTCCCTGCAGTGCCCAGAGGGACACTGCATTGACAGGAGAAAAGCTTTTCTAGCATAGTAGGAGGGAGCTCCCACCAAATGCACATAACATAGACTGGAAAACCACACTTAATTAGCCTTTGGCTTCCTTTTGGGGGCTGAAGCCCATGCACATTTCTAGGGAATAAGACATCATTCATGAGAGGCTGAAGGGCTGGATCATGAGGGAAATCAAGGAGGGAAAAGAATGGCTACAAAAAGTGGTGGAGAGAAATGACCACTGGTAGTGGCCATTTACCCACATATTTGCAGTTTCTGAGCATGCTGTGAGTTCTGTTGCAAAATAAACTCTGACTTGTCTCCAAGTCTAGCATCAAGAAGCTAGACTCACTGCCTACCCCGGTGCTTTTAAGATATTGCTAGATAGGACTCTATTTGCAGCATCCATTCTGAATAGAAAGACTCTCATGGGCCCCAGTATAGAAGTTTTGGAGGACATGGTAACCTTGATGAGTTGATCGAAAGCTCATTTATTCTCTGCCCTTCAGGAGTTTAGTGCTTGATGAAATACTCATGTTTGCCTCCCTGTCTGGTAGGACAGCATGACCAGGAGAGCACAAGATAGATAGCACTGATCAAACTGTAATCAATAGGCTAATGCAGAAAATACAGGAATCTCATGTTCAGTGCTTACATTGTGTCATGATGTCCTTGTATTCTTCCTTGTACTCAGCAAGGTTCTATAGGTCAGGAAGTGAAATCTCTTGTGAATAACTTTGTTGAAGGCCCACTGCACCAGGTACAATTAGCTAATCCCTTGGCCCCTTTCCCTCTGAGCATACTTTCTGGGAAACTGTCTTATGATCTTGTGTTGGTTTTGCACGGCCTGGGTTTTGGTAGCAGGGGGTGGGCCACAGAGGTGGCTTCTGTGAGAAGCTTCTAGAAGCTTCCACCATTGGCAGAGCCAATCCCTGATGGCTCTAAAGATGGACATGCTGCTGGCCAAGGCTGGGCCAATTAGAGATGATGGTAATGCCTCTGTGATTACATATTTAAGAAGAAATCAAAACAAAAGTAGTGGCACAGTTTTAATTCCAGCCAGACAAGAGGAGGAGGTGAGAACATGTGAGGGAAACAACATGGCGACACCAAGGTCATGGGAGAAGGAGGGGCAGGAGGTGCTCCAGGCGCTGGAGCTGAGGTTCCTCTGCAGGTCGTGGTGCAGACCATGGTGAAGCAGCTGTGCCCCTGCAGCCCATGGGGATCCACGGGGGATGCAGAGATCCACCTGCAGCCCGTGGGGGAGGTGCCTGTGCCAGAGCGGGTGGATGCCTGGAGGGGGCTGTGATCCAGTGGGAGACTCAGTGGAGAGAGAGAGCCCTTGCTTCCAGGCTGGAGCAGCCTGTCCTTGGAGGACTGCACCCTGTGGAAGAGAGAGCCATGGCACAGCACTTTTGGGAAGATGGTGTGCCTGTAGGGGAAATTCACGTTGCAGCAGTTTGGGGAGGTCTGCTGCTCCTGAGATTGGGCCCATGTTGGACAGGTTACTGGAAAACTGTCTCCTGTGGGAGGGACCCCATGGCGTAGCAGGGGAAAGACTCCTCTCCCTGACCAGTGGAAGCAAACCTTGGGTGACAAAGTGACCAAGACCCGCACCCCCTCTCTCCCTGCACTGTCAGTGGGAAGGAGGGAGGGATTGTGGGAAGAAAAGGTGTTTTTAAGGGCTTGTTTTGCTTCTCATTATCCTCTGATTCTGTTAGGAATAAACTCATTTTGTATCTCTAAGTTGAGCCTGTTTCGCCCTTGGAATGTTTTGTCCCGGTCCTTATCTCAACTCATGAACCCTTCATTAAATTTTTGTATCCTCTGTCCAGCTGTAGCAGGGGAGGGTGCCTGGCATTTGGCCAGTGTCAAACCATGACAGATTTCAGGGCAACACTGGTCCACACCATTTGGGTATGGTGGACCTGAGCACATCTGAGCTGGACAGCTGACAATTAATTTTTCTGTCACTGCAAAGCTGGTTGCAGGAGTCAGGAATATCCAGGATTTGTGAGCAGATCTCAGTGCTTACGGGCATGAGGATAAAGCCCATCATCATGCTGGGCAGGCTCCAATTGTTTGCACAGAGTGACTCCTTATCTAAAGTGGTGGAGTCACTGTCCATCCTCTCTCTGTAGAATGTGAAGCAGTCCTCTCCTTGCATACTCTCTTCTTCCATCCTCTGTTTGCTTGAGAGATGTGTATTTGATAGCCTCTGCTATAGGAGTAAGCTAGATGATGTGTAGCAGAGGTGTTCTGTTCTAACCAGAACAGTCTCCCTTTGTCTAGGGTGAGGGAGAGTCCTGCAGCCCCAAACTCTAGTCATTGAGAACCCTTGTGTCTCATCCTACTGTGTCTAAGTTAGTTCCTCAAAGTCTGATCCCATCCAAACCCATAGCAGCAGAAGCAGAAGTTACAGCAAGAGGCGCCATATGTATGTATTAAAGTTGCAAAGCAGAAGATGATGGACAGTGCTGGCTGAAGTCCTGTTTGTATACACACAGGCTGTGTGAGGCCAATGAGTCAGAGTGGAACCCATGCTGCAGGGACTGGTGCTACTGGGAGGCAGAGACAGGGCATAGCTCTCGTGCTGTTGTTCTTGTCTGCTTATTCACTGTATGCTCAGAGAGTGTGGGCACATATTGCCTTCTCAAAAGGCGCTCAGATTGGAATAGTGTGTGCAGCCCATGTCACATGACCAGGTATATAAAATGACATGCCTAACAAAGATGCAATTAGAATATGTGTTTTCCCAGTCTAGCCATTGTTACGATAAAGACTCATAATTACAAGTGGTGAGAATATATTACTGCATATGTGTGTGTGTGTTTGCTTGTAAGAGACAAACTGAGTTGTATTCAACACCTAAATTACTCAAAATCTTTAATGCCATAATAAGATACAGCAGTAGGAATTTGTGTGAATCGGGAAAAAAGAACACATACTAAGGATGTAATCTTAGCTGACAATCTTTAGGCTGTAATCTTGGCTAACACAGAATAGATGACATTTATTTTTCTCCCCTGTCGTGGGCTAGAGATTTTCTGCTGGTAAAGGGAAGTCTTTTAAAGGAGGTCCTCCTTCATCATAGCCAAAACCGATCATCTTTAATGCATAACATTGAAAACTACGTATGTTTGTATGGTAAAAAAATACAAAAGCAAAAATTACAGCAAACCCTAAAGTAAAAGCACATATTTCACAAGTCTTAAATACTCTACATTTAAATAGGAAAAAGAAGGAATTGGTGTAGAATGTTGATGAAGCTATTAGAAAAATGTCACTAGTTCTTAATGTTTAATGTATGCACAAAGGTTCCCAATCCATAATTTTATGAATCTTTTTATCTTTAAATACATCTTACTTAGGCCCATATTCAGCAAAACATTTAAATACGGATATGAAGTTATTTATATACTAACTGCCTGTGATTTGATTGGGTCATAGAGGAGCAAAATGCTCACCGAAGACACTATTTATGGAAAGGACTTGGGAAACCATAACTTCCTGCATTGCATAAACTTCCTGAGTCAAAAAGCTAGAAACTGAGATAGGTTTGGCTCATGTTCCTTCAGTATACAAGGTCTGCTGAAGCACAGCAATTGGCACAGAAAAACTGACTGAAATGAAGGCACAGGAAGGGGCCATCATAACTGCATCTCGTGTAAGTGCAGGAGCTGGAGAGATGATGGGGTAGCCCTGGAAACAGCACCTGCACTGCTAAGACTCCTGGCTGGTTGCAGCACAGAGACAGCCTGGGACTGACTGGCTGTCATTATCTGAGCAGCAAGTGTTGCTTTGGCCAGAAGAAGAGCCATCCATTTTCTGGAAAGTTCCCTTCCTACTATTCTGTGAGCTTTGTGGAGTTTTGCCAGCAGGAGCTGTGCTGTGCAGACTGAGAAATTTGTCCTCTTTTTCTTTTGTTTATGTATAGTAGGAATTAAAGTAGATTCAAAGTGGACTGACCTGCAAAACTGTCAAATCCATGTGAAACTGACAACCTGGCAGGCAACTGGCCACAGCTGTAGTTACGGTAGATCCCATGGTATGATGATGGAAGTCAGGTTTTTGATTCTTACTGTCTTGGACAAAATCCAACATGCTTTATTTGCTGCGTCCTTCAAGCTCTTTCCTGCACTTCTAATATCAAGTTGAAGTAGCCTTCTTCATCTCCTAGCCTAAGCTTGTGCACTGTTGCTTGCATGATGCCCCAGGAGATTATAAACAATGTGATTCATATGTACATCCCTGTGGGTAAGACCCCTCTGAGGTCCTGCACAGTGCTTAAATACAGCTGCTGTACTTTTGCTCAAGAAAAGCAGGAGCTGAAGAAAGTTAAAGCTGACATTAGCGAGTCTTCATAGAGTGGACAGAAAAGGATACTGTGCAAGCAGGATTTTCTTCTGACTCAGCCTACAGAGTTGATCTAGCTCACAAAAAAACATGCATTACAACATTTTAAGAAGTACAGCAAATCCTATTTCTGCATTCTTGGGTGCTTCTGCTAAGTCCAAAGGGCAAAGTTGCTTCAGCATAGTCCATTGTTTGCTTTAGAATCTCAAAGATTAAAGATGCCTATAAGTGTTGGTAATTCTCATGGTTATTGTTAAATATTTCCTTTTATTATCTGTATCATAGCAGCTACAGTTTACAAAAGGAAAAAAAAGGTGAGTTCTCAAGTGCACCCTCACTGTTTCCTGTCTCTGAGCACAGGAATGTTCTGTGCGTGAGGAGACTCCGACTCACACGTCCCAGGAGAGCAGCCTGACCACCAGATTGCAAGCTGTTTTGGAGGCAGGCACTCTCCACCCTTCCTATTGAAACTGTGCCATGCTGCAGCAAATAATAATTTAAGTTCATTGGTCCAGAGAAAGGGAAGGAGGGTCACAGGGAGTGGAGAAAGCGTAAGAGAAAGCGTGACTGTACTGGTTAAGGCACCCATCCGACAGAGAAAGCCTTAGATTCCCTTCCCGACCTGCTTCTTAAATATTTCATATAAACAGTCACTGGATAAAATGCAGAAACAGATGTTTCAGATACTGTACTCAGAGGTGCCTAATTTTTCCCATGCTCTACATAGGAAATCTAGACACAGAACAAGAGGTTCTGAACTTCCCTCTAGGAACTTAGTACCTTTCACTTTGGCAGTGTGGGGTTGAAGTTCTGGGTAACTAATTCCCATATTGAACTGGATCCTCAGGCTATCACCTCAAAAGTCTATTTCAGAGATTCAGAGTCTCCATCATGTTTTCCTTCCCAGTGTATTTGTCACTGATGTTTTATTTGTATTCCTTCTTACAAGTGCTGCATTATTCCTTTGGCTCTTCTGGATAGCTTTAAAATTAAAAGCTTCAAAAATCAGGTCAGACTTTATCTTTGACTAGGGTGCATTTTTGTTTTGACCTGTTAGAGAATGCAGCCATTTTCCCATTACAGAAGCTTGACTATTCCTATTTTCAGACAACAAACTAGATTGGAGTTGTTTTTCTAATAAAAAATGTTTGTGATACAGTTTGGTGTTTTATGTGTTTCCCCCAAAGACTGCTTGGATTGGAATAAACACACACCCTTCCAGATGAAGTTTTGGATTATATTTGGAGAAAAACTGACTTTGAAAAATGTTTGAGGAAAATTACAAGAATCTTTCCCCCCTCCATCCACCATCCTGACCCCCCCCCCGCCCCGTTTTCCCTAGAACATTTGCAATATGATTGGCTTTTTGGGAGTTCAGTTTCTGACCTAAACTTCTACAGTTTTGCAGTGATTTCCTTAAACCTGACTGGTTTGGCATTCTGAAAGGGAGCACTAGGAAGGGATATATGTGCAATTCTTCATGACCAGAGGTGTCTCACTGGTGTGAAGGGCATTCGGAAGTGGGCTATGGTGGTGACATGAGCTGCAGGACAGCAGTGAGGGCCAGAAGTGGCAAACTGATTTTCAAATACAGTGTCTTATTTAAGAAATGAGGTTTTATTTCTGACAAATTGAGAAATGGGTGAAATTTAAAAAAAAATATTTATAATTTGGACTGTGAGTCAGTATCGTTGAATTATATGCTTAGAGGTCAGCCTCTCTCAGATCTCTAAATACCTTAACAGTCCTGTTTTTAACAGAGGAAAACCAGTGTGGGCTACTGTTGTGAGTTACACAATTTGTTGGCTACATCTGCTTTCTGGTGGACAGCTGTGTGTGTCTGGCACGTTAGTAGGCAAGAAGGCTTCTAGGTGAGATTAGTAAATGGGAACAGACAACAAGACCAAATGGTTCAACTTACAGGGATGTTTAATAGGAATTTCAATATAACCCCAAAACTTTTGGACATTGTTTTCTCAGGAAGCTTTGGGAAAGAGCATTCAGTGCCTTTCAGAATCACCATGCCTTGATAAAGTGGCCTGAATGTGTGTTGCCAGCCTTGAGCAGGGTTATTCTTTGCTAGCCCAGTGCTGTAAGGTGCCTCATCACACTCTTTGTTTGGATGCTTCTAGTGGTCGTGACAGATGTTTCATGGAGTTGTAGAAAGTGAGTTTGGGCTGGTGCTTCAGGGCGCATTTTTGAGGTGGTGAGAAGAGCTACTAGCACAGGAAAAATTGGCTGTAGAAGAGTTTTCTGTAGTGCCAGAGCAGTCTCTCTTTTGGCCAGGCCACGGCATCTCATCTGATCACTGGGCTTGCCAAGACACAGAGGAAAGAATTTGACTTCAGTGGTTCACAAATTACACAGGTGCCAGTATGTCCTTTCCAGTCCCTGTTCTGGAAGCAACTCCTCCATCTCCAGTTACACATGAGCACTCTAACATGCTTTATGACTTTCTCAAGCTGCAGCTTATTTCCCAGGTTCATTTGTATCATTTTCCTGGATTGAACCCGGTTCCAAACGTAATAGTGTGCTGGCTTTAGCCCAATTCAGCATTCAGCTTGAGAAGAAATTATAGGCATGGGCAGTGGAAGAAGACAGGATGGGGCCTTGTTTTGGTTACAAGATCTAGGCAAACAACTGAGTAGTTTTTTTAACATTTGTACAATAAAAAGCATGACTAGGGAAAGGTAACTCACAACAGATGTGGTTCCAGAGGTCTGAAATACTGTCAGAGGGAAGGAAGAAAAGAAAAAAGAGAGATATGTTTCCAGGTGCATTTCAAATCTTCCATTGTCACACATGGATGGTGAAACTCTAATTGGAAATTTAAAGATACCTGGGGTCAGGAATAAATGGCACTCAGAATATTTTTGTTTTCCACTATATACAGGGATGCAAGAGAAGCATTATTTACAGCTGTACCAGGTAGACAGACTTTTATGTTGTTTCATCCCAAAATATAAAAACAAATCATGATCTGAAGAAACACAGCCACTCCGGAGGAGGAGGCAGTAGCCGTTTCACTCTACAAGAGATTAACACTATAAAACGGGACAGACACAAAAACTTCCCCTTATCCTGCATAAACACAGTTTAAGAACAGAGTATAGTTAACTAGCTTTGAATTTTAGAGATATACTAAATTCAGTACTTCCAGATTTGTGGGAAATGTCCTGGGAACATTAAAAAGGTCACATGTCCGGTTGGTTAATTTTATTTCTCATTTTAAGGGTTCAGCTTTCAACAGCATGGGCACAATTTTAAGATGAAGTGATGAATTTTAACAAGCCTTTCTGGATTCCAAGTTTTCCTCAGTCTTTTATCAAAGGGCTGAGCAGAGTTTATGCAACTTAGCTGTGAACTGTAATAGTAGCAAATGAAGAAGATAGTGAGGATTTATATAGCTTTATATTTAATATGGGGAGTTTCTAGAAGGAGTCTATAAGTAGGGACTGTTGCCCAGGCTCCAAGCTTTGGCCAAGCAGTTCTTGGCAGGCTTCAGAGAGGGTGGTGAAAAAGCAGCTTTAAGCCATCCTTGCGTCATCCTAGGGCTGTCTCCCTGCCAGCATGGTCCCTCGTGTAAACTGTAACACCAGCAGAGCTACTGAATTTTGCAGGGGCTACCACTGTACCCAAGAAACTACTCTGGTAACTAGGAATCCATGAGAAATAGGCTTGGCCCAGCCATTTCTAAACTGTGTGCCTTTCACAAGGACTCAGGAAAGGAAGAGCCATTGCAGTCCCTGCAGTGGCTGCAAACCAGCTGAGGCTTTGTCATATCTGCACTGGCTGATGTGCAAGTAGCTGGCTGAGCTGCCTCGCAGACTCCATTGCATTGATAATGTGGCAAAAAAACAGCTTTCAGTGTCTGGAGGATCTGGCCCATACGCCTGTGTGTGCATATGCAGATGCATGTGATGTCAGTGAATGTCCCCTGCTCTCTGCAAAGGTCACTTTGTCTGAGATTTTTCATTTGCTTCAGAATAAAGCAGCCTCGAGAATGTAATGAAGGAAATGAGGTCTGAAATTTGTTTCCTAATATCCATGAATTGCAGCACCGAGCTAGGGGGAAAGCATTCAAATCCCTCTCTGCCCTCTTGGATAGAATTCTGTTGGTAGCTCTGTAATAATCAGCAGACATCAGTGTCTGCTACAACTGAGTATTTTTGGTATCTAATTGGCACTTAGATACTAATGTGATAGGAGCTTTAGAAATAGCTGAAGCAGATAAATATTGCTTCTTTCCCTGTGTGTATGTCTGTATCGTCTGTGTGAAGCTGTGTATTAATGTGAAAAATTCCCTGTTGATTTTAATGGAATGCATCTCTCTGCAGAGAATTTGCTTCCTTCAAAGCTGCAGTAATGTATAGAAGGGATAATTTTTTTGTGTGTGCTGTGAACATCTAGAACAAATTCCCGAAGTATTATTTGTGCAGAAACTGTGAATGCTCCCAGCTTGCAAATGAAGTCAAACGCCTGTTAATGTTTACAGTAAAACAGCTGTTCTCAGCATTTCTCCCTGAGCTTCAGCTACTTTAGCTCTACCATACTCAGCCTTACATCATAGCAGCTGCAATAATAAGAGGCTGAAAGAGGTCAGAAGCAGCCAGTCCTGCTAAACCGCACCTTTGTTTAAAAGAGATTTTGGATTGTAAAATATCTCAATTGCTAAATTTTTCAGCCTGACTGGACTCCATGCATGGGCTGGGTCTTCAAAGACCTCGCTCACCAAAAGCACATAGGCACTGCAGAGTAAAGCAGAACACAGGCTCTTTATACATTTTCCTGGGAAACTTTCTGTAGATCCAGACTGGGAAATGTTCCAAGGCTTCACAGAACTAAAGATAACAGTAATAAAAAAATTGGACTGGAGCACACTGACTTTTAAATGAAATAGCTGAGCCTCGTACAGTTGCATGGCAAAGCCTTGATAATTTGTGTAGCAAGACTTTACTAATTTACACAAATAAAAGGAAGATCACTACAGATTACTGAATTTTAACAATTAGCAGGTATGTAAACAAGCAACATTCTAGGAAAAGAAAAAAAGCATCAGCATGTAGGTTGCTTTCAAGACTATAATTTCTTTGTAAATATTTATGATTGCTTGAATAATAAATGCTACTGGATATGTTTCATAAAAATAATTAGGTGTTAGCAGAATGTAAAATAGACCATTGCCCTGCTCAGTCTTCTTTTCAGAAAAGAGAGGGCATAATTTTTGTCCTAAGTATGAAGTGTAAGGTCTATTGAGTGTCTGCAGTGTCAGCATTGTAGAAATACATGAATAAATAGGAATTTAAAGTAAATTTAAGAACATTTTAACATCAGATGTCCTACAGGTGATTTACTGAAACCTTTTCTGCTAAGCAGCAGCGATACGTGGTTTGTAGCACGTATTAGAAAATGGGTTCATTGCTGCTTTATTGCACTACATAGGAATTGGATAAAATACGTCATTTTTATTTTACTGACAATTAAAATTTGAAAATCAAAATAAGAAGAAGATAAGATTTGTACAGTTGAAAAAAATTCCAAATAGGTCTATAGGTACAAGGGCTTATTTTAGCAGCATTTTCACAGTTAAAATCGAGTGTGAACATTGCACTCACGTAACAAATACTACCTGTGACACCAACAGCAACCTTTACTAGTCTTGTGATTCACAGGGTGATGTCACAGACTGTCAGATGATGTCACTGATGTACTAGATTATGGCAATAGATTGGGACAGAGGGACTGTCACAGCTGGACTGCTTACTGAGTTTAGCAGATTCCACAGCATGTTGCCATCAAAAGGAGTTAGTAAGAAATCCCAAACGTGCTTTACAGTACAAGAAAGAGAAGAAGAAGTAAGCAAAAGAGGCCACACAGAAGAATTCGTAGATTTCATTGATACAGGTACTTTTAGTTGATACAGATACTTTTAATTCAGAGGGATTGCAGATTCCATTGATACATTGCAGAGACAGTGTATAGTGGAAATTACTGGGTCAAAATTGTAAAAAATTGGACCATAGTTTCAGTTATGACTCATAACGATAGTGCATTACTTGCCTCGAAATAATTCTTTGAGATTCTTATGATTTCAGGGTGTAGTTGTATGAGGTATTGACCAGCACAATAAAATACATACCCTTTCTTGAAGAGTGTAGAGGCTAAATGTACAAGGACTATGAACAGTAGTAACATGAGATGTAATATTCAAGCAAATTATTTAAAGTAACCATAGGTGCAAATGGTAGCTCCATGCTTTTATCACAAAATCATGTACTGTCTGGGGAAGAACCAAAGAACCCCTGCCCCCAAAAAAGCAATTTTATGTACCTTCATACATATATATTATTTGTAACTACACACCCGAGCTAAATATTACTTAGCAGTGTGCATTTTTATTTGAGTTTCACTGGTGCATTCAAAGCATGATCAGTTTGTTTCTTTTGGCATAAATTGTCACCTGAACCCCTGAATAAAAATATTGCTTCTACTTTGTCATATAGAGAGAATATATTCTGACTCTCTTGCTCTAGGTACAAATGTGTCTGTCACATTTGAAAAGGCAACAGTTAAATACATGTTTCTGCTGTCAGAAATGCAGCAGCTAAACCCTAAATAATATCTATAGGATTAAGATCCAAGTACTTTACAAGAAATCTATATACAATTCTTTTCACTTTTCCTCTCTATCCCCTATCATAGACTATGGAAGATCATTTAAGAAGAGCTCTAGTATGTATGCTTATCTCATTGTCTCAATTTTCCGGTAAGTGGAGAAAACAATATCTCCCTAGCAGATTTGTAGCAAAATAGTACACGTTCCTCTATGCTAAAGGAATGAAAAAAGCAGGATTGAGCCCAGCATGGGGGCAGAGGGGGAGAGACAGGAGGGTTTTTTAAAAGAGTTTTCTGAATAATCAGGAAATCCAGTGAGACAAACAGAATGTGTAGAAAGCAAGCCAGAATTATCAAATTACCATGACAACCATAGGCAAGAACCCAGAGAGAATCAGGTAAAGATATTACAGTAGAATTACAGTTAACTTCACACTTATTTATTAAAGAAAAAAATAATAATCCCAAGCAATCAGGAAAAAATATTTCCTTTGGCCTAGCTCATTGTTGTGCAAAGGCTTGTGAAATACAGCCTCGTTTGTAATTTTGAAATTGCTTCATAAATGTATACAAGTAGCTTTCATCTTGATTTGAATATGCTGATTGTTTTAACCAGCAGGATTTGATGTCAGATAGAAAACTCAGAATCACATATGATTTAATTAGTTTGAAAACATAAGCTAAAAGAGAATTCAGAAGAGATAAAGGGGGTGTGTGGGTATGTGTGTGTACACACACTTATAGTGTGTATTTCTCTGTTACTCCTAAAAAATTCTCTCTTGTATGTTTTTCACATGACTACTTTCTTCATTCAAACCTTTGATTAGCACATTCACAATCAAAAAGCTGTAAAACTGAACACAGTACAAAAATAAGTAAAACCAAAGTGGAGTGAAACTCCAACAGGTAAGAGTGGTGGTGTTTATTTAAAAAATCTATAGGTTAACCAGCAGGTGGTTTAACCAGATTATCTGTCGAATATGGCTTGAAATTCTGTTTATTCAGTTTTAATGTTCCATTTCATATAATACTGTTCACATATATTGGAAAGCTACAAGTATACAGTTCTGAAAGGCAGAGACCCATATTTAGAGAAAGAAGGGAGGATTTGTTCGCATGGGGGGTGGTTGATTTTTTTTCTCCAGTTTTGAACAAAGCTCTCAGACTGCTAACACTGGAGTATATAAACAAAATTCCCCCAGTGCTTTGTCTTTCCGGTTTTATGCCACTGTCTGAATGCATATTGCATTTTACATGTGCTTGTAAACATAGATACATGCCCATATTGATCTTTTTAAATGCTGCCCTGAAGTTTGCTGCATGGTCAGGGAGGGCAGTGATGCACTCCATTGTTCCCTGCTATGATGTCATGCTCAGACTTGGCTTTGGTTAAACAGAATTCAGTTTACTGGACTGCAGCAAAATGTCTTTAGGGAAGACAAATCTACTGCTGTAGCAGAGAAAGAAATAAATAACATGGGAAAAAAAAAGACAATGTAGGGGAAAGAGTGTAAATTCTGACTGAAATATTTGCTGTCTTTATTTTTCTCTACACCTTTACAGAAGTAGATATGCACACTCATCTATATACACACTCAAACTGTGCATAGCTCACAGGTGTGTTTATTTTAATCTTGGGAACTAGGACAAGCCGAGATCCACTCTCAGGACTTGCATCATCACTAAGATTGCTCTTAAACATACAGTCTTATATCACACTGTTCATTCTTTTCACTCACATTAACCACACATGGAGTCCACATAATGGGTCTAATCCTGCTAGCTGTCCACTGATGTTAATGAGAACTAAAGACATCGGGCATGCTACAACATCCAGTGGTAAATTAATTCATTTCCACAGCATCTGAAAATTGTATGTGGGGATAGTGAGGGGAAGAAAGAGGGTGGCCTTTTAATTATGTTGGGAGATGCTGAGCTGGAAGAGAAATCTGAAGGGACTGAGTGGGGAGAAGGAGGTCTTTCCTTCTCCCTTCCTCCCTCCCTCCCTCCCGACCTTCAGAAAAAACCCAACCCTGGGGCCATTCCTTCCCGAACAGGGACAGTTGGCAGGTATGTGTTAATCTTGTTCCCAGCACTTCGGAGGAGCCACTCACAGAGGCTCACCCTGTCTTTTCAAATCAGCGCTTCCTGTCCTTCAAGAGTTAACCTTCTCTAGAACATTTATTTCACCATCTCAGATAGAGAAAAACACACACACACACACACACATATTAAAAAAAAACCCCAACAAAAAAACCAAAACCCAAAAAACCCCTAAACCCAAACCTGCAGAGCTGAGAGGCTGCAGATCACAAGGCCATTCTGATAGCCTCTCGTCCCCATGGCAACAGCAACGGCATTTATCAGTTCCTTATGAGAGCAGGCACAGCAAATCTGCATTGCACATGGCAGCCTTCCAGCCTTTCAAATGAAAGAGCACTTTGAACTGCTGCCAAGTGTGGAAGGAGCAGAGCTGTCAGGACTGCTTAATGCTGGCAGTTTGTACTTGGGAGCCTTTCAGTTCCCAGAATCCTTCAGCCATGGCAGCCTGCCAGGTACTTAGCGGAAGCTAAAAACTAACCCCCAGACCATTCACTGCAGTGCACTCAAAATTTTCCACATGTACCCCATGTCACAAGTGCAGACTGTACAATGAAAGCAAACGCCTTCTGCTTGGGATTCTAATTTTATTAATAATCTAGGAAAAAGCAGTCAGAGATTAACTGGCTGACAGCACTACGGTATAGCCACTGTTTATAACTCGGGGTGTGTATGTCAAATGTGTATTTCATCCCTTAGAAACAGAATTAGCTCAGACAACAGGGGCTGCACAGCCCTAAATCTACATTCAGTACCTGAATGTGGGGAGATTGATGTCAGCAGAAGGGAGAGGGTGGTTATTTACAGTGGAGTATTTTGTAGCAGTCATTATCAAATGCACAGCAGTGAGATGTGAAACAGAAAAATAAGATAATATTGCTGGCTGGCAACTATTTTTGCCCTTACCCTCTGCATTTTGATGACATTGTGAGAATCTCAGAAACTGACTGATGAGTGTAGCAGAGATACATGACTCTAGGTGGGTTTCCTTTCAATGGAGAGTTTTCATGTGAAAACTTTTTATTGTTTTGCATTACCCAAAGCACAAGGGCTTCTATTGGCAGAGGAAACAAATTGGCACAGTTCGGCTTTTTTTTTTTTAATCTGCACTGAGATCAAGGGCAAGGGCTTCATTTTCCAGCACTAGTCATAAGCCTTTAGCACAAATAGAATGAAAATTGTCTGTCGCTCAGGCAGTTGGACAGAGTTCAGGAAAACTATGTCTGGCACTAATTCCAAAGGGAGGAAGATTTAGTTCAATCCAGCATCATTAATTTCAGTAAACTGTTTTCACTAGTCTATATCCCACTGTTCAAGAGCTGTTTATTATCTTTTACTAAATAATGTCTTTTGGAGAACAGAGTAATGAAAAATACCTGATATTACTTACATACATTTGTTTACATTCACATGTATGTATGCATATAAATAGATATGGTATACATGGATGTATTCTCATTTTTTTACTTTTCTGTTTTTCTGAACAATTGCTTGTTTCTTACCTTGCCTTCCCATTACAAAACACATTTATAATGCCAAATATAAAATAGTAAAAATAGCCCAGAAGGCAAAAGAGAGAGAGAGATATGAAAAAAACCCTGGAGCAAAGACAATCTCCACAAATTTGTGAGTTTCACCAAAAAAACAAGTAAATGTAGTGCCTCTTTTTCAGCTTGCAGCTATCTTTGGCTGCTGCTTGAAGATTTGACTTAATTCACCCAGGCAGTAGTGTCTAAAAGTAATACACCAAGACAGTTAATTTTGGCACTTAGTCTCCCTTAGGAATTTTACCAACAGTCTTTGTAAAGAAAGTAAATGATCTTTTTTTCCCTCCTGGTTTCTCCCCATAGTTCATCTTGATATGTGCTAATAAAAGAAACTGCCCCCACCCCCTCTTCTATTCTCACCATTATCCTCTGTCCATATCATCCTTCTTTCACTAACAATATTAATCAGCATTTGTAACATGGTCTTGGAGAAAATGTGGGTTTGGTCTTTTCAGATGGCCTAGTTCCAGAGGAAAAGGAGGTTATGCCGTGTGAAATAACTTAAGATAGTGTCAGGGCTTTCTTTCTTTCTTTCTTCCTTTCTTTCTCTCTCTCTCTCTTTTTCTCTCTTTCTCTCTTTCTTTCTCTTTCTCTTCCCCCCTTTCCCACCTCCCTCATTTTTTGGAAAACACAGTAAAGTTTTGTTCAGTTCTCAAGTGTTATTAATCACTGGTGGAGGCCAAAAGCAGGGATATTTTTCTTGGCAGCACGTTTTGATAAACAATCTGTGTATGGGGTGAAGGGAGGGAGGAGCCTGTCTTGCTGGTAACTAAGCTAATGTTTGGCAGATTCTTAACTGTCACGAAAGTGCAAGTGGCTCTCAGTGGGAATAGCCTTAAAAAATGTACCGATCCAGTTGATTCATTGTTGATTGTTTACTACGTCCACAGGATGTAAGATGAAAACAGTCCAGGGAAAAAGTAAAAATAACAACAGCGGAGGCCCCAGCTCTGCATATCCCAGCCTAAAACACACTGCCCAGTCGCTAGTCCCTTGCAGAGTGAGCAGAATTAATTATTGGTGTCTTATTTTGCACTGTAAGATTTGGCAAAGGTTAATGTGCGGAAAACCAGGCTCCCAGGCAGGTTTTCAAGCCTTAAAGAGAGCTGTAGGAAAATCGGTGAGGAGTGGTTCTCGAAGAGGGACCCCTCAGTGCTTGGGGCAGAAGCGAGAGGCTGGTGTGCCGGGGGACTTGGAGAGCTGCCGCGGCTGCACACGTGGGGCGGCGGCCCGGCTGCGCCCTCGGCTCCGCGCTCCAGCACCCATGGGCACACGAGACCGGGAAAAGCAGGGGAAACGAGAGGCAACGTCCGTTAAGGAATGTGTCTTAAGATGAGTTCCTAGGTGGGAAAGCAATGAGCTCTGTATGTCAGCAAGGCTCACTACCTGAAAAATGGTAGGAAAAAAGCAGAATTATAATGAGATGAGAACTGAAACGATAAACAGATACACGTAATTACTCCTATTCTTTGTAACTGAGTGTTTTGACACTTCCTGGCAGCTTCTAGTAGAAGAAAATGTTGTTTAACTTTTAATTTGACAAAATTATGCAACTTCTTCCTGAAGTGTTTGTGTTTTGATTTGCTGAACACACTTCCTTTACCACCAAGTGCTCTGTTCACTGCTAATTTCTGCATTGTTTTGAAGCCAGTCATCTGATTGTGACGGATTTTATTTGCTATTCTGAGGTAAATCCATGTAAATTACACTTTCGGGAGTGCGCTACCCTTCTTGTTCTTGTATTTTTTTCCAGCTGTAGCTGCTGTTTTGATCAGTAAAGAAAGAGCCATTTCTGTAGGTGAGCGCCTGCAGAAGAGCCAGCTGCTGTGACTGCTGCAGTGATCAGTGCCAAACTTGGTAAAGCGAGCAGGAAAGAGTTAAACATATTCCCAGGCTGTGAGCATTTAGAGCCAGACCAGACTGTTCATTCCCAAACTGCTGAGATCATGGGCTCCTAATTATTATTGCTTGCAAACTTTGGGTCTGTCCTATATTCTGCATAATTAACACTGGACTGCTGATCGACAATCCACAGTGCTCCTCTCTCATCCAGATCAACAGTAACCCCCGTGTTTTGGGAGCTCATGTCTGGGAGTGGCACGGAGTAGTGCCTGGGGTGCAGCCAGGCCACCTGGGTTTTGTTGCTTTGTCCTTCATGGTGTGTTGCACCCTCTGCTTCCTGTACCTGCTGGTGGCACTAGGAAAGGTACTGGCCGGCTCCTGCACACTGTGTTCTGTATGATCATTTTGATTCCTTCATTTAAATCGATGCTTCACCTGCCGTTTTACTGTTACACACACCCATATGTGCATGTGTGTACTTTCGAATAAAGATGGTAATAGGAATAAAGGGAAAGGGATTATCGGATGGCAGTATTTATCCTAGGACTGAAAGGGAGGAATTTGTAGATTTCGCTTCTGCTAGTGAAAATTATAGTCCTTGTCCCTTGGGACTACTGGCAGGTCATAAACTTTGGGCAATCTCTGCAGAATCCCTAACGCTGCATCCACAGTGCTGACTTGTGTTCCTGCACAAAAAGCAGTAGCTGGGTAGCAATTGCTCACAGCCACAGCTCCATTCCTCCTTTCACTCCCCTCCACCTCATCCAACAAGCTACTGTTTGGGGGGTTCTTACGCTATTTTTCTTTCGTGTTTGTTCGTTTCTTTCTTTCAGTTAGCCAGATTAGACACCTGAATGGATTCATTGTTTGGGCTTCCTCTTTGCCTACTCCAAAAGTAATATTAATTCCTGGATTATTTCAGAGCTAAATAAACACCAGATGTGTTTAGTATAAATCCAGCAATTTAAAACCGATCTGGATTGCTCCTGTCCCGCCACTCGCATGGCAAAGAGAAAAGGCAGAAGGTGAGCAGGAAAGCTTGCTGCTACCCTTGCAAGGACAGTGCTGCCATAGATGGGAGGCTTGTTACATTGCCACCGTTCAATCTATTTTTCCCTACCCAGATTAGATTGATACTGACAACTTGTTCCCTGTGAAGGTGCCACGACGTGGCATTTATTTGCATTTACATTGCAGTTCTCTTCATCAATCAGCTTTGCAGAGATCACTGCTGCTGCTGGCCATATTGTTGCTATGCTGACACTTCATCCTTAAGTGCTGCTTGCGTAATGGTATACTACGTGCCCATGACCAAAGTTTAAATCAAAGTTTAATCATTACGGAAAGGCAAACATATTTCCGCAACTGTGTATCTTGCAAGTAAGAGTAAAGGCAGTTTGGTCGGGTCACAGATGCTAATCTCTCCTCCTTTTCTATTCACAAACTATAAAGGGAGATGACAGCACCTGTAAATGTTTTTCTGAGGCTAGATTATATCTAAGGTGATTATTATTTACACCCACTATAAAGACTGCTCTTGTGAGCCAAGAAGTCTGTTCCTGTGAGGTGAGTTTACCAAAAAAGGGCTTTCTTGCAGGAGGATTCTGTGGAGCGAGGATCCAGGGTGAGGGGCGGTTCAAGCACATGGAGTGCCTTGTCATGTGTTGGGTTTGTATAACCAGGGGACTGAAATACAGTCAGGATATGCTGCAGTTCTGCATTCCCAGACACACGGGATGAAGGGAAAGCTTCAGCTCTCTCAACCCGAGTTTTTTAAGCAGAAGCTGACCTTTTACCACAGCCCAGTTCAGCTCCTCATATGAAGATCAACATGGGGCAGTAAAAGGATAGGAAAGGAGCTGACATTCCAGTATGAATCAGAGGGAACACATGCTTGTTTAGTCAAGTAAAGGCATATTAATGTAGAAATCCTGCAGCCATCACTAAATCATTGTGGCTGGAAGCAAAGACTTTTACTTTGACCATCTTTCATCTGCCATACTTCTGTGAAGCTTCTGTAATGTCCACAGTTTAGGTGTGAAATTTCTAAGTGTGAAATCCACTCCCCTTCAGCGCATCTTCTTCAGCCAATTTGCATACAGGAGACTCACATAATTCAAAGACTTTTCTATCTCTACTTACTGCTTCCACAAGCTTCCCCTGAAAAAAAGTCACTTTGTCACAGTTGATTTTCTAGCTGTATTTTATCTGGTCCTACAATTTCTGTAACTTCAACGTGTGCATTTCATTAAGCCTTCCCTATAAAATAATTCCACTCACATACATAATCAAACTCATTTGCCAGCTTTATAGATTAGAACCAGACACATATAAAATGCTTTAGACAACTAAAAATGGAAATGAGACGTATTGGTGATATGAAATGAAATATTTAAAGGAAGGTTTTTCTGTCATGTGAGTTCCAAAACGTTATTAACCGAATAGAAGGTATTTTTCCCGTTCGGTACTGCATGGCTGCTGAGCGTGCCTGTGTAAGGGAGCCGTGGCACCTCGCCATGGAAACACTAAGTCCTTTTAAAGCACAGAGGGAAACCTGTAATGGACGGGAGTTTCGGCGTTTCTAGCAACAAAGGAATCAGGAAGAGGTACTGAAATAGAGAAATCCATCCAACACAGCTCAGCTGGGAGAGGTTCCGCGTTCGCCGAGCGTGCTAGCGCTTTCCGGGCCCCCCCACGCTGCGCGCTGTCTCCGCGGGCACCGTGCGCCCGGCTGCGCGCCAGTGACGCGATGCCGGTGGCCGCCCGCAGCGCAGCGCGCCGAGTCCCGGCCGAACCGCGTCCCCGCGGTGACAGTTTATTATTCTTTGGACGCGGGCAGCGATGTCGATGTTTGCAAAAACAGCTGCCGACTGCAATGAGAGCAAAAACGGGTTCTGCAGAGCCCCTCCTGGCCACCGTGGGCACCGGCGTGGCCGCGGGGTCGGGCGGAGAGCGGGCAACTTCGGGGATGGCGGGCGGGGGAATGCAAGCTTCGGGGGGTTTTATTTTGTTTTCCTCCCAGTGTAATGAATTCTCGGCTTATTTGCATGAACCGAGGTTGTTTTGAGTAATTTGCCTGCTAACAGTGTTATGCAAATGTTAGCTAGCTATTTAAAGGGGGAAATAGAAGAAAAAAAAAAAAAAGCCGTGTGTTCTCACAGCGCCGGGGAAATCCTATGTCCCTTTGCATTAGCGAGATGAGATCACAGCGATTACTCACCTGCCTGGCCTCTCCTACACCCTTGAGCAATGCACAGCACTATCTTTCCCAGCCCAACCTTAAACACTTGGCAAACATGGCTGGTTTAAACAAATCAAAAGTGGAAGAGCTTCTGATGCAGTCACAGGCTTACAAAAACTGTGTCATTCTGTCACTGGGATCACTGAAAGAGAAACGCGAAATCGGATATTAAGGCGGGATCCCCCCATTTGCCTCAGCAGCCGGAGCGCACGGGAATCCCACCGACAGTCGCGGTGGCAGAACGCCGCGCAGCCGTCACGGAAGCAAAGCGGGGCGGACCGCGGGTTTACAAAATCCCGAAAGCGAGACATCTGAACTTAGAAAGCGCAGTCAGGGAAAAAAATCAACCAACCAAACAAAAAAACCCCCACCACCCACCCCCACGGCGACNCGCAGCCACACGCGGCGGCGCGCAGCACCCCGCGCTCGAACTGCGAGCAGCGGCGAGGATGTGAGTGAGGAGCAGGCGGCGCCGCTCGCCACGCTGCTGCCGCCGCCGCTGCTGCTCCCGGGCTGCCCCAGCTCCGCCGGCGCTCGGGGAAGCCGCCGCTGCCGAGACCGAACGGCTCCGTGCGGGTGCCCCTGTCTTGCTCACGGCGGTGGATCAGCACGTACCGAACTGCAAGCTCACGAGGCAGCCGTGGCGGGTGGAAGGTGACCCCCCCATCTTCCTCCGTGCACCTCCGCCTCCTCCCGGAGGAGGAGCAGCAGCAAGCGGAGAGCTAGAGAGCGCAGGGAAACAGAATCGGCTAGAAGGCGACCCCCACCCAGCCAGCCCCCCGGAGGAGCAGTGGAAGCGCTTCCCACCCCACCCGGGGCAGCAGCGGCAGGACCAGGTAGAAGAAGGCATCTCCGGCAGCAGGAGCGAACTAAAAGCAGACGATCCCCCTTGTTGGAAGGGGCAACAGGATCAGGTACGGAGAGCCACCCCCCCTGCAGCCCGGGGGGGAAGACTGAGCCAGCCCCTATCCCGGCGGCAGCAGCAGCAGCTCCCTAGCCAGCAGCACCATGTCCGCCGCGCAGGTGTCCTCGTCGCGGAGGCAGTCATGCTACCTATGCGATCTGCCCCGCATGCCCTGGGCCATGATCTGGGACTTCACGGAGCCCGTCTGCCGGGGCTGCGTTAATTACGAGGGCGCCGACCGCATCGAGTTCGTGATCGAGACGGCCCGGCAGTTGAAGCGGGCGCACGGCTGCTTCCAGGACGGTCGCTCCCCGGGCCCCCCGCCGCCGGTCGGAGTGAAGGCAGTGACGCTCTCCGCCAAGGAAGCGGCGGCGGCGGCAGCGGCCCAGCAGCAGCTCAACCATGTGGATGCCACCTCCAAGGCAGCCTCGGCGGGGCTGACCCAGTCGAGCCTGGACCGCTACGGGCTCAGCGCCGCCGCGGCGGAGCAGCGCAGCCGCTTCGAGTACCCGCCGCCGCCGGGCAGCCTGGGCAGCAGCCATGGCGCCCGCCTGCCCAACGGGCTGGGGGGGCCCAATGGCTTCCCCAAGCCGCCTGAGGACGGGCCGCCGGAGCTGAACCGGCAGAGCCCCAACTCCTCCTCCTCCTCTTCCTCCTCCCGTCGCGGGGCGCACGGGGGTCTCGTGTCTGGCCTGCCCCCGGGGGCCGCCGGCGCTCAGATGAACGTGCCCCCCAACCTGCTGCCGCAAACGCTGCTGAACGGCCCCGCCGCCTCCGGCGTGGCGCTGCCTCCGCCGCACGGGGGCCTGAGCGGCCGCGGCGGCGGGGGTCCCCCTGCTCCCTCCGCCTCTTCCCAAGGGGGCACCTGCGGCGGCGGTGCCGGGGGAGGCGGCGGCTCGTCCTCCGAGGCCTGCGGCAAGCGGCCGGGCTCGGTATCCAGCAGTGACCAAGAGCGGGAGCTGAAGGAGAAGCAGCGCAACGCGGAGGCGCTGGCCGAGCTCAGCGAGAGTTTGCGGAATCGGGCCGAGGAGTGGGCCAGCAAGCCCAAGATCGTGCGGGACACGCTGCTCACTCTGGCCGGCTGCACGCCCTACGAGGTGCGCTTCAAGAAGGATCACGCCCTGCTGGGCCGCGTCTTTGCCTTCGACGCCGTCTCCAAGCCGGGCATGGACTATGAGCTGAAGCTCTTCATCGAGTACCCCAGCGGCTCCGGCACCGTCTTTTCCAGCGCCTCCGGCGTGGCCAAGCAGATGTACCAGGACTGTATGAAGGACTTCGGCCGCGGCCTCTCCTCGGGCTTCAAGTACCTGGAGTACGAGAAGAAGCACGGCTCTGGCGACTGGCGGCTCCTGGGGGACCTGCTGCCCGAGTCTGTGCGCTTCTTCAAGGAGCTGGTGGGCGCCGACATGCTGCCGCAGCCCTACCTGGACGCCAGCTGCCCCATGCTGCCCACGGCGCTGGTGAGTCTCCCGCGGCCGGGGGCCGGGGCCGGCGGGGCGCAGGGCACGGCCGCCGCCTCTAGGGGACCTGGTGGTGGCGGCGGCGGCGGCGGCGGCGGGGCGATGCGCAAGAGGAAAGCCTCTCCTGAGCCTTCGGACTCGGCCGAGGGGGCTCTGAAGCTCAGCGACGAGCAGCAGCGGCAGCAGTGGATGGCCAGCCAGAGCGAAGCGCTCAAGCTCACCATGTCGGCCGGGGGCTTCGGGGCGGTGCACGCCGGGGGCCCCCCGCCGCCGCCGCCGCCGCCCCTCGGGCCTCACTCCAACCGGACCACGCCACCCGAGTCCGCCCCCCAGAACGGACAGTCCCCCATGGCCGCGCTCATGTCGGTGGCCGACACGCTGGGCAATGCCCACTCGCCCAAGGACGGCAGCTCGGTGCACTCCACCACGTCCACCCGCAGGAACAGCAGCAGCCCCGTGTCGCCGGCCTCGGTGCCGGGCCAGCGCCGTCTGGCCTCCCGCAACGGGGACATGAACCTGCAAGTGGCCCCTCCTCCCCCCAGCACCCACCCCGCCATGGACCAAGTGCACCCCCAAAACATTCCGGACTCCCCCATGGCCAACAGTGGGCCCCTGTGCTGCACCATTTGCCACGAACGCTTGGAGGACACCCACTTTGTTCAGTGCCCCTCTGTGCCCAGCCACAAGTTCTGCTTCCCTTGTTCAAGAGAGAGCATCAAGGCCCAAGGGGCGACTGGCGAAGTCTACTGCCCCAGTGGAGAGAAATGCCCCCTAGTCGGTTCCAATGTGCCTTGGGCATTTATGCAGGGCGAGATTGCGACCATTTTAGCTGGGGACGTTAAAGTGAAAAAGGAGAGAGACCCTTGAGTAAGAAATTCAATCCCTTCAGACTCCTGAAGATGTAGAATTGTGAATATAACAAACTGCAAAAGTTAGTCTTATGTATAGACATTATTTTCGTCGTATGTTTCTATATTTTGAAACAAAGGTATGTACTCTTCTTCATTTGAAGGATAGAGCTGGTTTTTGTTAAACAGAATATAATATTGTTTGGTTACTACATAATACCTGTTCTCATTTCTTTGGCAGTGTGTTGGCTAGGTACAAAGTTAATAGCCCTTAGCGATTACCTGCTGCTGGTGTGTATTTTTGTAAATGTATGCACTTCTCTGAAAGAAGAAAAACACAGAAAAAGACAAAAAAAAATTTTTTTTTTTGCCAAGGCCAGTGTTGATGCCTAAAAAATTGCTACAAAAATGGTGACAGCTTACGTTTTACAAGCCCTGAGTGTTAGTCTTTCACTTTACTTTTTTTTTCGTTTTTGTTTTTTTGTTGCAAAACGGTGGGGTGGCTCTGGGGGGAGGGTGTTTTTTGTTGCAAGTTTGTAAGGAAAATGTTTCAGTTTGTTTCTATTGATCTGAACGTTTTTAATCTTCATGTGTTTTTTGTTTTTGCTTTTATTGATGCACGGATGCTTTTGAACAGTAGAGCAAAATGCTGTACATGAGAAACATGCTCTGTTTGTCCTTTATACATTTCTGTAGTTAACAGAACACTGTAATGTGCCTTGGAGCTTAGTAAATTGTAATAAATTCAATTGATATTAATACTTCTTGAGTAGCAAGTTTTATTTTTCTCAAAGCTTAGGCAGTATGCACAAGCCATGTTGCCTTTTTAAAGGTCTCCATTATACCAAGAGTCTGCAGTTCCTTGTGATAATTGTGGCACTTGTATGCACATTTTCACTTATATGTAGTAAGATGATGTTGATGGTGTTATCAAACTTACTTAAATCTTGGCACTGTGCCTATTTACATTTCACCTTTAATGTTGCAGTAACGGTTGCTGACTAAGCATTTTCTATTTACTGTTCCTGCATCTCATTTCCTCCTCCCTTCTCCTCCCCCCCACCAGCTCTCCAGCTGCAAGCTGTTTGCAATACAGGATGCATACATTGCCTGCGCAATTTAATAAGGCTTGAGATTTAAAACGAAGCTCTCTTTTCACAAAAAAAACCAAACAACCCCAGCATCATGTGGTTAATAGTTTTAGTTGATTTTAAGAGTGATTGTCAAAGTTTGACATTAGCCATAAACTCATGGTAAGGCAGGACTGTAGCTGAACACAGCACAAAAAAGGGTAGCATGAAATAACAGCTTCTACAGTTGGTGTTGCAGCTGGTGGGTTGCTACCCCATTTAGGCACTGGCTTTTCATAACTTGAATTGATGAACAGTTCAGGGGCTTTATTGTGTTTTCAGGCAAGGAAGCTTTCTTTAAGCACTGAAGTGAATGCTTTCTTTTTGGCAATGATTATATGTGATTCTTTGTATAATTAACTATTCTGTGTGACATTGGCATTTTCTGGAGATAGGGGAGCAGTGTAATACCTGTTAAGTGATCAACAGGCAAAGTAAATACATAGGCCTCATGCTAGCTAGAAAATGCAAACAAACCTAATGTGAACTTTGTCCTTTCCAGTGAGGCAAATGGAGGAAAGAGGGGAAAACCTGAGACAAAACCAGCAGCACTGCAGAAATCCTTTGCAGTTTGACCAGCAGAACATAGAGCTGTTCCAAATGCAACAGTATCATAGGTTATGAGCTCTCAGTTTTATTGAATAGTGAGGATCCCCACCCGCCAAAATCCCATAGTTGTATAAAGGAAAGTCTGGATGGCATTTGGTATCTGCTTGGTCTTAATACATACTCGATTTGTATTCCTGGTGGGAAGGATGGTAGAAGCCTTGAGACTATATGCTTAGTGTGCCTACAGATCTTTGCTGTCTTGTATAGATACACACTCTGGCTGTTTCATGTGTGCGGGGAGGGGTGGGGGTTTGTTATGCTTTGAGGTTTAGTATTTGGCATCACTATATCTGTGATTTCAGACAATGACTTCGTGTGTGTATATATCTATTTATTTTTTTCTGCCAAGTGATATATCAGTGCTTAAAAATCTCCCAACATATTGTTCTTATGTAATGGATCAAAGAAGCAATGCAGAAAAAGAATGTTTTGAGTTAATTGTTAGATTCAAGCTATATGATTTGAGTTAATTGTTGGATACAACTTATGTGTTTTTTAGAGTATAGGTTTGTACTGATCCTATTTTCAGTTATTTCTAAGCATGCAATTCTCACACAGCAGTTTATTTTTAAATTGTGAGATGGGGGACTAACATTGTAAGCTCATGACCGGCAGAGAAAAAAAAATTGTACACATGGTTGAAATTCAGGTTTAAACTTAAGGAGAAGTAATATTCATGTGTGAATTGCAACTGCCATTAAAAGAGAAGAACTCCTGGCTATTCAACATTTAATTATGTCACAGAAGTGTGAATACCCTGATTTATATAAACAGAAACACTCCTGTAATCTTGATATCATTCATCAGTAGTTACAGCTAGAAAGAGATCCATTTGGTGGATTTTTAAAATTTCAGATCATTTTTGAGAAGCTCTTCTTTTTTCAAACATAAGCCCACTTATGAGACTAATCAGTTTGATTTTTAGCAGGCAAAGGAAAGGTAAGGTGCAGTAGACATAGGTGGAAATAAGCTTGAAGTGAATTGTAATACTGCAGTTAATTAAAGTTAACCATAGCTACGGGGCGTTTGTTGTATGGAGGTTTTTTGTAACCATGTGACCTTTTCTTTTACTCTGGCTCATTAAGCAGCCAGTCTGGGCATATTAGCCAGCATTTCTTTGAACCCACTCCATAGGTTTTTCTCTTTCTGAAGATGTCCGCAGCTGACAAACAAGTTGTAACCTTTTTTCGAGGAGGAAAAGGGAGCTGCCGAGTGAGTCTCATGTACAGAGATTCAGCTGATTTCTGTATTTTGCAGTAATGCTCCCATCCCCCATACTTGCCAGTTATTTAAGGTACAGCCCAATGTTTGCTTGAATAAATGGTGTCAGTTAATTTATTTGTCCAGGTGGTCATTTATTGTGCTCTCATTCCTTCTTGTAATGGGGAAGTATTTAAATGGTTTATTTTCCCAGGGGGGGTTGTTGTGTTTTGCTTTTTGTTGGTTTTTTTTTTTTTCCCAGTTAGATTATTCTTGACATTTCTTTTAATAGCCTTGTAGCCTATTTTCTTAGAAATGGGTTAGAACATGTGTGTCACTGGATGTTTATTTTTTTAGCATTGGCAGCTGTGTGTGAGTTGGAGATAGAAGTGTTTGTGCAGTGAAGAGATGCTATGTCCATTTGGGGGAAATACTACACAGTTCCAACAAGAGCTTGAGTTTACCAATGGTAACTGGTGTAATTTAATACAAACCTTGTTATCTTTTTTATTTGCTTAGCAATGTTGTGCATATGAGCATGCTGGCCTCCCCAAACTAGTCAGGACTAACATTGTTTTGAAACTGCAATCTCTTCAAATAGGCTGGCTGCCAGCACAGCTTTGCAGGGCTGCAGCAGTCACTGGAAAAAGGGCTGTCTGCTTCTTTATGTGTCTTGTGAGCTGAGATTTTCTTCCCCTCAAGGGAAAGGGCTTTGTCCTCAGAGCTCTCAGGTTCCCATCTTACTATGCAATAGTTGCCTTGCAGCTTCCCTTTTCCCTAGGTCTTGCCATTTTCTTTTTTTTTTTTCCAGTATGTAGTCATTCTCCATTCATTGTAGGATGGATTGTGTTGTGCATTAGCAGCCTCTTTCTCTGCCGAAGTGACACATCCTGTAGATTTGCAGCAGAGTACTGAACTGTCACTGTAGTGCTGACTCTTGTAAGGCTATTCTTGAAGCAGAACAGCTTCCCCCTTGGCGTTCAGCTGTCAGAATCCATTACAGCATGCACTTTCTACCCAAAACATAGCTCTGTACCTACAGAGTTGTCCTTACAACCATCCCCCACAAGACGCAGAGGGCATGATTATACCCTCCTGTATAGAAACGCACACTGCTGGGTTTATCTTCAAAGTGTCTGAAAACTACGTACCAAGCTTTTATTGTTTCAGCCCCTGCCTTAAAACCTCTAATGCAGTTTGAGAAAAGGACTGTCTCTGCTGATAGGGAGATGTGAAAAGAACGGCATACAAGGTCTCTCCCCAGACGTATGTCTTAAAAAAAGAATTAGGAATGTGTGCACTGAGTGAGGCTACCACAGGGCTCCTCTGATGAGGCAGACAAACATCTCTGTCTCCACGTGTTTGCCACAGGGCAGCCCAGCCCCATGCTGCCACCCCTGACTGGGAGGCTCTGCAGGAATCCAGTTCTCCCTGGGAATGGGCCTGCCTACCTCCATGAGAAGAAACATGAGAGATTACATGTCATTTCAAGTTTCTGACAGCAAACACACTCTCTTTCAGCCATTCAGGGAACTGTAGAGTGAACAGCAGAAGGGAGCAGTTAGACATGTGAATGGGAGGGGGAGGATGCTCACCAGAAGTCTGTCTGGCCAGTGCAGTCTGTGACTGGTTGGACTGGCTGAGCTACTTGGGGCTAGGTAGGTTCAAGATTCCAAGGTCTGACTGCTTGGCTCGATGCAGTGAACCATGCTGGTATAAGTCTGCGTTGCTGAGAGTGAATGCAGCTACCCCGAAATGTCCTCTCTCTCCCTTCACAGACACAGCCACACAACCCTGCCTATTGCCGGGCTGAAACTGCATTCTCCTTGCTGCTATGTGCCTTGCCTTCCCGAAGCGCCCTTGTAAGGCTTTTTTGGAGGCGGTGGGAGCAGGGGTGGAGGTGAGGAAGGTCAAGCTTCTTAGGTTTCAGCTGATTTGGCATCCGCTCACAGCCCTCCCCGCCCCCGCGTAGCCCTGCTCGGCCATATGCACTCGCTGCTGCTTTTATGACCCATTGCAAAGAAACCTTTAAGATGTGAACTCCTGCAAATAGCAATTTATTTTCAGGAAAACGCCCCCTTCCTACACGATCAGCTTTAACAGCGAGAAGACTCTGGTTTTCTGTCGCCCCCAAAGAGTCGGGGGGACGACAATGGAGAGCTGCGCTTTTCTCTCCGGCTGGCACTGCGGTGCCGGCAGTACTGGGCGTGCCAGGCTACCCTCAAGTTCCCTCAAGTCTGCTTCACTGGGGGTATCTTTCTCTTTTTTTTGGACAGCGCAAAGGCCCTTTACTTTGTTTAGTGAGTGGAGGCTGAGCCCGGCAGCTCCACCGCAGCGCGGAGCGGCTTGGCACTGCTGCGACATGGCAGCTTAGGCAGGGACTGAACAGAACTGAACCAAACCGGGCTGGGCTGGGGAGGGTCGCCAGGGCGTGCAATTGCCGCTGGCTCGGGCCGACCTAGACAGCCATGTGATTGCCTGCCTGTCCGCCCGCCCTCCTGCCTGCCCGCCTCTGCGCAGGGGATGGGAATGGGGACATGAAACATGTCTGTGCAGCTTCAAGGAGCCGAGCAGAATTCCCCACTGTCATCATCCTCCTCCCCTCCCTCCCTGCAGGCTGCCAGAGGGGAGGGCTGATTACAGCTCCGCTATTGTTCAAGTAACCTACAAATGGATTTGCATGGAGGCAGGTTGGGAGGGGCAGAGGGTGGGATTTATTAGCAGCAGCTAAATTCGTCGGGATTACTATTAGACTGAGAGCTTCTCAATGGGAATGATCCCTGGGTGAGCGATGGGGTGGAGGGGAGGGACTGGAAAGCTCCTTTTCTGCAAATAGGTGAAGGGGTGGCTGGCTCCAGCCGAGTAGGAGAGGCAGGCAGGGTGCAGCTGGCTGGGGACGGCGCTTCACCTCGGTTTAAACTGTAACCCTCTATTCCAAGCACGCAGCTCCTGGCAGCGCCGCTCATACCAAAGCCTTGACTCAGGGTTATCTGCATGCTGGGTAATAAGCAGCGTCACCAGAGGAATGTGCAGAGAAAGCAGCCATGCTGCTGCAAGCCTCCGCTCGCTCCTCAGGCAAACCACTGATTTAGCAGCCTGCTTCTGCTTCTGGGCTGCCAAACTGGCGAGGCGTAGGGGGCTTCTCCAGGGGGGACAGCCCCGAGTCTGTTTTAAAGCCAAAACAGCGTTTTGCCCTTCCATAAGCAAGTGATTTTTATGCAAAGCTAGCTGTGACTTTGCTAACCATAATTGAGAACTGCACCTAGGAAAGGGTGAAGCTACTGCTCAAGTTACTTCATTAGTTTATCCATTTTCCAGATGGGTAATCTCGAGTGTTTGAGCCAGGGTCACACAGCAAACGCCTATTAGAACAAGGCAGACTGTGGCCATTGGTTACTGCCCCAAATGCTAGTCTCCCTTCCTCTGGGATAAAAGCGTGTTGTTACAACGACTGTGCAGCTGAACTCCAAAGCACTTGTGTGACACAGGTGTTTGGGAACAACAACGTTCGGTGCCAGGCCAGTTGCCTGTAGCGTGCGTCCTTCACTCTGATAGCTCCAAGGCTGGAGGCTGTTGCTGTTCTTGCTGATGCAACATACAGAGGGCTGGGGTGAAGGAGAGTGCATACCTGTGTGTCAGAGGTAGGAGCTCCCCTTTGGCTATGATGGAAAGCACACCACATCCAAATCAAAGACGGGAGGGGGTTGCTTTGAATTGCTGTATTCCGGATTATCTGAGGCAATCTTTCTCTTCACACATCATGGCAATAAGAGACAAGATCATAGTGTAGCTCAGGTTTTCATTTGAACATGTCTAGACTGGCACACTGTTGGAGTAAGGACAATGCACTTTTGTAGGTTTGATGTGTGTAAGAGCTAGGGGCAGAGTTAGGGAGGGAGTGGGAAGCCTGAATATCTGGTCTGCTACTGCAAAATATAGGCCACTGACTTGTAGATGCTGAAAGTTTATTTGATCTAGCTTGATATGCTAGACATTTTCTCTTAGAACTCTCTCAGTGTCTATAACTGATTTCTGTAAAAGAAAAAGACTAAGTACAAAACATCTGGGATTAAAAAAAACTGAAAGAACACCTGTCTTCCTGCAGCAGTAAATTTTGGAGTATTTTTTATTACTTGCTCGAGTGTTGTTGATGTTTTTGACTCCCTGTTACATGTAAAGATAATTCCTCCCTGAAGAACTCAGACTGCATTGATAAGAAAGGCCAGTTGGCACATTTATTGTATCCCATCTCCTGCAATGAAAGATTATGCTGTGTATCTTATCAAAAAGATGCAGCCTTTCAAGAGCTGTACCTTGCTAAGTGTATATACTCATTTTTGGCAAACATTTGCTGTGGTTTTGAGCGGTTCTCTTGCTCCAACCCCAGCTCTTCACCCTCCCTTCCAGCAGCCAACTTTCTGTTCATCCAACTGTACTCATGCAGCTGTGCTCACTGCACCATTTCTGCTGGAGGGGATGCAGCAAGAGGTGCAGCCATCAGGGATAGTATCAGTTGTGTGATCTGTGGACATCTAGTCACACCGTGCTAACAAGGACCCACGGCCTAAGATAGATTCATTAGTCAGCAGCCTTGATAGAATGTCTCGTGGCTTGTGTGACAGTTAAATATCAGGAAGCAATGCAGAAATTCTCATGCTCTTTTGTACCTGTCTTTCCTCATGCTAGAACTGATGACAGCATTTCTTGAGAACTGCACTGCACATGCTTAATACAAAGAGCAGCTCCTTTCAGGTTTTTGCGTGATTAGTTGCAGGTCTCTGCACAGATCTTCCGTGTTCTGATGGCAGGATTTTTACAGTACATATTTTGCAAGTTACAGCTTGAAGCTTCCTCCTTGCAGAAGGTTCTGTCATTTGAAGGAACCCCACCCTGCTCTCCCTTGAAGATGTGCAATCTTAGGCTATGTTTGAGCATGCCTGGGAAGGCAGGTGCAGCCTGGCTGGATCCTCAACATTGCCTGCAAATAAACACTGTTTAGACAAATTGGACTAAAAAGAACATTCAAGTTTCAGGTAATAATCAGGACAGGTTTTGCTCTGTAGTCTCTCTCTGTAGTCTCTGTGTTTTTCCCATCCCCTCTCCCTCTGAGTTATAACCCAGAATATATGACACGATCAGGTTCCTATGGAAATAATTTACAACATAAACTATATAACAATAAAAGTTCTTAATAGCACCTTTGTTGAAAACAACAGCATCAGGTTAAAGTCACTTAAAAACCCCCAAGATTTCCTTTCTGCTGTTGTAAATAAGGACTTACATAAAATTAAAGATTTATTTTCTAATATTTTAAGCAAAAAAATCCTTCCAGCATAGAACCTGTAAATACAGTTGTATTCTTCCTCATTTGACCAGCACATGCATAGCTGTCAGATATGTTCTCCAGCCCAGAAAAGATGGAAGATGCTTAAAGCCAGTAAAATTCTTCAAACCTTAGAAGCAAGGGATCAGATTAGAGCAAGGTTATTTCTCTGCTCAAAGCAGGTCCTTCATGCTCATATCTTGGTCTGAGTCTGTGGGAACTGTAGGCTGTCACCTGCTCCAAACCATTTCCTCCTCAGATGAGCTTTGTAGAGTTGCCTGATTCCTTCCCAGCACTCTGAGAGTCACTGTATTTATATTACTTGCTGCAAGCATTTAAGGCATCAGTCCTTGGAAGCACACACATCCTTACTCTCAGGGTCTTGTCCAAACTAAGTTCTGCAGTTTGATGGGGACTCATCCCATTACCACGCAGACTTCTCAATGATGTTCTGTTTCAGGGTTGTAGAGGTGTACTGATACACCAGCTTTCTTTGATGCCTAAAGATGTCTGTGTCTGGATAGCTCTTTTACTAAGCTGCTTAAGCCTTTTTGGCTGTTGTTCTGTAAGGAATCCTGGCAATGTAGCTACCAGACTTCTCTTGGTTTTTCATTTGGTTCACAGTGGAGTTCCCACACAATTGAAGACCATTTGGTCTCAATTCAACATTATACCACTCACTTACTACTCAAGAGTTTCTCTAACTGCCTCATGCAGGAAGCTGCTCTGTTGAACAGAGATCCATGTCTCAAATGGCACATGACATATATCTGTAAATGATGGTCACACACCTGTATATGCTCCAGTGAACAATTCCTTCCCTTGTGCAAGGTTGCATGTCAGCTGTGTATCATTGGAGTATCCCTGCTCTCAGGAGGACCATCTGTAAGCTGGTGTAGGACTAGACATTCTTCTTTACCTCTTAGAGCAAAATGCTATCGTCTAACGTGAATTCATTCCCTTCACGCTACTTTCTCCATCATGTTACTTGCAGAGGAGTTCTCGGGGTGGCAATCCATTTAAACTCTAGCAGCACACTCTGTGGAAGTCATTCCAAGGCTATTTTCATCTCTGAACCCACAGGTAGTGATGTTCCCTGGTGTAAATGAGCACATTCCCCATGAATGTAATGCAGCCCAGATGCCATGACAGTATGCTTTTGGAGCCAGTCTCAGTCTGGCAAGAACAGAGCCAAACAGCTCAACACTCCCTATGCTGCGTGGCTCTCCCTCGTTGAGGGGAGGTTTTCTGTATCTACTCAATTTTAACCCTCTACAGCAGCAGCATTAGGCATCCAGAGATGCAGGTGTGCATTTGTGGGTAATGCTTTAGCTCCATCAGCCCTGAGCTAAGCCAGCCCAAAGCCCCTTCTGCCAGTCCAGCAGTACTCCCCAGGCTCCATGTCAGCGTACATTGCAGCAGTCTCTCCTGCTGAAGTGCAAGGTGCAGTTCCAGTTTTGTTGACTCTGCAGGAGGAGTGCCTGGTCTGCTACTGGTTTTTCACCAGCAGATAAATGACATTGCTCTCTTTCCCCCTCACAGCACCTGAGTCCATTGAGATATATCTACCTATTGGTTTTGCCATATCTTTTATGTAGTTGCTCTGTTTTTCTCTTAGTGATACAGTCCATTTGTCTGTCAATGTGCTTCATGGTGCACAAACTTCTGGTTTACTTTCCCCAAGGATTTCTCTGTCTCAGGGTCCCAAGTCCATTCAGTCAGCAGTTTGTCCCACTTTGAGCATATCTGCTTGCTGCAGCAAGGCAAACCACACAAACTCATCCATTTAATTTGCTCCCACTACTAAGTCCTTTCTGTAATTCCTCTGGCTCCTTCTCTGCTGGGATTGATGATTTGACATAGTTGGTTTGCTCCAGGACCACAGGTCCTTAGGAGAGGCAGGTTACATTTAGCAATTTGTTTGTAGCAAAGAAACTTTATTTGTGGTATAAGCATAGCAACTCCTACAAAACATTTTTTTCTCTTTGGGAATTTGTGAGAATTCCCAATATAAATCTATAAATCTATAAAATTAGATTTGTGTGACAAATACAAATGATGAAAGACTGTGAGTCATTGTTCATTTGAAAGTGTGATAGACGTTAGGATTAGAATGAAGTACACCTTACATGGGACAGAAGAACTACTGTTGTTTTTTACCTTCATAGCTTGAAATATGTATTACAGATTTCACAGAATATTCTGAGTTGGAAGGGAGTCACAAAGATCATCAAAAGTCAGCTCTTAAGTGAATGGCCCATACAGGGATCAAACCCACAACCTTGCTGTTATTAGCACTGTACTCAAACCAACTGAGCTATCACTTACAGATACACTTACATTCTTGGCCTGCAGGACTTTCCAGTGCGTCTTACAAATCCCTGAGCTTACAGAGGTGGTGCTGAATTGCCTCTGTATATGTTTCCTTATGGAAATGAAATTGGTGGGTGTTGAAAGGGAGGGTTGCTGTCAGGAAAGATCAAGAAATGGAAATGTACCTCTTTTGGGATGTGTGTCAAGGAGATCTGGAGACCCTTAACCTGAAATAGAGGATGAAGTAAGAACAAGTGCCAGTGGCAAAGGCAAGAAAGGAAAATTATACAAACTCTATCCTTCAGCAGGTGGGGATGAAAAGGAAAGGGAGACATGCAGAATTTTCTGGGTTTAAATGCTTGAGAGATGCTCTGAAGCTGTTGCGATAGACAGACACATAAAAGCCAAATGACTGCATAGTTATGAGCAGCAAAACTTTGCAGAGCAGCAGAGGCACTGGAAATAAAATTAATTATAGTTGACCAATAGGTTGTGAAGTGAAGAGTCCCTCATTACCAATTTGTCAATGAATAAGAAACAAAGAAGTGTCTGAAATGAGAGGCAACAGATAATGAGCAGCAAGGTTGTCACAAGATGATGGTTCTTAAATGTGGATGTTTTCAAATACCTTTGTGGTCTTTATTGTTATATTCTTGTATCGGCCAAAGATGTGCAACATAGTTTTTAGAAGACAAAGACATGGTTGTCTTAGAAATGCTTATTTAAATACTAAAGGAGAAAAACCAAGAGGGGATGTTGAAATGTTTGAAAGTGCTATTTGAGCATTAAAAAATCAAACCAGTAGGACTTGGCACACCAGTGATAGGTGAATGATCCAGACAGTAGCAGGTTATATTTATGGCATACATGGTTGTGCATGCTGTGAGGAAATAATTTTCCTAAGCTTATTGCCTAGTTTTATTAAAGGTACCAGAGTATTTGTGGGGAAGGTCTGATTGCCACTGGATAACTTATCAGAAGCTCAAGTCTGTAAAATGGGCATCCGATCAGAAAGCAAATGCCAGGATGCATGAGGAATGAAATGCTGGATGCTATGTGGAGCTTTGTACTGCCATGACAGGAACCGAGATCTGCCCTTACCTGAAAGAGTATTGGTGACCCCATCTTAAAAATTATACTCAACTGCTTGAAGGGGTTTGGAGATAAGCCCATGAGAACAGTTAGAGACATGCAAAAATGTCTCCGTACCACAGCAGAAGTGCAGTTATTGTTTATTTATTCTACAGCTAAAGCCCCTTAGTATGCATAAGACTTTGTAGACAAATAGGACAGGTCTGTGCCTGAGGAGTTTGCCTTCTGAGCAAGACGGAGCACAGCAAAGGGAAGCACACCAAAAGAAGTGTGTTGGTACATGTGCAGAGCAGGGAGGCAGTAGGAGGCTGAAAGAGCCATGCAAGAGGAGAGGTCAGGGTCAAAGGTGTCACCAGAGCCCTCCCAGGGTATGCACTTACCATCCAGTAAGGCAGGCCCCTCTAGTGTTGCTGTGGTGAGGAAAAGCTTCTTGTTTCATCTGTGAGGTGTGACCCGTCTGCTTACAACTGCAGTCCTGTAGGGAATACCCTCCAGATTCCACAGACTGTCTTCAGTGGCTTCTTTTTCTACATATTCAGATGCTTTTGCAGCAGCTCCATATCTGCGTGCATGGAAAAGCAGCTGCATTGCACAAACAGCAAAAAATTTCAATTTGAATTCAAAAGCAAATTTTGGGGGCATCTGTGTTGCAATGCTTTAATATTAATGCACTCAAGATTTATTTGTACAAATGAATTTTAAGTTGAATTCTAAACATGAAGAAGGTAGTATTGCACATTTTATGATAAACTTCATGGTAGGTTACCAAACACGATACAAAATTGGTATAATTTGAGATGTGTAATTAGCCAACATATCAGTAGACCTAGAAATGTTCATCAAATAGACTAATCATTTTGAGTGATGAAAATCTCGAGTATTTTCTAATCCAGTTGCAGCTAATTTCAGAAGAGAAGAAAATAATATTAATAGAATATGTTTTTTGTTGCATATTACTTGCTCAGTTCTAGCATTAGGTATGCAAATCAGGTAATTTTGTACCTAATTGCCTGATTTGCATGCATAAATGTAGGTTGCACATGTGCAAATGATTTCATTCAAATTTAGTATATGCCTAATATGTAAAGTGGCTGGAAACGTGAATCTACGTATCTGAATAACTCAAAATTTTCACTTAAATAAAAAGCAAAATTTGCCACCAGCTTTGGAGGTCAGACAAAGTAGATGGCCTTCTTTGGATGATTTTGCTGGTGCACTAACCCTGGAGTTGTAAATTTTTCTAGAGAAACGAGCAATGATGTGAATGCCCAGTGAGAGGAGTAAATAAAAATGTTCCTGTTGCTTTAAATGCCATAAGAAAATCACAGAAAAATTGACACTTGCCAAGTGGAAAAAGACAGAATCGCTCAGAAGAAAATGTGGCTTTCAAAGTCTTAGATGATTTACCAGACAATGGAACCTAAGATGAAAAGTGTAAAAATACAATACTAAAATCTAAGTGCATTAAAAATTCTTTCAGGTAATATCATGGCTATGAAAGGAATTGAACTGACAGTTCTTGTGAATGAAGTTATGTGACTTTAGGAGAAGGAGATCCATGGGCAAAGGATAGAAAAGCCTCATTTGTTCTGCCATGCCATGTATTTCACCTCTGATCTGGAAGATAAAGGAGATCCAGACTTGGAAGATTAGCAGAAAAAAAAAAAAACCCAAAAACCAGGCTCAAGAGCCTGTTTTGTTGTAAGTCTCTGTGAGGAGCTCCCAGTACTGGGATCAGATGCGTTGTCACCAGCAGTTTTTATAATGATGTGGAAGAGCAGGAAGCGTCCCTGAGGAAGGGAACTAAAATTACCAACAGCATTTTTTACTGTGGCATCAGCTGTAGTCTAATAAACAGTGGTAGGCTGTTTTCTCCCTATTACTCAGAGCTCCTCTGCAAGCTTAATTTGCATACACATGGGTGACAACTACTGCTAAAATAAGCATGTAGAAAAATTGGAAGCAATTTGGAGGCACATATGGACTCAGAGTTCCAAATTCTCATTCACACTAGTAAGAAGTGCAAGCAGGGTCAAAACAGGTATGTTATATGCTTCTTCCAATGCTCCTTCATGCTGGCAAGAACTCTAAAAAACTATGGGTGTAAATTAGAATTTGGCACAAAATTCTTTTCTGTCCATCTAAGGGCCAGTCTGTCCTAGCCCTGCTGACATGAGTATGGTACAGATGATTTCTGACCAATAGCTTTCTAGTATCAATGTGTTTATTATGGCAAAGATGCCTTTCTTGGAAGAGGTTATTTTACTTGAGAAAAGGAGACAAGATGGAGTACCTCTTACTTTCTGTAGGAAGACACAACAGCAGGCATGGAGGGTAAGGTAAGGAGGGTTGCCAAGCACTTTTGAGTGGTATATCTGGAAGCCTGTGCTCTGGGTGGGAAGCCATGTGAGAGCTGGGGCCTTTTAGTCTCCTCACCTAACAAGCCTATTCCATGCACAAAAGCATGGCTCACCTGTATAAGCATATTTGTAGTGCTTTCACAGGTTACTTACCCCAGAGAAGTGCTCCCTAATGCAGACTTGACTTTGAGCTCATTTTTTTTTGCTCCCAGGCATACAAAATGGTTTTGATTTTAATGAGAATCAAACTCACCTTTTTCCTCCTGTTCTATCAGTGGGAGAGAAAGCACTGCTTGACTAGCTGTCTTACCTCTTTGTTTGTATGATAACCTCATCAGAGCAGCACATGCAGAGGTCTGGACAAAAAAATAAACCCAAACCCTGGGCTGTATTCCCAGTTCACTCTCTGAGTGTTTAGCTAAAGCAGAAGCTTAGCAACCTTCTGTTGGAGAGGTGCTCTGTTGTTTGACTAAAGACTGTTATTTCTGCTTATTATCATTTCATCACAGAGTAAAAAGACACTTTCTATTTTCCAATTTTTCAGTATGAGTGAAAAGCACTGCCTAATAGCCTTGGAAATTGAAGGTTTCTTGTTTTTTCACAGAATGGATATAGCTTGGGTAATACTAACTTCCTTCTCTCAATAGCTGCTTGTTCCTCCCAAGTTTAGTGTTCAGGATTGATTCCATTCTTGATCTCTGTTCTGAGCCTTACTTTGTGTGTTTTCTGAAACGGAGGCAATTGCTGCCTGTTGCAATGCAGGATCTTGGGGTGGGCAGCAGTACTGTGAAACTGAGCTGAAACTGCAACTCCATCTCAGCAGCGCAGAGCGTACAAAACAGGCACCACATTTCAGTGGCCACCAGCCCAGGCNAAGGGAAGGGAAGGGAAGTCAGCATATCACATACCTGGTTGTCTGAACCATCTTTTTCCACAAAACAAGGCCCCCATGAAGGGCATGACACCGTAAGTGCACTACAACATACCATACGACATTACTCATACCAGAATCCCAGAAGGGGAAAAGCATTTGCACTTGTACTGTTGATCTTTTTGTTGTTGCCTGGGAGACTACTGTAGTTTCTTGACTCAGATCTTATGTTGCTTCATAATAAATTTTTGCAAAGAGATATAGCTTTTTCCTGGTTGCCTTTTCCCCCTCCTTTTTGTAATCCCTGCTTGGCAGCTAAAGAGGTCTAACATTTTATGTAACTGGTAGCAGAAATGATTGCCAAGGAGTGAATTGTTTTTTGAGAACATCCCTCCCCTTGGGTTAAATATAGGTTGCAGCATCCCAGTATAATGAAAAGATTGGAAAACATTTACATGCTGGTGTATTTTCTGCTTTGTAGTAACAGAGTAAGACATTCACAATTGTGAGAATCGTACCTGCAAAGACAAGTTTAGTCAGCCTCCACCTTTACTGTATTCAGTCCATACACTAAAATGTTTCCCATTTAAACCAAGTTCTCTAGCCCTTGTGTTTTATTACTTTGTGATGTGCTGTTGGCTACAGCATACTGGTTTATTATCTTACCATGTGCATTCGCATTGGTTTTGTACTGCAAAATTGCACAGGATGCTGGACCAGGAATCCTTTTGATTATAAAATATGAAAGCAAATCTGGAGAGGTTTTACTGCTACATAAAATTAGATCTGTATTATGTTGTTGTCACCAAAGATATTTGATTTTGAACACATTTACAGTTGCCATAAACTCTGCTTTGTAACCTGAAGTCATCTGGACCGCTATGATGAAAATCTTTACATTCAGAAAATGGTTAAAATTCAAACTGGAAAATAAAGCCTGAGAAACATTTAGCTTTGCTAATTCAAACACCATCTCCATATCTTTTCTACATATACACATGCATGCACATGCATTCCCAATCTTGCTTATACATTTACAAGCTCACACATTCACTAGCTCACACACACATTTACAGGCGCTCTCACACAGAGAATGTGTTCTGCAGTATAGCTGGTACACAGGGTATTTTTGAAGACAGAACAAGATGACTGTAAATTGACACTTCCACCCACTAATGAAAAAAAGCCAAGAAAACCTCAGTAGAGAATGAGTTTTATAATTAATGCTGAACAATTTTCATTGACAAAGCAAAAAGAAGCAAGTGGATGGCTGATTTAAATGTTGAATGATTAATGCACAGAGAGGCGGCTGAGGAAAAAGACAAATTCAGGAGCAACTATGGAAATTTATGTATGAGAGAGTCAGCACCATATTCTGATCTCAGTTACACAGTTGTAAATCTGTTATCTTAATGGAAGTATTCAGCTTTTATATTTGCATAGCATAAGTGAAAATAGAATTTAACCGAGAATGCGTTTTCGATTGTGTATTTGCATGACTGAAAGGGGAGAGATGTGTATGTTTGCATGTGATAAACTGCAAATACATGAGACTTTTTGTATCTCTTGGTAAGAAATGCAGAGAATGAATATGTGTGTGATTGTGTACATGCGTGCCAGTTGTGGGGCTGTCTGACAGTGAGTGGGAGAGTGAGAACGTGTTTGTTCCTAGACTCTGTGGTTGAGTGAAAATGGCTCCTGGAAATGCCGTTTCAGATTAGAGAGCGACGGCTGGAGAGGTGGATATTTCATTATCTTCTTCTTTGTGTGGTGTTTTAGAGTTGGCAATGTGAAAGCAGAGCTATATAATAATCCGGTCACACATGCAGTGTCCTCGAGATTTATAGTGCCTGCTAATGCCAGAATCTTTGGGGTGTTTCACTGTGCTAAGCAAAATGCCTCAAACACCAAGGCAATGCAGAACCCACCTGACTTACCTTACGTACCAAGAAAGAAGAAATTCTCCTTCCTACAAGATGCCCAGTTTTATTCCTAAATTTGTGTGTAATGCCCATCACAGTGTAGAGTGAGTGCTGTCTCTTGTCCTTGCCTTGTGAACTGGGGCCAATCCCCACCTGCCTTGGGTGTGTGTGTGCATTGAGAGAGGAGGGTGTGGAGGTCACAGGCAGTAGTTTGCTGTGTGCAAGCATCTGAGATGCAGAGGCTGTATTTTTAGCTGCTCCAGATTCTCTCCTGGTTGGGATATGATGCTGAGGAGTTTATTGCCGTAAGATGTGCCTAGAATACCAGGCAGCCTCAGAAATTTACTGTGCCGCAGAGCCCTGACTCAGTGCTGCTCTGTGACTTTCCTGTGTTGCTTCCACGCTGGAAAGGGAAAAAATGGTTCCTTGTGTTCCCGGCTGCTGCTGGCGCTGGAGGGACAGCTGCTGTGATTTACTGAGAAGGCCTGTTGCAGGGAATGACAGCAGCTCTGGATCTGGCTAAACTGTAGTTTGCTTAGTGAAGCTGCTCTCAGATTTCTTCACAAAAGTTACTCTACATTTTTGTCTGAACAGTAGGAATAATCACATTCTGCCTTTGATTTGTGAATTTCCCAAACACATCTGTAATGTCTCTGCAAGTAGCTTTTTTGCATCTGTGCACACTAAATGCTTCCAAAATATTTGGGGCATTTCACAGGTTTTTCTGTACAGGGCATTTCAGGGGAGAATGGGGACACATGGCCATGGGTGGATTTCTGTACACCTGGCTGTGAGGGAGATGGACAGCCAGCCAGAGGGGTGAGAATTTGATAGGGATACTCCCTGTGGTGCGTCCTGTAGAAAATGAAATTACATTCATGGTCCCCACTGGTGAGGATGCACCTGCAGGTTTGAAATCGTGGTTTCAACCTCAAAACCCACTTTAATTGTGAGACCCAGTACATTTACCAAGTTAAATTACATATATGAAAGATCAGCAACTGACTTCTTGAAAATCTAAATTCTGAGGAGCTCAGCTTGTCCCTTATGAGTCCAGTGAAACAGCATAAACATTTGAAGAAAAATGATTTGTACCATCAGATTTTTTAGAAACAAGAAACAAGTATGAGATACCCTGAAGAACCTGAGCAGGATGCTCCTAAGTCCGTCTGCTTGAGAAACATGGTAAGACCCTGTGTATTCTCTTGGGGTTTGGCTGTATTATATTCCGCAAGAAGTGGGCTTTCCTCCATTTTCCAACCTAAACGATTCTACGAATCTCTGATCGCTGCCCGAAGGAGACTGGAAATAAGGAGCTGACACCCGTCTGTTCTTGCTGGATCCCAAGCTCTGCTGGAGGCTCCCTGCTGCCCTCTTGTTGCTGGAAATGACACTGGAAATACGCGCACTGTTTTCACGTTGTGATGGGAGCTTGACTAATATCCTCACATTTGGGGGAAAATCGTAGATCTCACATAGGAATGTCTGTCTCATTGCTGTGGCATCCGGAATAATAAATACGGCAATCGCAGCTGTAGTGCCTAGCACTTGTCTGAACTGCGGCATTCTCGGGAAGCACAAACATGACTGAGGGGCAAGCTAGAGAGAGGATTGTAGGCAGAGGCAATATATTTTTTCAACTTTTTTAGTCTTGCAAAATACAGATGAGCTTTCAGCCATACAAGCTGTCCCATCACATGCTCACTTTTCTAACGTGCTCAGGGCATTGCACCTACTGCTTTAATAAATGATAGAGGCTGAGACTAAAGTGACGAGTGTTTTTGAAGCAGCCCTGCTGAATGCCACACAAGGCTTGAAGCAGCTCAGTATGGGTATGGGAGATTCTGTATTTTAATTTTGCATTATTAATTTTTTACTTCCCGTAGATCCTTAGCACTCTGACATTGTTGTCACCCACACTGTATTCATGAAATCTATTTGAAATAATTTTAGTGGCTTGCAGCTCAGTTTCTGCTTGGTTTGCTGGTTGGTTTCTCTTTTGAAAAAAAAAAATCAAATTGGATTCTAAATTGCTCCTTGTTTGCAAAAACCAGTGGCTATGAATGGGATACAGAGAATGAACTCTACTCTGTCCAGTCATGAATGGTAGCCAGGTCAGGGCTGAGCCGCATTGGCAGGAGGCAGTGATGTGGGAAGGTTGCCCTGCCATTACCTATTCTGTAGACAAGCAGCGGATTTAATTCTCAGAGGATCTCAAGCCTATAATAAAATCTCAATGGGAACAAAAAAACCCTGACCCAGAAGGCAGTGGCATGTTCTACTTGTTTTCCATAGTCATAAGTGAGGCTGTGCATCAAGGGAGCTGTGTGACAATTTTGTGGAGCCTGTGTATCAGAAGAAACCCATCCCCCACTGTTCTGCTGGAGTCACTGTGAGGTATATATTTATACTGCTAGTGAAAAACAGAAGGAAAAATCAGAGTGTCTCTAACACATGTAATCTGCAGAAAAATACACATTTGCATGTTGGTTTTAAGCAAGGAATCTTTGCTGCTAAGAGAATAGCAGTGTGCATGCTTTTTTCCTCTTGCGTGCTGTTTTCCATGAAACATGAACATGTACTGAAAACCTGGCATTTTTCTCAAGTTGGCACTGCTGGATGACCTCATACACCTATTTGTCATCTCAGCAGTTTCAGCTTCAGTGTTCTTCCTTAGATTCATTAAGAAAATATTTAGCATCCGAAGAAAGGAAGCACCCTGTGGCCTGCTGTGCTCCCTACAGCCGGGCCAATAAAAACACAGCCCCAGAGCACTTTCTGAGGGTGCAAGGGTGACTCCAGGGCACTTCTGTTCCCTTGGAAACAGGAGAAATGGGTCACATCTACAAAAAGTGATCCAATCCTAGTTATGACGACCTTCTGTATTCGAGGATGTTTAAAAGGATCTTTGCAAGGTGATTTACTTTAAAAAATCTTGTTTTTTAATAAATCATAGGTTTTAGACTAGGAGGCTGAGATGAAAATATGCTTTCCCTTTAGTTTTGGGGTTTATTGGGGTTTTCCCCACAAGTCTCTTTTTAGTCACATGTGCACAAGCTTGTTATCAGAAAAGCTGCTGTGGACACCTGAACCTTTTTGTACTAATGTAGTATGTGCCTGATTTTTCATTGAAGAAAACAAAATGGAAGCTATTATCTGAAGGCAGCTTTCATCGTCGCAGCAAGGCGGGGAGCAGCTCAAGTATAATAAGACAAAATGTGAGACAAATGTTGCCTCTTCCGAGCCAGCATCTGACCTCGACAGCGAGCGCTTTCCGCTAAGCTGGCTGTTTACAACCCCTGCTCCGGCATCCATCTTGAGGTTTGTGGGATGTTGTTTTTGTTCCCATTTCTCCATCTGATCAGGCACAAGCAACATATATTCCTCTGCCTTCAACCCCGACCCTGAGGTATGCTGACATCTTGATTTCCTCCCTTCCTCCACCTCTCCCAGCCCAGCGAGGAAGCTGGGAGAACGATTTACAGAGAACTAGCAGGCCTGGAGCCGGGGAGTCACCCTGCTGCTATGGGGAGAAAGCTACATTTGGGAAGTGAGATTTTTTCCTGTATTGCCGAGGCTTGGGTGCGCAGCACAATCTCCACTTGACCCTGCAAAGCAAAATAACTCAGTAGCATGGGCTCACCTTCTTTTTTTCCCCTCTCCTTCCCCTCCCAGGGAAAAAGTCACCAGGTGCAGCAGCACGAGCTGATTCAGGCAATGGGTGTTCGGTCCCTTCAGAAAATGGGGCTGGGAGGAGTGATGGAGGAGGGGTTGCAGACCGTGCTGCTGACCTGCTGAATTATGACTTTAATGCAGTCAATTTAATAACTTGCTGTAGCTCCAACCACCAGATGCAATTTATGGCAAAGCAGGCGCCCAGGCATTTTTCTTTCTATGAAGACTAAGCAGATCTCTGATTACCACCCCCTCCCCCCAAACCATTACCTTCCCCCGCTTGCTCTGCTAATGGAAAAATGTTATGTGTCTATGTGCTTTTTCCCCAAGCCCTGTTTTCAGGAAATGGTGGAGAATGAGAAACTAACACAAGAACACACACATGCTTTTGCAGGAAAGATTGCTTTAACTCCATTCTTTAACCACGCAAAATTCCTCCTGCTAGCAGAATTGCCAGTTCTTTTTCTAAAACCCTACAACCTCAGCCAGACGCAAGGCAAATTCCAGTATTGATTGTAGCAAAAAAGAAAGACCCCTCCCTCCATCTGACCAAAATCATCTGAAGTTTGAGTGATTTCACTGCACAATACAAAGTCTGCTGCCCTTTAGATCTCCCTGCTGTAAGGAAAGCTTGAATTCAACCCAGAAACAAACAAACAAACGAGCGGAACCTTGGAACGATGAAAAGGCAAACTGAACTCAAGTTTTAATTTTGTGTTTAATGTTTATATACAATAGATGGGTTCATTGAGAAAGCAATGTACAGATAGGCAGGCAGCTTCCCCGCCAGTTCTCCTATTTTAAAGACCCATTCATTTTCCATCTAAGGGATGAATTCTTCCTCCCACTCTCCTCTCCTCACTCTTTTTCTGTGATTTGCATGATCATTTGCTACATATATTATGAATTACTGTTTATCTTAGTCCAGCCTGCAAAGCAATTTCCCAAATAAATTTCAATGGATCAATAAATTCAGATTCTGTTTTCTCTTCTAAATTGAGGGAAAGAAAAATACTAAGATGAAGTAAATGTTTTCTTTTCAGCTAAATGGAACAAAAATCTGAGTTACACACATATGCCTGTTTCTGAATTCCGAGGACTCCCACAGAAGCCCTGTGATTCAACTGTTTTGTATCTTACTTTGAATTTTCCTTTCCCTTTCTGAAAAAAAAAAAAAGTGTACTTGGAACTGCAGCCCTGAAAAATGGCATGTACTGCTTTGAACTCACTGAAAGAGTGTCCATACAAGGACTAGCAGATAAGTCTTCCGTGACTGTTAAATATTTATCAGCAAGGCAAATTCCTCCTAGGTTACAGCAAGTACAGTTTGGAATGACCTGCCTCTGCGCTTTCAAAAATGAGTAGCAGACTCCTGCAAAACATCCATCTCCTCATTCAGCTTGGATAATGTTTTTGTCCCATGCTCTGAGATAGATTGATTAATATGTAGCATATACGGCAAATTTCTTAAGAAAAAAGTAGTAACATATGGGAGCATTCAAGTTCCAGAAAGAAGAATATAAATTGGACGTTTCCATATGGGTTTGGTCTGATGTGTTTGTCTATCTGTGTTTACAGTGACCTGCTCTCAGCCTGTACCAAGATTGCATTACTGTTTTCAGTACTGCAAGATGCACCTGCAAGCACACGCTCAGCCATGCAGGTATTTCTTTTAGGTGTGATGAGTTGTCTTTGAGCAACTGAATTTATCTCTGCTTACTACAGACGCAGCCGAAAACAGATTCTGGACTTTCTGAGGGTTAGAGTTAGGTGAAATGAATCTTTGCTCAAGCATTCAACCACAGCTCCTTGGCTTGTGCTGTTAGCTTCCTGAATTCCCAGATGACTTCCCACCACAGCTTAGCCAGGCCTGGAACTGCTTATTTTCTCAGAAGGGATGAGGTGAAATGCAGTTAGTTCAGCGAAGCCAGTGGCATTTCAAAATTATATGTAAAAGTATGTATTTGTAGTCTTGTTTTTCAAATGTTGTCGTAAATATGCTTAATTCTTAACAGGCTCTAAGTACTCTCTCCAGCTGTGATAATTTTAAAATATCCCGTTCAAATGTTTATCAAACCACGAGGAAAACCACCCATGCAGCGGTCAGTAAATCAGCAGTTGGTGCACAGAACGACAGCAGATGCTTTGGTGCGCTCTCGCTGCCGCGGGGCAGTGCCCAGCCCAGGTACTGCTCCAGCGGGAGCACGGCGCCTTCAGGCCGCGGAGAGCCCGCGCTGGCTCCGGCCGAGGGGGCCGTGCCCGGGCCGTGCTGGCTGCGGAGCCGCCGCGTGCTGCCCATTGGCCCAGGGAGATTGTGCAAGAGCTCAGGCAGAGGCGAGAAATTCGGAGAGTAGCCACGAAGTTGTGAGGAGGTTATTAATGGCGGTGCGTGTGACTGCAGGTACTTGGTGACACTGGAGCTCATTCTGGAAACTCCTCTGATTCTGCTGTGTTTTTCTTTTTTGAACCTGGCCTTTGATTAAAAATGCCTCGCTTCCAGCTCACATTGCCTTTTAAACGGCTCTGTAAAGCCCTCTCGCGGTTCCCAGCTCACATCAGAAGCAGGGCTGGAAGTGTTTCACTGCAGAATAAACATATGGGCTGTAAATCCTGTGATTCAGAAGATCGCCTGCAGTATTCCTCTCCGCTGTTGCCATAGGTAACCGGGCTCTGCAAAACACCATTTACCCTGGAATGCAAGGAGACACGGAGCTCAGCAAGGGCACTCCGGTTAACCCTTTCCTAGCGAAAAAAAAAAAAACCCAGGAAAAAAAAAAAAAAAAAAAGAAAAAGAAAAAATCCTTTTGGTGATCCCAGCTGAAATTGCTCCTCGCTCTCATGCGTGTAGGTTCACTCGCAATAACGCAATAAACCCGCACCATGTAAATTGAGGCAAACTACCCGCACGGCGCGGCCCCAGGCATGTGCACATGCACGCTGCGGGAATGGCGGGTTGCTTCTCGTAGTCCCGAGCCAGGCACCACTGGCAGGGTGTTTTCGGGACTGCTGACTCACCGGGGCTGTGTGGCGCACAGCCTCGCGGGACGGGTTAGACTGGCACCACATCAAGGAACTGAAAGGCAACTGAATAAGGCTGGCCCGATCTGCAGTCCAAATCCAAGGTTTGTGGAGTGGTACTTGTCAAATTACTTAAGACAGGACCTTAGAAAGGAAGACTTTGAGCTCATACTCACCACAGAACTTCTTTGGGTTTTTTTGGTAGCTAGCAGGGGATCCCTAAGGTTTACAAGGTTTTGCCTTGTAAATCTAATGGAGATTTATCAAGTCAGACACCGAGTGCAAGTTTAACACTTCTTTCCTGCCTCACACTATTTTGCAGTCAAGGCACTCTAAACACCTTCTCATGGTCTTCTACTCCATTGCCTGAGGCACTGAATGCGGAGAATCAATAGTTATCTGCAGTTTAGGAGAACAGGGGCAGAAAGTGGCCCCCCACTTCTTTACTTTTTTTCTCCTCTAATTCTGACCTACCTGTGGGCTAGTGTGGATCCCAGCAGAACAGGAGCTGAAGCGAGGTACTATGTCTGAACAGTGTTTTTTTCCACAGCCCCAGCAGCAATGCTGCCCAGAGAGCAGGTAGCAGCACATACTCCGCCTTTGCCTTTTTTACTACATGAAGCTGAGGATTATGTGTGTGTGAAAAGTAAATTCATAGCCCTGTGTTCAGGCAGGGGTTAATTTATACTGCGGAGGAGCTGCAGGTGAGACTGAAGACTTGTCTCACTTTTCAGTTTCACAAACCCTGATACAAAAGCCTAAATATGTTGTACTTCAAACCACTGTTGTCTTCTTTCTCGTATTCCACTTTGCAGTTCAATGCATGCACAGATACATGCCACCAAATTGTTTTTTCTTTTGTGACAAAGTGTTGCTGTAGGGTCATCTACAGATAGGTAAAAATGAAAAATTCCTGCTCTGAAGTGTTAACCATGTGGGTTACTTTTACATCTAAAGTCTGATGGGAATACAGAGAAGTCAGGAAATGTGGATAAGGCTGAAATTACATTCATAAAAGATCATGCAGTGGCTGGGAATCACAGCCCATGCATGGACAAGTCTGTATTGAGACTGCTGTAATCCCTGGGCAGAGCAGAAGAGAGTGAAGGAGAGGTCAGTGTGCTTTGTGGGATTCTCTGGCATTACTAGGGCAAGGGGAGTTGTCCTTCTCTGTTATTTGAGCAGCGAGTGAGTATTTTTTTAAGGCCTTTTTTTTTTTATGTTGCTAGAATAAAAAGGAACAGGCAAGAGAAAATGACCCAAATCATAAGGGGATTGCTGTCTGTGGAAAAGTGCAAACACAGAATGAAATTGTTTTTGTGCAACATTCTTTCTTTCATGGCTTGTTTCCATGCCACCACGGAGAAGGATGGTGAAGAAAATTATAAACAAGGAAAGGTACTTTTAAAGATTCCCAAGAGCTACTGATTGGATGTTGCTGGTTCACATTCTCCAAACTGCTGTTACATCAGTCTGGATGGTGGAGATAAACTGTAAGAGAGCTTAAAAGCCATGGAGCAATGCGTGGAAGCACAGTGATATTTATGTGTGCTCTGACTTTTTTGATTTATAGGATTTATTTGCATACTCCCTTGGCATTGCCAGAGCCTCTCTGCAGACCTAACGCTTGCTGAGTGTTGTGCTGAGTCCCCTGGGAGCTGTTGACATTGTGGGGTACCTGCTGAGGTGTCAGGGACAGGTCATGTGGGGGGGAAAAGGGAGCATGAGATCAGAAACAGGAGTGTCGGTGGGGCAGAGCAAAATGATAACTGGACTGGTTGAGCCTCAGCCATTTCCTGAAGGTCTGAAAACCACTGGAAACACTGAAGATGCTGCGGCTGAAGCCTGTTCCTTTTCCTGGTTTTATATGATTGTCTTAAGTCAAGGGTATTTAAATGTCAAGTTTTTATGTAGTTCCTAAATTTACTTAGGTTCGGGTGTTTATAGCAGAAGGTTTGTGTCCTTGTGCACTTGTATCTGTGTATTTGAATGATGATAAATGCCAAGGCTTTCTTTTGGGGCTTGTGTTTTTCCACAGCCGAGGTGACACGTTGCCATTAAGTTTAACCTTCTCTCCCTAGAGTTGATGCAATTTATTTCTTTTGGAGGGAAATATCAGAGCTGTAGCAGGCCCAAAGCAATTTTCTTTGACGGCTGCCTTGGCTGCAGATACCGTGACAAAGAGGAGATTGTGGCAGAGCATGGTGGATGGGCACTCAGGCAGGAAAGGGTTACTGTCTGCACAGCTCTCTGTGTCTGGAGCTCCAGGCAAAACCCAGAGAGAGACAATGATGTCAGCACTACCTCCAGGCCCAGGGCCCCTTGCCTGACAATGTGGGCAATCCAACACATTCCCATCTGCCACAACAAGAGCATTCATGCTCCTATTTCCTGACCTCTTTGGATTAAAGCATGTGGAGTTAAATATACATCCAGCCCCATGCTCATGCACTTGCATTGCACCAGAAATAGACTTATGGGAAACTGGCTGCAGCTTTTGCCACCCGACACTCGGGATCTGTCTTAACTTTGTCATCGAGAAAAGCACATGCTGGTCTGGTCGGGAGATTGTACAGTCATGTACACATAGCTAAAATACAGTTCACTTTTGTGCCTGGAAATGCTGCATGTAATCAGCACGGAGTTAGAAAGAGGGGGGAGGGGGAAGGGCAGCTTAAATAGAAAATGAAGATTAGTCAGAGGCAGTGATTTCAGCGTTTTAGCCATCTGAAACTTGCTGAGTTTTTTAGTACCGCGTAAAAAGTTCTGACAGCAGAGACAGACCTTGGCTGAGCTGGGTGTCTGCACTCCGGGCTGGTGGAAGAGGGAGAGCATGCGGCAGGCTTTGCATGCTGCCATTGCCGGGCTGGCAGGGACGGGGAGTGCAGCTCTGACAAGGAGAGCTTTTTGTTTGCTTTACAGTGAAGCTGGTCTGGTAGTGCAAGATTCTAGTAATTAGAAGCATTTTATTGCTGCTTTTATTCAGTATATGTGTGTGTGTGGGGGGGGGTCTGTTGCATGCACATGGGTATCGTGTTGTTTCTTTCTCATGTCTGTGGGTGCTGTGTATCTGTGGCCCTATGCCCATATGTATCTGTGCATCTCCATATTTATCTGTCATTCTGTGTCTGCATTGCTCAGTCTTTTTCCTTTTAAGTGTAGGAGTTGCATTTTTTTCTGTGCATAGATGGGTTTTCCTGTACTATACACTAAGGGGAAAAGAAATGTAGGGATAGCTTGCATTTTGTTTATGACTTTGTCAAGAAAGTGATTCAAAATTCAGAAATATGAATGAAAAAGAAAATGAGACTTATTTCTTTTCCTTTCTTTCTCTTTTGTCTACAATCTTCTGTCTTATCTTCCCAGTCATTTATTTTCTTTTCTCTCCCTTTTTTCCCATCAGATTGCAAACTCTTGCTCCCATAACAACTATTTTAAATGTAATCTATCCTGCCTGCACAACCAGTCCCTTTTTTATAGCATGTTTCTTATACAGTAATCTCTCTTTTTTTTCCCGTTTTTTTTAAACAACTCCTAGTGTTCTTAACACAGCAAATTCCTGTGGGCAGTTTGGTTTAGTGTCTCTCCCCTTCATATGGCCTCTGCTTATGGCACCCAGAATCTCAGCACAACACAGGGAAGCAGAATAAAAATAAACTCCCCAAAATCTGTAGCTCCCCAGTGGCTCAAAGGGGTCTTGGAAGAAGGTTTAGCTGATAAAATCCTTAGAGGGTGCTTGGAGGGGTGAGACCAAATGGTTAATGTAGGATAAAAACTGCAAACCTCTTAATTCTCTTAGTGTTTGGCTTAACCTTGCCTTGACTCTGAAGACATGGTGGTAAGTAAGGATGAGCTTGTATTAGAAATAGGATTCTCTCTTTCTGCCCAGCCTTGGCTGTGCCAGTTCCAGTATTACAGGGCATCAGTGCTACAAAATTCTCTATCAGTTTCTGCTGGTGGAGGTTTGGAACTGCCTCACTTCTCAAATAGTGTAATCAAAGCCAAGACCCTGGCATCTTTCCCAAGATCTTTCTTCTCTCTGTGAAACACAGAATACTGAAAACCAGTCAGAAAAAGTGGAGCCAGACTATAGCAAGCATTGGATTTCACCGGTGGTATAATAAGGAAGCTGCCTGTAGTGTCAGCCACTCTAAAGGAGACATACAGACAAGTTAAAGTGGTAATATGCATAATGTCTGTCATCCAGATATTTCAGAGCATATAATAAGCTGTGATTAAATCATTAAACTAAGAACTTCAAAAAGGTCTGCCTGTGTAGTCTGAGGATCTAAATGCAAGAAATCTCCAGTCCTCTTTCTACCTTGGTACCTGATTTGCCACTGCTATAAGCTAGTAATTTCACATGGATCTTTAATTTTCCCATCAGTACCACCAGGAGTTAATACTTAAGCAGAGCAGTGCCTCTTACAGAGTTGTTTTGAAGGAAATGGAGCCTTACTGAAGGAGTCTTTGTGTGAACTTGCATGCCCGTTTGAATTTCTTCAGGAGCAAAGTGGAGGAAGCATGTTCAGCATGAGATCAGCACAGAAGGGATGAAGGTCTGCAAGTACCAGGGGAAAGACAGTGTTAAAAACAGGAGCACTGCTTAGTTTTTGGGGACCCTAAATTAGGCTGTGGAACCTAGGAAGAGTTAGGTTTGCAGTTTGAACTGAGACACATGCAGTGCTTATGATCCAGTCTTGGTGCCTGATGGATCTCTGCTTTTATTACTTGTCCCAGCTTCACAAAGCCAAGTAAATAGATGAGAATAGAATGTCTGTGTCTTGACACCCCATCTCTTGCCATGAGTACTTAGACCAGCCACCAAAAGTGTGAAGAATATGTCCCCAGGTTTCCCTGCTTTGATCAGGAACATTATTTTGATGATGAGCTTTAATTTTTCCACAGAAATCAGTTTCTCTGTTTATGGCTATACATACATTTAATATGTCTCTCTTAAGCCAGATATAAGCAGGCTTGTGAGAAGTGCTCAGGAGCTGGCTTGGAACAGGGTGGAGGAAAAGAGGAAGCCTGCTAGTCACATCCTCCTGATTGCCTTCCTCTTCATTGATGTGTGCAGTCACACTGCCCAAAAGAACCATTCGAGGAGATTTGAGAATGTATGGAGCAAGTGCTCCATTTCACTTATGATCAAGATAAACAAGGGTGTCAGCTGAAGCAGAGCTTCTGAGGTGTTCTGTGTAATTCAGTGCCAGGCAGTAGTGAGTGCTGCTTAGGAGATGGATTTATTAAGATTATTAGTAAGTGTTATTTGGAGGTGACTGAAATCGCTGGGGCGGACTCCAGAGGATTAGCTTTCCAAAGATAGCAAATGCAAAACAAAAAAAAAAAGTAACCCCAAACAAACAAGTCACCAGAACCAGTTGTGTTTATTTAATAAAGTCTCTGCACAGGATTAGCTCACAAGCATTTGCTTGTTTTTGTGACTGGAGATATGGGGGATGGGAAGGAGGAACCATCTTAGCATGTAATTCCCCAAGTAAAAGCAAAGCTGCAGCACAGCATCTGGCCTGGTTCACAGAGTAGGTGACAATGCGCTGTGAGCAGGGAAGGCAGAGGAGGAATCACCTCTTCCTGGATTGCCCCAGATTTAGGCAGCCTAGTGTGCAGCACCTCTGATACAGAAATAACCTGTGTGAAGGAGGCTCTGCTCAGGAACTGTCATGTCCCCGTATAAAGGGCATGAGAGCTTTAGGCAGGGCATCACGCTGATCCGAGCCCAAGAAGTGGCCTGTGGGAGAGACAGCAGCCATCAAAATAGTCATCTTTGATAGTGAGGCTGTAAGAGGACCTCAAAGTGCTTGTAGACATGAGTTCACCAAACATCACCCCCAGAAGCCTATCCCTGTGGGGTGGAGATTGGTGTTGCTAACCCCAGATGTCAAACTGGAAGCAGTAAGAGCTGTCCAAGCTCCCACAGAGACCACGCCAGGTGGGTAGCAAGAGGGGAAGATAAAATCAGGAGAAAAAAGCCATCCCTCAGAGAACACTGATGGGGGAGGGGGCTTTAAGGACCAACGTGACCCATGTTTTAATGTTGTTAATGTTGCTCGACAAGTCCCTCCAAAATGCTGGTGGTTGTTGGTGTACAACACACGAGTCAGTTCTGCAGTGTAGCCTGGCTGTCCCGTTTCAGTACTGTCACCCAGAAGGAGAGACACATGGGAGCTCCCTGCTGTCCCTTCAGCCTTCCCCAGCATTGCACTACCAGAAGCATGACCACCCAAAGGTGAAAAGTATCCTGTTGCTTTTTTGTAATTCATTTAGGCCCCACTGGAATGTGGCAGGAGAGATGGAGGGATTCTCTGTTCAAGCCAAGGTACTGAAAAGGAGACAAGTGCCCTTGCAATTTCCAGGGAAATTGCTTGTTTCCTTTCATGAGAAGGTGCGTACTTGTCTCCTAAATCCACAGGAGTTGCACTGGCTCCTCTTCCCTCCTTCAGAGAAGTCCCTTATGCAAAGCCTGGTTTGCTATTGCCTGTGCTTCTCAAGACTTTCCTAGACACCACGGCAACAGCAGCAGAACTGGATTTTGTAAACCTTTAATTTTATATAGAGTAGAATGGGACCTATGAATACAATTCAGCAACCTCATTCCTCAAGAGTGGGGGTTGGGGGTCAGGAGGATGGGGATGGGGATGGGGATGGGAAGGGAGCAATGCACTACTTAATGTTCTTGGCATAAGCTATCACAAGTGGAAATAGGAGGAGGGAAAAGCTGCAGCTCACTGAAGTGGAAGAAAAAGGGTGGGAACTCAGTGATGCAGTTTTATACTGAGGGGACAGAATTGTCTGATAACCTGCGTATTTAATCCCATGCTGAGATTGAAGGATATGTCAGCAGTAACTAAAATAGAAGCACAGTGCGAGGTATAGAGCCCTGGCTCCAAACTACCCAGCTTTTACAGATGTCTTTGGTGCTAAAATTTGTGTTACTGAAATCATTGATTCCTACTGCAGAGGAGGTAGAGAGTGTTGGACTAGGAGGCAGAGGAAAAGGGAAGAAAAAGAGAGGGAAAAGGGGAAATAGACTGTAGCATTTCAGGATCATGTTTTCATCTCTTTCTATTGGGCTTCACATTTTTTTTACAAAAATCATTATTTTTATAAAAATCATTATTATTTGAGAAGCTGATGGGTGAAGAAACTATTTTCTTTCATAGATAAAATGAAAGTACCCCCATTAAAATAAAAAAGGCAGGATTTTCCTTTTCCATGAGTTCTTCATACATTGGAGAAACATCTTCATTCTCAGGAAAGGAAAGCTAACATTTATTTGGAAAACATTTTGCAGTAGGAATAAAAAATAATACAGGCCTAGTCTGCTCTAACTCTTGATTTACAAAGCAGTCCAAAGAGCTTATTGCTTTCACACTGTGAAGCTGGTCAAGAGGTGCAGGTTGCAATGTGGTGCTGGTGAATGGATGGGGCTCTAGTGTAGGTCCTAGACTGACTGCTGGAGGGTCTCGCTCCTCCAGACAGAGAGAAGTGCTGTGGCACACCTAACTGCCAGGCTTTGTGAACCCAACCACAGTAAAGGGTCTTGACTTTGTGCCTGTGACTGATTTGGCACATCTAGAAAAAAATCAAACCCCTTTAGTAAGACTCATTTGCCTGTCCTAATTTACATCAGAGAATGCAACACATTATGACTGGTGACACCAAGGGTAGTTTAAGATCACCTCTGTCCTTGAACTTAATACATACATAGAATACAGCCAAGATTAGGGATCTGTCTCTTCCTGTGATAAATACCCACTTTTATGGGACTGTGGCCATGAGTCCAATTTAACATTATGAAGTAATTTTCCGTGACAATTCAGGTCTCAACTTCATCACTCTCATCTTTCTCTCTACCTGATATATTTTAGTGTTTGGTATTATGCCTAATATGGAGAGATCCCAATGAATTAGATGAGGCATTTAATAAAGGTGATGTCTGGACAGTGAGAAGTTTTTTATCTCTGAAAAGTCTTCCAGTGATTGTTGGAATATTCTATTTTTAAAATAGGTTTGGCTTAGAAGGGCCACATTTGTATGATTTGTCCTCAATAGAAATTAGAGCCTCTCAGCATTTCTACGTGGTGGAATGATTATTTTTTTGAGTTATTCATTATAGTCTTCTGAACCTCCCAGGAGTCCATGAGCTCTTTATGAGCCATATAAAAGGATGCAGACTCACTAGCAGAGCAGAGAAATTCCCAGGAGGAGAGAGATTTGTAACTAAACTGAGATGGATGGAAAGAGATGGGAAAAGTAAACTTCAGAAAGCCTGGAATAAAAGCAAATTCTTTAACAGCCTAACAATGATCTAGACTCCTGCAAGTCAGGAACAGAGCAGGCTATACGGAGGATGTTTAGAAAAAAACTCACAGGGCTAGCCTGCAAAGTTTTGTTTCATATCTGGTTTGGCAGCCAGAGAAAGATAGAAGGTTTGTTTTCTAAGGCTTTCTCAAAACACTGACCCTGAAAAAAACAAGCCTGTTATCTTCAGAGGACCTACTGATGTTACTAACATGCAGAATACTCTCCAAAAGAAGGGTAATGTCTTCAAAATACAATAAACAGGGCATGCAGGTCAAAGTGAAAAACAGCAAACCTGCTATTTCTGAGGCATTACAAACAAAAGAATTTAAAGAAAATGCAGACAGAAGTTGTACATACTATAAATGCCTAGGTCTCTTAATAAACACTTTTGGGATTCCCAGACTACTTAGGAAAACATTGCATAGCAAAGCCCTTTCTCACAAAGAGACAATTAGATAAATGCCACCTGCTGATTGCAAAACTGGCTAAAACTTACTGGGATCCACACATCTTACAGGCTCCAGCCTATTTTCCTACCTGGAAACAAAGTTGGGTAGAGCCTCATATTAAATGGAATGTGACAGAGCCAAAGCTAGCTAAATAATGGAAATGTATTTGTGAATATTTATTCAGTGAAAATATTGCCAAAATTCTCAATATTATTGATAATGAATTATTTAATCATCTCCAGACAAAACTCCAACAGAATCCCAGTCTGTACTGTTTTGCCAACAAGTATTATGCATTCACAGCACTCCCTCCACAGTGCCTGCAGAAACGCACTCTGCTTGCCAGTCTCCAAGAAAGGATTAGACTCTGCTGCTATCAGCTAAGTCAAGGTTTCACAGTACTGACAGAGCTATTTGGTCAGGGCTGGACTGTCAGGCCTGTGGGCAGACCTGGGCTAGTGGGTGTGCTCAGGACAGGGATACACCGAGGATATGCGCAAACAGAAGCCTCATGTACAAATAAATGTGTGCATATAAGATACCTGTTTAACATGTGCTAGCGGTTCTCCCTGCACATAGATATGGGCTCTTTAAAAGTGTGCATGGGCTCACGTAGCTGTGGGACAAATACATGTTTTTGGCCACTGTGCATTGGGGTAGATGTGCCTGTGCAATATGGGCTGTCCCACCTGTGCACTTTGGGGCACTGATCTCCATGAACAGTCTGGGGTAAAGGGAATTCCACAGGACTTTGCTTTCTGTCTCCTCCTCTACTTTGTCTCTCATTTTCAAGTAACCTTTTCTGCAAACAAGTCGTTATGCAGCCAGGATATGGGATGGCCCTCATGCATGGCTGCTCAGAACTGCATACTGCTGCATGGAGTGCCTGCAGCATCGGCCCAAGGATGCCTCTGCCTCTTCCCGTGTCATCTGCAGTTCACCAGCAGCAGTTTCTCCCTTTGGCTTGAGGACTTTTGCCTGGGCTCATGCCCAGATCTGCTGTTCAAGCAAAGGGCAGAGGCAGCACTCAGTGAGGAAGTCCTGCATATTTCAGGCTGGTCTAGGGACGCTTGTTCCAGACAGCCCAGTTCGTTGATCTCACTTGTTTTTAACTCATGCAATGCACATAATTCAGGTCAGCTCTCTCCTCTCTGTCCTACCCTGCTGGAGTACATGGTATTTCTAGATGAGGTCACACATTCCCCCTCTTTCTCCTACCACTACTGAGCCTGTTCTTTCCATTAGGGTTTAATGAGAGGCCCACTAGCCATGGCAATCCCAGCCCTCCAGTCACTGCTGCAGCCAAGGTCAAGCCCGGGGCAAGAATTGTCCACAAATACAGACACCAGAGTGAAGGGAAGGAAAGAACAATAAGAGCCATTTACTTCTCAATGCACTTAAGCGCTTGAGAGAAACTGCCCCCCAAGACTGCTGAGTCAGCAGCGGCTGACAAATTAGTCAACAGGATGACTGGGCCTCAGCTCCTGGCAATTAGCATGGACAAAGCTTTGTGTGTGCCTGTGTGTTTTCCTATTAGCTGCGGCTTGTACGCCTGTGAAGGGAGGAGGGACTGGGGAAGGAAATGGCTTGCTTTGACTTCACAAACACATGGAATTTGCATTCCCAAGGTTGCACAGCATTCATTTGGCTTCCTGTTTCAGCATCTTTGCAGGCTGTAGCCATTAAGAATAAAGTATGCTGAGATCCTCTTAAGAGGGAGGTGCATCAACACAGCTGGAGGAAGGGCGAGCCCTGAATTGTAGTAGCAGAGGCACTTCAAATTGGGAGGGGTGTACTTTAACTCATCAATGTGGCTAAAAAAAACGGTACTGTAAGGGTCAAGGAGTGTTGGCAACAGTCGGGCAGAAGAGTTTACTGGTGAGAATGGCACTGTTAGTATATTCAGTATTGGAGTAAGAAAGGTGTTACAGATCCAGAGTGAGAGGCTTTGGCAGAGCTCAGGGTGATGAAATGATAGAGACAGGGGGGGATAAGGACTGGACTAAAAGAGGATTCTGCAGGTCAGGAGTTCAGTGTCTTGTCAAAGCGATTTGGGAAGCCAGGGGCTAAAAGGTGGAGCTGCAGGTCGGGATTAAGCTGAACGTAGGAGCTGAGTTCTGTCACCATTTGGCAGAGGTCACTGCCTCCAAAGCAGGCTGCTGCAGTCATGGCCCATGCTGTGAACAACGAAATTTCCTGGATTCAGCTCTAGTGGAACTACAAACACACTTTGTTGTTAAAATCCTGTGCATCTCCTTTTGTCTTTCCATCTCTGAGGCCATGTCACCAGTGCTCTCAGACAGGGTGTGAGTTGCAAGTCCTCAGAGGACCCAAGAAGAAAGGTCAAGTACATCTGGTTTTTTAGCCTCACCTTCACCCATTGCATATCCCTGTCCCTGGTAAGTCAGACACTACCATGTTATCATCCTCATTTACGATAAGCTGGTCAGGCTGATTCAGGTGAAGTTCAGTAGTGACCCCAGCTCTGAAAGGCCTTGCTGTGACCCGTGAAGGTTTAGTGGGCTTTGTTCTGGGTGCTCAGAGACCCATCTCTCTGCTTACAGGCTTTAACAAAAGCTGAGCTCAACTGAGAGCTGCAAAAGCATTCAAGCTATCAGTCTTCCTATTTGGGAGAGTGGGGGTGAGAGACAATGTCTTTGTATTCCCGGCACCACTACATGCTCCTTTGCTAAGCGTAACTGGAATCCCTGGACTTCAAATCCTGCTGCTGAGAGCCTAGCAACAAGTGAATGTATCTACTTAAGCTTTTAAGGAAGGACTAGGTTAGTGGAGGTGAAAGTAGGTCAGAATGCTGTATTTTCTGAGTTTGTTGGATTTCTTTCTAGGAACTGTAATGCTCTGCCTTGTAAGTTGTCTTTGTATCGAGAGACTAGCAGCGCCATATCCATTTACACACCTTTGTGCCACACTAAACTTGAGAGAGTTCATTCCTTTCTGTTGATAGACAAGCTGCCTCACACTACTTCACCTTTACCAAAGGAGAGGAGTATGCACCAAGGTGCTTCCTGCAGAGCAGCTGACACTCAGCAGCTTGCTGTTCCTATGGTGACCTCTCTGTCTTTGACATCTGTGATTTTCTGCTTGGCTGTAGGCTGATTTAGGGCAGATTTTTACTGATCTCTTAGTTCCTGAACAGTGTTTTCTGAAAATACTAGCTGGCATCTATCTGCATAATTAGGTGTCTAAGTAGCTTTTGAATCTGGGTGTGTCCCTTCCTCCATGCTTCAATTCTTCATCCAGTAAAAACTTTCTAACTGTAGTTTGGGCTTGGGCCAGGGTTGTATGTCTATACATGAATGTGGCTGTGGAGGAGCTGTGGCCATCTAGGTGCTCCTGTTCTCCTGTCAAGGAATGTGGCTGGGGCCTTCCTTCTGCTCATCCTGTCAGTGGTTACACAGCACTTTGGTTATGCTGCTGTGCCTGAACTTCAAAACTTTAACCTGTGAATTTTCTCATCCTGTCAGCCAGCACAGGGAGTTACAAGGAATAAACCCATTTCTTCCAGGATTCAAACCACTACAGATACAAGAAAATAGTTAGTCCTAATTGCTTGTCTTTGGACTTCTGCAGTACCAAGAAACTTAGTAAGTCTTGCACCATGTAGAAAAAACCATGGCTATCTATTCCATGTAACACACATAATTTATCAGATATGCATCCCATAAGGAACCATGGACAAAGATCAGCTGAATTGTCTCTCTGTTAACCTTCCTTGTGAATGTCAGAAAATGGTTTATCTCTTTATCACAAAAGATAAAGTTCAGGGTAGCTTTGCTGCACATTCAGGCCCTCAGTTTTAGTTCCATAATTTTGCAGCACTTAACTTTCTACAATTCTATGATATGCTAAGCACATTTGCTTAAAAAATCCAGACTTGTTCATATGAGGTACATGTGCAACTGCAGTAAGATCCATGCTGACTGCAGCATTTACAAGAACATCTGAAGGGGCATCAGGGTATCATAATGAAAAAAAAGGCTAAGGATAAGGTAGTGCCCAAGTGTTATAGCAAAGACTCAAGGGTGTCTAAGATACTGTAACTTTGAGAATCAGCCACTCATTCCACTGAATTTCATTCCAAATGAGCTATGCTTCCTGCGGCAAACAAACCAGGGATGGATACAGTGCAGGGATGCAGATGTATTTTAGTAACATGGAGTTACAACAGATTGTTACTAGCAGTAATTACCATTTCTTTCCTGAAGCACACTCCTAAAGCAGCTACTTTTGGGAAACTGCCTGCAAATAACACTCCCTGTCTGACTGACACTCACTTTCTCACCTCTGCTCTTTAAAGTGGGTATTTCTTATGACGGTGGGCACTCAGTTAATTTTGGAGTCTAAAAAGTACATGCAGGACAGGGCGAGTTTCTTTACCATGGTCTTGACATTATTCCCCCTGCCCTCCTGGAAGCAATGTGCTGAGGAATGCAATGGCCTCTTTTCTGACCTGGCAAGCAGTGCCATTTGTAGTGTTGATACTTGTCCCTGTGGGACTTGGGCTGAGATTTTTCCATCGTTCCCTTGCCCAGTTCATTTTGTCCAGTGTGCCAAAAAGGTGTCAAATGGCATTTCTGCAATTATTTTGCACCAGGCTGGACCTGGTGACATGGAGGTGAAAGGATCTGGAGTCTGTTTTCCTGTCCTGCTAAACTAGCCAATATCTCCTTGTGCTTATTCAGCAGGTTAACTGTGATAATGTCAGTATGAATATTTTGCTGCCATTTAACTAATAGCTAAATTTCCTGTTGCAAAATCAGGTAAAGGGAAATAAGGGAAAAAGAACTGCTGTGGCAGGAGACAAAGGCACAATTCAGTGGCTGGTTTAAGGTGTGCTCATGCTGTAGGTCGATTACTTTTTAGCAGCAGGTCTGACATAATGTTGAGCGTGTATCCCTGAAAAGATATTTTTAGAAATACTTGAGATTATAATTTCACCATTTCTGCTAGCTGTTCTTAGGTCTCAGATACCACGTGCAGATCAGATCCAGCCTAAAAAGAATGAAAGGACTATAGTATCTAAATAAGATATTATCAATGGCCCCCCATAATATCGGTGGTAAAAATAATTAAGTCTTTCTACTTCTCTGATGTGTTCCATCTGAGGGTCTCAAAGCATTTTACATGCATTAATTAATTAAACTTTCATCTTCTCCCTGAGGCCTTTTCTGTGCTGGAGGTGGTTCAGTCCAGTTGGGTAGATGTGGCTGTTGAAATCACAGCTGATTCTCAAACCAATGGTTAAAAACTGCCTCTGGAAATCTTCAGTTCTTACAGCTGTTGCCCTTTCATCCTGCAACTGTGCTTCACCATCTTAGTTTGGTGGATGATTTCTCTTCATCTGGCCCGTGAATGCTCAGATTTGCAGGTCCCATCTTCTAGTTCTGGCCTGTTTGAGCACGTGATGCCATTGGCATGATCCCTAGGAGCTGAACTGAGCTGCCACTAGCCCCAGAATTACTGAAGTATTTAAGTAGCTTTAAGACACTTTTAATTCTGTAATCCTCCCTCCCACTTAGACCAGGGGATCTGGACTAGAAAGAAATTAAAAGAGAAGGGCTAAAGATCACTAAGCACAAATATTTGAAATGAACTCTTTAGGTAAGCATTTTAATTTGAAATATGCCAAGTGTTTACAACTAAAATACAGAACTTGCTTATCCCATTGTTGAAATACAGTCATTCTTAGGGTTGAACATGACAATTATTTAACACTACAGATTAGCACTTTCATCGTCTCTTATGGAAGGAATCAGATTATATCCAGCTGAAACTGGAGAGAAGTGGGAGAAGATAGAACTGCCCAAACTGTGAGGTAGTCATTGGGATTCAGGTCCCATCTTAAAGGAAATATACCAGGGAATCTGGAATAATAATTATAATAATAATTAATATATTATATTACTTAACTTTCAAAAAAGTTATAATAAAAATAGTAATAGTAATAAACAACTATGCAAAGTATGCAGAAAGCCATTGGGGTTTTGTTGGCAAGACACTGTTGAAGTACTTTTGCATTCATATTTATGTAACATCTTTTGTCTTGGGGATCCCAAACTGTATCACCAACTGCAGCAATGAAAACCTCCTGAACATGGCAAGCCATATGTTGTTCTGTTAACAATATAATTTTGGAAATCATCTGTAGCATTTCTAATTGGAAATATGTAAAGTATTTGATTTCATTAATTTGAGTTCAATATTGTGCATTTCTCACCTAGAAACCAAACCAGCTGGCACATTATAAATATGCTGGCATATAGAATTGTAGGATGAATGACTAATTTAATAATGTGTATTGCTAACTGTGTATTATATGTTTCTTTCTGAGCAGTGATGGTGCTTTACAAAGGCTGGTGGCAATAGAGAATATTTTCAGTTAATTGGAAATGCATACTTTGTTCCCAAAATACACAATTATCCATTCATTGAATTCTACACTTTCCTTGTGTTTAGTGTGTTTTAGTGCCTGTGTTTTACAGGTAAAATAATAGAAGAGATACATTAAACCCTACACAGTCAGTGGCAAGGCAGGGACAAATTAAAGTCTCTTGATCTTCTCTCTCAACATTGAAAGCATTGTTTCTCTCTCAGTTTCACTAGGCAAGCAACTGAGGACTGGAAGAAATGCTTTTCTAGGATGGCCTTCTGGGTCATCCTCTCCTGTCTCCTGCCATCAGGGGCAACATGTCCTATTGAGGCTTTTATGACTGTGACAAAGAAAGAATGAGTCACACTTCTCTGCTGGACACCAGACCGCTCATTGATACAGTCCAGGTTGCCTTTCTGAGAAAAGGCAATGATGGTATCTTAAGGGAGCTTGCAGTGGGAAAAGGCTGATCTGGTTTGTGTTGTGGGATTAGAGGAGAATGGCAGCCTTCCAGTGTCAGGTGCTGGGAACTGAAAATAAAGGTGCTGCTGAATAGGGGTTTTCTCAGACTCAGCTTCAGCTCTGCACTTCCCTAGCCATGTCAAGCAGTACTTTCTTAAAGCTAGAAGGCTCCCTTTAAGACACAAGAGAAAATGAATTCAGGAAGCATCTTGTAAGAGCATCCTACAGACTACCTTTTAAACCAGTGTCTGAGATTAGTTAGGCTGGTTACAGGATTGGAAGGTAGGATTAGATCATTGCATTCATCCCCTTGTTCCCCACAGGATAGTATTCCTGGCAGATGTTAGATGAATTGTTCCTGGGGCTTTATGATGATGAGCCTCCACATCCTTCTCTTAAGTCCTCTAGGCCTGTTCACTGTAACAGTTTACCATCTCCCTCACCACGACTCTTGGGCCGTTTTATCCCATTTTTGTGCTCTGTATGAACTAGTCCTGCCTGAAGAGGTAACTAGCTGGGTTATCTGTTCACAAGTCCCTGGGTGTACTTGGTTCAGTTTCCCCCACCTTAATGTCATAACAGTGGATGTGCACAGACAAGCAGGGCCATTAGAGAAGAGTTCAGGGAACACAGTGGGAATGTCCTCAGTCTGAGAGCTGGGAAGTCTCAGCTTGGCTGAACTTCCTGTTTTCATCGGGCCGTACAGTGCTTAGCAGGCTGATGACACATGGGAAATAGCCAGTTCTGTAGCCAATTTTATTCTTTCTCATTTTATTGTCAAAGGGAGGGGAATTCACAAAATTCGTGAGGCTCTCACCCACTTCCCCTCTCCACTGCAGACCTGCTCATTTATTTTTGTTTTATACTGTAAATAGTTAGAGAAACAAAGCTCCCCAGACCTTGAAGTTAATCCCAGCATGTAGTACCATACATGGCAAATCTGTGTGGTCATGCTTCTCATCACTATTGCCTGCATCCTCCATACCTGGCTAGTATCATTTGGCTCCTGTCTTAAGCTCTCTCTCCATAGTTTCAAAGCATGAGAGGAGCAGAAGTTGGATGGCAGGGACAGACAAGAAGATGGTGTAGAACATAGCAGGAAGAATGGGGAAGTAGATGAGTGACAGCAGAAAGGTCACAGGAACACTGATGAAGCTGGGAAAAGCACAAGCAATCATAAAGCACTCTCCTATGGAATCTGGATCACAATTCATTATATCTGCATATGGATATTTCTCATCTGTCAGCTTACAGCTGTGAAATCTGCTCGTAACTTATGCATCACTGTCTTTAGCAGGACATGCATTTGAAAAAACATCAAGTCTTCTAGTAGTCCTAAATCCCTTGTGCATAAGCTCAGGTTGTAAGAAGACTGGAGAGGGAAACTAGACATTGAAATCTGAGTTTGGTTCAATTGACTGGACTGGAAGGAAGGCTGATGATGTCCTCATTTGCTGAATACTTTAGGATGTCTGGTATACTGAATAGGCAGGGATCTGAATGAAGGGAAATGAGAGTTAAAGACTGGATTGCTGTACATGCATTTCTTACCTCTGTTGGCCTCTGCTATGTTTACACTTATATGTAGGTTTTTAAAATACCATTTGTAGTGTGTTTAAATTAGTAGTACTACTTTCCCCAGACACATTAGAAACACTTGCCTCTGCTTTGTGTTTCTTACTCCTTAATTCTCACGCAAGCTGGTGAAACTTCCTCATGCAAGTCATGGGTTAGGACACTCAAAACTTTCTTTTTAGTTCTTTGTTAGATCTTACCAAACACCAGATGTTATGTCACGGTGCTTTATAATCTTCTTTGCTTCACTATGTGCCGTTCTGAATCAGACCTGCATGGATACCTTAAGGGCAGTCACTGTGTTCAAAGTGGAGGCTGTGGAGAGCTGTGTCTCTGTCTATTGGATCTAAAGAGAATTTCCTATCTGATATACTTGACTGAAATAGTCTGGAGGGGATAATCTGGCACTAACTTCTCCTTCTCCCACCTCCTGGTTGGAGAGCCGATGGGAACTAATAGGTTTTTTCCTGCCTAACATCTGCGGTTCACAAAATTTTCTGTGGCTGACGTGGTGCCAGGAGGCAGAGGGGTTATTTTGGGGCAGATTCCTTTTAATTTGTTTTGTTTTCCTCTTTCTATAGCAGTGTAGCAATCACCGTCCTGGCAGCAGGCATGCCCCGAGGGAAGGGAGAGGTGCCGCTTCTGAAGACGGAATACTTCATGGCTGCTTGTCCTCTCTTTGACTGCGGCATCAGCTGGGGGCAGGGGGAGGAGAAGTGCCTCAGGCTCATTCAGAGTTGACCCATGGTTATTTTTAGCTCCTTAATGTTCTTTCCAAGTCCCCTGCCCCTCCCCTTCCTCCCCCCAGTTCATTTCTCTCCTCTTGGCAAACGGCACTTTGTGAGCTACTCAGTCACAGGTTAAAAAGCACTGAAAAAAGTCAAAGGGCAGGCAACGGAGGTACTCCTCCGAGAGAGGCACTTGAAAGGTCAGGAAATGCCTGAGCCGTGGGTAGGAGCCCCCCCTAGCCTAGCTCTGCTTATTAAGCAGTCTTGCCAGCCCAGGAAGACAGGGTGATGGGGCTCAGATCTGAAAAACCATATGAAGGAGGGAAGAGGAGACAGTAAAGAATAGGAAGAGAGATGGGGAGATACAACAGTGTTGTGGTAAACAAAGGGGACTAACTGAGGTGAAGGACAATATGCACTGTTTGAGCATGACTGAGAAAAAGAGGAAACAGGAACGAAGAGCAATTTTACTTCCTTCAGTTTGGAAGCCTGGAGGATCTCTCGCCAAAGGACTATGGGCTTCCTCATCCCGTGCAGAGTCCCTAAATATCAAAACCAGACCCACACTCCAGGGGCATCAGAAGACATGTAGGCAGCTCTGCTTAAAGGACATACCTTTTACCTTGCCAGTAGATGGGACTTGCCAGTGAACAATGAACAGCTGACAAGGAAGAAGGTGCTGTGTCCTGGAGAAAGTCAGGTCTTTGTCTTTAAGGAGAGAATTGAGACAGTCACTGTGGAGAGGCTTTCCCTGTGCTTTGCAGAGCTGCTGGCAGCCCACCCTGGCTCCTGGCTGGTAAAGCATCAGGTGAGGTCTGAAGCTGGGCCCAAATCCTAGGACCTTGGTCAAAGCAGGTGTGCAGGATCTAAGACTCACCTGCACCAGGTGAGGTAGAAAGCAATGAAATAAAGGAGGTTTTTACTCCTGAGGTGCTTGTCTGTGGAGGACCTCAGCATGGGCCACTCTGATGTCTCACAGCATCTTCTGCCTGCGTGTGTTGTTTTGTCTGTCCATCCATCATAGTGCAGGATTTGAGCTTTCCAAACAATATAGGGTTTTTTCTCACTGTACCCCAGGAGGCAGGATTATAGTGTACTACACTCCTCTTCACTCAGGAGCTGGGGAATGGCTCCTGAAAAAGGCAGGGCAAGCCTGTCCCCATGCCCATCCTATGGGAGAATGAAAAAGCCGCTCCCTTTCCCGTCTCGTGGTGGGGACCTGGAAAGGAGCAGCTGGGCGGCTCTGTTGGCTACTGTAGCCGGGTCCAGTGTCATGAAGATGCCAGGGCAGAAATAACGTGCTCAAAATAACATGGCTCCCCCCTGCACCATTTCCCCTGCTGCCCCCATGTAGCCCACCCTTTACAGTAGCTTCTTCTTAGTTTTCCTAAGTCCCAGCTGTGTGTCCTTGTCTCAGCCAGGGGAAGCAGGTTGCCTGGATACAGTCCCTCTGCTGAGCAGTGCAGTCCCCTGAAAATCAGTCTGCAGTGCCTCCTCCCCCCTTCCCCAGCATTGCTTCAGTGTAGAAGATGGATTTGGGTCTCTGGAGGACTTCTGGATGCAAAAAAAAGGCAGGGTGGGAAAAAAAAGCATCACAAATGTCAGCATTCCCTCTTCACCCCAGAGAAACAGTTAGATGTAGGGATTGCAGAGAAAGACAGGGCGAGGAAACTGTTCCACCCATTGTTGGAGACCAGGATGAAGCTGGTCCTAACCCAAAAAAAAGAGGATCCCACACCTGAACTGAGCCAAGAAGCCACTCAGAAATTGCATCATGAGCTACAGAGGCTAGGTCTGATTGATATAGTCCAGTTAGAGCAAGCCCAACTGAGCGTACCCAGATGTCAGGATAATCATTGCTCTGAAAATGAGGTTGCACAGAATGGGGCAGGGTTGGGAGGGGGTAAAACAATTCCCATTCCTCTTGGTGTGTCTTTCTTCACAGTTTCGCAACTGCAGAGCCTCCTTGGCAGCAGACAGCTTCCTTTGGCTGATGTTGCTAGAAAAATCGGCTCATGTGGAAAAGCACCGTGATGTGCTTGCAGGCATCTAAACTGTAAAGACCACAAAAAATTCATGTTGTTTCAAAAGGCTTTAACCAGGAAGAATATAAGAAAGATGAAAGAGCATTTCCTATCAATATCAGAAAAAAACTCATTCAAGGAAGTCCTTCTTGCTTGCTTTATTCCCTAGTTTTCTCAATGCAAAAAGCCACACCTGCTTCATTTCTAGATAAGAAGTACAAATCCTTACAAAGAATAATTTCTCAGCAACATTACAAAGTCTCCATAAAGCAAAATTCTGTAATTGAAAACTACTGTCTGTATTACTGCAATAATTCTTGTACTCAAACCATCTGCCATCAATGGTCTGTCTCCACCTTCCCCATAATCCTCTGACATGGGCCAGTTTCAGAGAAAAGGTACCAGTATAACTGGACTTAACTGGTCGATTCCTGAAGGAAAGTTCATGCTCCAGAGGTCCAGTAAAGTAGGTGGCTTTTGTGGCAGACACTAAAATGCAACAGATGAAATGTAAAATACAAATATATTTCAGGACCAGAGGGAGGAAAAACCCCCTAAACCAAGACTCTTTCATGGGGTTTGCCCTGCCAGAAGCACTCAGCCCATTTGTCACTACAGACAGGGCATCAGCAGAAATGTCTCTGCTGACTATGGCACTGCAGGACCTCAGTGGGAGGTAGGTATCTCTCAGTTACACTGGTCTTACTCAGGGCTCTAACGAACCAAAGGAACCTTTCACGTTCCCCAAGAAAAGCAATGGCCACCCACTGCAGTTTGGCAAGCACTGGTAATTCCCAGTGAGAAAGTCTATTCAGCTGGCAGTCATCTGCATTCAACAGTGGTTTCAGTTTCTTAGCGCACTCAGAGTACATCCTCGATGCAGTGCTTTAGAGCGCATGGAGCATGACGTAAATCATAGATGACAGTAAGGATTTCTGCTCTGAGGGGAATGATTGCAACCTTTTAGCCATATTAAGATAGAAAAATGCAGTCTTGGACACTGATATGTATGGTAATCTAAAATCATTCTGGCTTTGATACCTTACCTGTGGGGTAAACCATTAAAACTGGCTCCAGCGTCCTTGGTTGCTTTCTTCAACCCATCATCAGCACCTCAGTCATTTCTTGATGTAATATTGGGAGAGTTACAGGCGGGCATCTTCAGGTTAAAGCATTCAGCTGCATCATATGCAAGTCAAAAAAGACTAACCACAAAGCTGGGATTCATCCCTGTGTACAGAATGCCACAACGTGTGCCTTCTTGCTGGCCCTTCTATTAACTCCATATGAATATCAAGTAACGGAAATAGCAAAACAGAACTGCACAGCACCCGGCAAGTGCCTGGAGCAAGTAATATGCTCCTAAAATAGGTGTGGAAGCTTCTCAGGGCAAACATCCTGAGGGCAGGGCAGGGAAAGGAGAAAGAGAAGGTGGATCTCTGGCAGCAGCAAAGACAATATACAGATGGGGGTTTCTTTCTTTAATCTCAGAAATTAGGATTAATCAGTGCATAACAGGACAATACTGATGAGACTTTTTAACAATGATGGCTCCTCTGCTCCATTTTCTTCTGCATCAGACACACTAAAATCAAGAGACCAGATATAGATGTCACTGAGAATTGGGGTCTAGCTGAGGAGGGAAGAAGGAAAAAGGGAGAGAGAAGTCTAATAACAGGGGTTTTTTTTACAATTTTTTTTCTCATTCCCGTTTCAAAGACAGAGGAAAAGAGAAAGACACACACAGGGAAAGAGAGCGTGAATCATTTAGCATTAATTTTGCTTGAGTGAGGACTGACATAAGTGTGTGAAACAGGAAGGCAATGTATGAATAATGCAGAACAAGATTCCATGCAGACGGAAGACTGTTATTGTGTCCCTGTTTACAGCTCCTGAAAGCACAATCGAATAGATACGGAAAGAGTGCAAAAAGCCTGCATGGTCATCTCATGATGAAAAGGTGTTAAAATACATTGTGGATCATGAAATACCACCTCTCAATCACTGCACTGAATTTGCTCATATGCTCACACCAAGACAAAGACGAGGAGTTGGTGTTGCTTTCAGTTAGAAGTGGAATGAGTTCTCTACAGGTTAGGCTTGCTCTAAGCTGTGCCCAAGCTGCACTGGCTGCTATGGTAGACAAAGGCAGAAACATGGGGGAGCACATATGCTGAGAACCTCTGTCATGCAGTCTTTACCATGCACTCCTAGGAGAAGGGTTTGTAGAACTACAGAAAACAGGTATTCTTATGAAGGTGACCCCTGAAAGAATTAATATGTGTCTTTCTGCTTATTTGCAGCTGGCACATACAAGAAGCTGAACTCATTTCTTATTCCTTTTATGGGGGAAAGTATGGCTAGGAACTAGCACACTCTACCAGGACACTTGGGACAGCTGGTTTCCATTTGTGGTCCTGCCACTAGCTGGTTTTGGCTAAATATCATCATTTTTGTGCCACTGGTGAAGTACTTTGAATTCTTCTAACAAAAAGCAGCATGTAAGAGCTGGATATTAATTCAAATTCTTCTAACAAGCCCATCATCATACCGTGTGGTCTCTTATATTCTGTAATTAAGGCACACTTCTGCCCTAAGGAGGATATTCTTATTCCTTCCCTTGCTTTATTCCAGTTCTGGATGGAATTGGCAATAATTTCTGAGGTAGCCTGTTGGATCCCCTCCACACGGCTAGTCCTTTCCAAATCACATTCCAGGAGTTCATCTGAGTAGTGATGGGAGATTCTGCCTGTACTGTGTGCCTCAAGAATTCAGTAGCATCAGAACTCACACATCCATCCGTAGCTGCTGCAGATTTCTCAAAAAGCTTTAAGAAAAAAGGGTGACATACAGAATAACTCTCTAATTTATCATTGTATTAGACTAGGAAGAGATATAATATAACATTACATGGGTTTATAGATGTGACTGGAAGATGTTAATATTTTTTGGCAATATTGAGAAGCTTACCTAAAGGTCTAAGGAAGGACATCTTAAAGAAAGACCCCAGAGAGAAACAGAAGGAAGGCAGGGGGAAAAGTGAGGACACTAGGGCATAAAGCAAGGGAGATTCAGAAACACTGGTGTTATATTTTGGATTGAAAAGAAACAAAAAAAGGGGAAGGGGTAGTGTCTTTGAGGACAAGAGCATAAGGTAGCATGGAAGCCTTGGAAGAGAAGGACACACTGTGGATTTATCCTGTTTGTAATGGAAATACTCTGTGTGCAAATAGGCATTCTCACATTCTGTCTGTCTACCTAGCTAACCCACTATCATATAAAAAGGCAGACTGTGAAAAGTCCTTTTGCACAGAGACACACACAGTTATAAGTACAGCACTACAAGCAGCCAGGATGGAGAAGCAGTGATGCTGATGCAATGCAGTGATGAAAATAAACATTCCTGCTACTTCAGGGATGGAAAAGGCACAGCCCATCTGCCTCCTACAAATCTGCTGCACCCTTTCACCAGCCAAAAGAAGCAGCTAGCTTGCGTCAAAACCAGTCTGCTTTTGGTTCCTCACCTCATGCTTGCCCATTTCCTCTTTTTGCCTCTGAAAAAGGAGAGGTCAGCAGGGATTGCCATGTTTTCAATACACTGTATTTTTATGGTAATATTAAAGCGCTCTCTATTTGCTTTTTTATCTTTTCACCTTGAAAGTGGAGCTGCAGGTGCTTGTATGCTGTGCAGCTATTGCACATAATGAAAAGTGACAGGGCAGTTCAATCTCTGGGGTCCTTTCAGTCCACAGGCTTCCCACTGAGAAACCCAACAAGGTGGGCACGTGGGTTGATATTTTTTCCTAAGTTGTTCTGACATATCTCCTCTGGGAATTGTACTGATGCCCCCTAACTCATATCATGCAAGCCCCCTGGCTGCATCAACTAGCATTTACTTCTGGTCACTCACTGGTAATCTGAGCTCCTATCAAATCATTAGCCTAAATTTGAAAGGCTCCCTGCTGTGGTGTCCACAAGAGTCCTGTGGTGTTAGATGTTTAATAGGTGATTAAAGGACAAGTCACTCTCTTTTCAGCTGTGCTTTGAGCTGTTTTGAGGGAGGATGATATGAAGGGTCGTGATTAGTGTCTTTTGGAGAAAAAGACAAGAAACCTGAAGCAGCTTGAAGTAGCAGCTCTAAAATGCAATGAGATAATCTTTTTCTGCAGACTGTGTGATGCAGCAGAGAAAAATCATGCCTGTAACAGACCTTATGTAAAAGTAGCTTCAGCTCTTGTGCATCTTCCCTTTTCTTCATAGCAATATACCCACTACCTCTTGCTTCACTGTGCTCTAAGGAGCTGTAAAGAAGCACTTCCTTCTCAGACATTCAGATAGGCCACCACAATGTTACCATTCTGGAATACATCATACCCCTTTCTCTGCTCCTACAATTAATGTACAGTTCATATTAGCTTCCTATTAAGCATGATAAGGAACAGTGAATCCAGCTTTTGTAAATGAGGGAGCCCGCCAAATGTTCCTCTGCATAAATGAAGAAACACCTTTAGACTGTCTTCTGTAGAGGAAGATACATTACACTGAATCCAGAGGCTTCCATACCCTCTAATACAAACTGAACCTTGGCCTTTCACAAATGGGAAAGCATAGACACATTTCTAAGTCAGAAGCTCTAATGTGCAGAGTCTACAATCCCACTCAACCTGCCCTTGTCTTCCCAGTCCTGCTGTTGAGCTGAAATGCATGTATCCCTGTGTTAGCTGGTGAACCATGTGGTGTCCAAGCCTTATATATATGAAGGCCATACTGAACCATCTCCACATACATGGAGAGACATATTCTGTCAATTTGCTCTAAAAGCAGATGAACCTTATTTAATCCAACATACCACCCCCTTTAATGAAGGTTGAAATATTGATCTCCCTGGTAAATCAAGGTGAGACCTATAGATCCCTCCCAATAAATGATGGTGGATTTATTGATTCTTTTCTTCCCACCCCCTGTAAGTGAAAGCAAGACGTATTAGTTCCTCCCCATTAAATGAAAGTGAGCTGTATTAAGGCCACCCCCATAAATACAGGGTGGGCCATGCTGACTTAGACCTTAACCACATAAATGGAGGTGAAATGTATTGATTCCATCTTCTGTAATTGAAGGAGCATTGTGTTATGGCGCTCCTTCCAACATAAATGATGGAAAAACATATTGATTCCATCACTCTTAAGTGAAAGGTGAGTTTTGCTGAAAATCCCCAAAATGAGGAAAGAAAGCCATGCAGAATTTAGCACCTTATTCAGAAATTTATTTTGACCCGTTATTTACACATGGAAGCTTCTACTGTATTTGGATGGCAGAGGTGTTACTGCTTAAAAGCTCTTGGCACAAATGAAGTGATGAGGAACCATGCTTTCACTGAAGGGATGTAATGCCTAAGTAGAGGGCCTCCTGAGTTCCAGTCCCTGTGCTCTGGCAGACCACCTGCATTTAGGCAAGTTTCCTGGCTTTCATGTGTCTTGTTTATCCAGTAGGTAGCATGATCTTCCTCTGACATTAGACAGTAGAATAAATTTGTTCATGACTGTCTACAATGTTCTGTTGGTTAAGGGGACCAAATAAGTTCTGGAGACAACAGTAGAAGTGGATGAAATATTATAGGGCAAAGTTGTTTAAAAAGAAGGTGTGCTGTATATGCCCTGTGCCCTAAGAGAAGCTAGACCTGTATGCTGCAGATAAATAATTAGCACCAGCTGCCTGGACTCTGTAGTAATTTTTGCTCTTTAATTATTCCTGCTCCTTCCTACTCCTTTCTACTAACAGCACTGTTTTTAAATTGCTTTGGCTGATGGGAAAGATAACAAAGTTACCTCACCTCAAAGCCATGCACTAATTCAGGAATTCAGTCTTTTGGACTGTGACTATTGCAAGTGAGACAGCCAGGACAGTGCCCGCTTGGAAAGCAAAATATTCAGATTCAACTGCACCCCTCCAGGAGATCATGTTCAGCCCAGCAGCATGACAAAGCCCAAGACAGCACAGGGACAGCTGCTGATGGTGTAAAAGAAAGGTGCCAACTCCTTGCTTCCCCAAGGAAATACACTCATTTTCCCCACAGTACTCCATTGCACAGCTGTTGTCTTTTGTCAACCTGTTACGAACATCAAAATCCTTAGGGAAGCTACAGAAGACAAGTGAAGAGGACAGAACCAGCAGAGCCTTGCAGAGAGACCTGTCTATGACTTTCTTCACGATTTGTCCTACCAGTAGCAACACGATACAGAAAAAGGAAAACTAAGAAGACAAACAACAAAGTGAATGCAGGCACATGTAGATGACATGAGGAAGTTAAAGACAAAGCCCTTACACACGCCACACAATAAATCCTACTATTGGCACCTTTTTACCTAATGTCTCGGAAGAGAAATGCACTTCTGGTACTATGTCTTGTGATGAGCAGGCAGAGTTATGGTGCCTTGTGGTGTTGCCATGCATCCGCAGGGCACCTCCCACATGATGTACAGGGGGCTACATGTGCAGACAGAGGGACATGAGTTGGATATGTGTTATTATTCTGCAAATCTGTAACAGTACATACCTAAGAGGGTCCCAGGCATCCTAACAGTAGTCATATCCAAGATACAATCACGACTAATGCCAGCTTTGATCTGTTCTTTAGGCTGAAATACTGAGGTATATTTTACCATGTATTTCTTAACACATAATAATTTATCTTGAGATCTCATAGAAAGTAAGATGTGGTAGCTTTTACATGAATTAGCTGTTCCTGGAATATCTTGTGTTCTTCCCATGTGGGTATTTCCAAGCATACTGCTTTGCCCAGAACAGACTTCGAAAATGCCAGTCAAGTGCCAGCTTCCCCCTAAGCCCTTCAATGGAAAAGCCCAATTTCTTTGCAATTCTCTCATATCGCCAGCTGTCTAAAACCCTCTCTGAGAGGATTTAAATTGGATTTTGTGCTGATTTTATACAGTTGTCTTATGTCTTCCCCATGTGTGGTGAAAGAGATTTGTTCCATACAGCATTGGGGATGCAAATATCATTCCTGTTTCAATGCGTCGTTTGAAAGGAGGACCAGACAGTTGCCATGGCAACTGCACATCTGAGCCAGCTGTAGTTGCCATGGAAACAGAAATGATGGGAGCCAGAAAAAATAGTCCCAGAGGACAAAGCATTTTGAAACACACACAAAAAATTCCCTTAAACTAAAATAAAATCTTGCTGTGAGATTCTAGGATCTCAGAAACAAGGGGCAAACCAGAGGAGAATGCAAACATCCTCTAATGATCTTGATGCACTTTTTTTTTCTTTTTTTTTTTTTTGAGAGGCAAGGGATAAGTGATTGAAAATGATCCAGTGATTGCTAGAAAGGAGGTGAAAGTAAATTCCGCCATACCTTTGGCCTGGTCTGCTGATCCTTTCAGAATGTGAATGCTCTGCATTTTTTTTTTGGTAGCTCTGTGCCACGGAGGCACAAATCAGTACTCCTGTCAGGTATCCCTCTCGTTCACAGCAGGCTCTCCTTCTATAAAGCTAACCATGTTTCATACAAGTGTTTTCAAATAATGAGATCATATCTTTGGAGAATCTCTAGTCCCTGCAGAGGCACAGTTTTTATCATTAAATAGGGGGCAAGATGCATGGTTTGAGATGTCCAAGGCTTAACTCTGGGATTCTCAAGCAATGGCTGGATGCCTGGCAGCAATGCAATATGTGCTCTGGCCTTCAGCAGTGGGCCAGTGTGTTTGATAAGTACTAAAGAAAAGAATCCACAACATCCTACATCTCATCAGCATGTTTTGTTATTGTTTATCTGTAACTCTTTTTTAGCTTTAATATTACAGTTAATCAGAGGGAATGATTAAAATGAGAAATGAATGATGCTGTAGAAGAGACTAAGGCAAACAGCTTCAGCATCCACACAGAGATGTGTGGGGAGGATGTAATAGGGGCAGACACAAGGGCTGACAATGGGACTGGGCGAAGAGAAGAGAGCAGAGGGACAGAGAAGATGACAAAAACAGATGGAGTAATATTAAGGTGAGGCAGGACAGCCTCAAATTGGGAAATGATAGGGGTGAGGGAGGGGGCTGGAGCCACATGTGGTAAAATGCAGTGAGAAGTGAGTAGGACAGCAGGTGAAGTTTGAGATAGAGAACAAGGCTGGAAGCAGGCAGAGATGAGAATACAGAGTGGAGCAGGACGGGAGACCACAGGGTAGGAGGGTGAGAAAGCTGAGCGCAATGCAGTTGGCACAGCAGTATGGGACAGGACAGGGAGGGGCATGAAGCCTGGCTCAGTACGTAAAGGGGCAAGGAAAAGCAAAGAGAAGCAGGAGAAGTGGAGGCCAGATATGGCACAAAATGGTTTGCAGGGTAAAAGACTTTTGGTTGGTTCAACATATTTCCCTGAATCACTGCATATGTAAACACTTTTGTTAGCTGGTTCACTCATCCCACTGTGGTGAAGGCAGCTTAATCCAATGTAGTGTTGTACTTAAATTTTTCAAGTATTTACCTTGCTCTATATCAACAGCTAATGTTATAGCAAACTTTGATTATTTTCTTACCAAAAGCAGATTTAGAAAAGCAGTTTATTATCTCAGGTGCCTTTGAATTGTCACTGCATTTTCTGCCTCTTCATTTTGTGATCACAGTTCCTGCCCTTTCATTTCAGTCTCACGACCCTCTTTCTGTCTGTAATAAAGAGGGAGATGGATGCCACAATTTGCACCCACCTGTAATTTCTGTTGAAGCCAAGGGAATCTGCATGCATGTAAATAACAGGACTGGAGGACTTGGCTACGGATTTCTGTTTAAAGGAATAATAAACTGCTCACGTTTACTGAGAAGGAGAAAGAAAGAAGTCTTTATTCAAAATGTAAGTATCTTCCTGCTGAGGAGCAAACCCAAAAGTCAGCCTTCAGGATATAAATATTTATGCCTTTTGCATAAACAGCAGATGTAACATTTCCAATTAACTGTCGATCTTTCCATTTCTCTGGCTGCTGCTGCTTTCTCTCACAGTATCAGAATGAGCAGTTTGCTTGATTTGCCTGAGCTCAGAACTGTCACAAATTTCCAGTCAGTAAGATGAAATTGTTCCTGAAAATGTTTGTTTATCAGAGCCTAACAATTTCCCTGTATTTTTTATGCCTGGTGTTCAATGTAAGACGAATTCTATCCTGCTGAAAGATGTGAGATTCACAGCCCAGATAAGCCAACAACAGAGAAGGAGAAGCAGGCACTGGTGAGAGTGTGCACTCAGTCACTGCAGTACAGTTCAGTTCCATAACTAGAGGAAGCCAGCCCGCCATGAGAGGTCTCTGACCCATTTGGCCACTGGCCTTTCTACCAAGGCTGCCAGCCTGGGGCTGGGTAGCATCAAGTGTAAGAGGTTTTAACAGCCACCTGTTCATGAAGAGTTGCCTTCATCAATTCTTCAGTGTCAGCTTTCTCAGGTGTCTGACATTTAATCCTGCTAATGGCAACCTCTCTCCTCCAAAACTTCTTTCTTGCTGGGAGAAAGCATGAACTGTGTAAGCAAGAAAATGAACCCTACTAGAGCTGGTAAACATTAGTTTTCATTGGCATCATGCCTACAAAGCAGAAGATTTTGCTGGAGCACTGGAAGGGAGGGTAAGAACAAAAAGCAACAGCAAAGAAGCAGTAGTAGTTAAAAGCAAGACAGAAAGGCAAGTGCAAGGGGAAAGAAAAGCACTTGTCTGGAAATATGTCGGAAAAGGGGGATGCCTCTATTCTTTTCTGCTGAGGATGCTTTTGCATGTTCTCCTGTCCTCTGACCTGTCCCACAAACCACAAAATTTAGCTCAGTATCTTTTAATTTCCTGGGAATCCAAAAATCAGTTAAGCATTGCTTCAAATCAGGAGCTGCTATTCAGCTGATCCAGCTTTCACTGGGAGCTTGAGTGAAGAGCTCTTGGCCTTCCTGCTTATAGGGAAAACTGGCCTGGAAGTTGCACAGCTGGCCTGGGACAGGGCTTTGTGCTGCTGGTGGGGTTAGTGCGGAGGTAGGTCAGCCTTGCTCTTTACCCTCCTCGGGAGCTGCATCCTGATGGCTGGCAGCTCTGGTATGTGCTGTTGCTATGGTTACTGGCTCTGCTTTTAAACCATCCATGTGGCAGTGCAGGGATGGAGGCTCCTGCAATCCTGCCTGCTTAGGGGTGTACCCTCCTCACAAACTTCCATTACCTGCTGCCTCCTTTTCTCCAGGTTCCCAGGACTTTGAGCTGCATTTTTGCCCACTCCTTAGGCTCTGTCTGTCACATCCTCCCTGGTTCTGGATTTGCACTGGTGTGAACAGCTGGCCTCTTGCATAGCATGAGAAATCATCAAATGCTAACCCATAAGACATAGTCCAACTTCCCAAGTAACTGGAATTTTAATTGCTTAATAAGCACAATTTTCACTCTGTTCTGTGCTGTGCCAGAAAAGCATATGCAGTACTTCTTGTCTGTATTCAAGTACAGTCTTTACTCAAGCATCTGTGATCAGGTTATCAGCACTATAAACCCCCAAAGGATCACCGTTTGCTTCAGATGAGCTAACTGAAGTGCATTTTTGATTACGATTAGAAGCTAACTTTGCTTCTTAGTGCAAGTCCTTGCATGTGTAGATTCTGTGACCAGTGGAGCAGGTGCACTGACATAGCTGAAGTTACTACCAGCTGCATGCTACCTTCCTCTTCTTGATATCAACCTCTTTGTGTGACCAGTTACATCTAAAAGAACCTGAGCTAGCATCAGACAAGTGTCCAGGCTTTGCCTTCCCACCAGGAGCAGGAGTCAGGGTAGCACCAGTGTTGACTGACTCTGTCATGCCTTGTCTTTGCTGGGACTCACACCATTCCTCCTGCCTGGGAAGCCTCACAGGCACAAGGTAGCCCTACCAACTTTCTTAAGGTGGATCAATGTGTATTAACAATTTAGAATGGAGCAATCCTGAAGAGACTGAAAGTCAGTTTTCTTAAACCACAATCTTTTTTTTTTTGGTTCAGCTTCCTTGACTGTGGCTGACTGTCTGGTATTTCTCTTGAGTTTTCACTGCTGGCTGAAGAGTCTCTCTAGTTTAATGGCATCCATTAATCATACAACAATGCATCTCTGCAGCACAAGAGCTTAGAATTCAAGTTACAGTACTGATGAGCGTTGGCCCAGCTTCTCAGGTCAAGGGTGCTCTAAGGTCAAGTCAGACACTTCAGGCTCTGTTCACATTTTGGGTGTAATGTAGGACACCCAGGATGTAGACAGTTGCTTGTTCAGGCACAAGCACAGACTTTCAGCTGAGCATGCTGAGTGCTCCAGGTCACAAGTCTTGGGGCTGAGGTAAAGGGAATAAAGCCACTGTCACACTTTGTGGATTTGAAGCAGATCTGAGAGCTGCAATGACCCTCACAAGAATTGATCCAATCTTCTATCAGTTATAGCAGGTCCTTACAAAGACCAGGGCCTCAGTGTCTCATGCCCACTGGCTGCTCTTCTAAAAGCAGATGATCCTCTTATGCACTCTTTGTTCTCTGTGTTTTTCCTAGAACAGTTTGTCAGGTTGTTACCAAGGTATCCAGTTTCTCCAGTGCTAAAGGACCCAAAGTCAGCACTGTCTTCTCTCAGATGCCTTTGTGGATGCTGTGATGATCTGCAGGTACAGTGAGAAGCAACTTTCCAGACTATCCTCCCCGTCCTAGCTGGACACAAAAGCAATTGAAGAGCCTTTGGCTCAAGTTTGCAGGAATGAACTAAAAATGGCCTTCACAGGATTCGTTAATCAGCTTTTCCTAGCTCTTCTGTAGCCAAGATGGTATTCAAAGGAAAATGTCAGGGCCTGATCACAGCCCACAGACCACCAGTCAGACAACTCTGTGCTAGACACTCCTGGGTTTGCTGCACGATCCTTGTTTCAAGGCCTCGGGTAAGCATTATTGTGTGCACTGCAGAACGGCTGCACCGGTACCTTTCATCTGTGCAGCCAACAGTTGTTTTCCTCACTTTTTTTAGGATACAGGATCCTTTGTGTTACCATAATCCTCTGCTTTACATGTCTTCAGGGCCCCTGATACAGCTGTGAAAGTACACTAGTGCAGAAGCAGATGAGGTATGTCCTTTTACAAGTCCCACGTAGCCTCAGAGAGCCCTTTAAGGAAGGTCCCTTTTGAGAAAGACACGGACTGCTTGTGCGTTACATTATTCCCCTTGTACATATGCTCACAGAGTATTTAGAGTAACTCATTCTTCCCAGATTTTAAACTATGTTTCAGCAGCCAGGCCCTTGAATTTGCACATTAAGCAGCAAGACTCACTGAGCTGATTCTCTGGAGTCCTACTGACATGTAAGAGATCCACCCTGCTTTTCCCATGTCTTCCATGTACCCCATTACTTTTTCAGTCTGCATCAGGCATAATGACTCAGCAAATACATATGCTTCTTGTTGGCAGGTACTGCAGGCATTTGCAATATTGAACACTGTATGTCTTTTTATTTATCTTGCCCAAGTGCAAATTTGACTACAGACTGTTCCATTGTCACTATAATATTTTGTTCAACCTCCCAGCTTCCTTCAAGAGAGGAAACAGCCTGCAGGTGCTACAAACACTTTTTGTTCCTTTATGACTAGAAGAAACTACTCTATTCCTCCAAGGCTTTTAGTCTGACTTGATCCTGGCTCACCCACCTGCCTGCTTTCTCTGGAGAGCTGGCAGGTGAATATTTTCAGTACTTTACTTTAGAGCTGTTCTATCATCCTGCTATTTATTTCTGCCATAAATTATACCCAGAGGTTAGGATGCTCTTATTTTCCCACTCACAAAGGAACCAAAGGAAAATATTCTGCCAGGCACACAGGCATCTTTGGGTGGTTTGTAAATATTTCCAGAGGCAGATATACTGGGGAATGAAAAGAGCTGTAGTCTCTACCCTGTAAGCATTGCCTGAATTAACCTGCATCTTCTAGGTTATGCAACAGGGAGCAGTTGTGCTCACACAGCCCCCTCTTCCCACTGTGATTTACATCCAGCGTCTGTGAGATACACCTGCTGGTGCTTCAAAGCATATAAAAGACATAATTTTAAAAAAAAAAAGCCTTGAGAGATTATAGCTTACTCCTCATGCAGTGGTTTGACTCATTAAAATCAGTGGAGCAATTTTCAGTGACTTCTCTGGGATTGGATCAGGCTCTAAAAGCACAAGCCTTGAGAGCTGGACTGCAGCCAACTAACTTAAGGGAAGCAGAATTCCAAGCAAGTGAGTTTTCATTTTTAATTCAGAAGCTAAATAAAACTGAACATCAGTGCATTTAGATGGGTTAGCTCCAAGAAAAATCCAGGGAACTGAAGGAAATGATATTTCTTCTGTGCTTGCCTCTTCTTAGCTATACCCTAAGGGGCTGGTTGCTCTACAAAGCAGTATCAGTTACCCAGCAATGGACACTACTGCTCTTATTATTACTATATGCCTAAGTGCTCATTGTAGACCAGGACTCTAGCAAGCTGGACAACAGACAACTATAGAGCAAAGAGATGGTCCTTGCCTTCCAGAGCATCTCAGAGTCTAGATTTACCATTTTATGCTCAGTTTGCTGATGGGCGTTGCACCACACAAAGTGGCATTTTTTTTTCCTGTTGAAGTCAATTACGTTCCTAGTGCCCCAAGGAGGCGATAGGGGGGTTTGAGCTGCTCGCTTTGATAGAAAATATAAAACATTAAGTCCTGGTTTTGCCACTCAAATTCCCCTGTGTTTTGTTGGAAAACATCTGTAGAAGCTTATTCAGCATGAGGGTGAACTTGGTTGTATCATACAGGCTTGTTTACAAAATGCAGCATTGCCTGCCCCAAGGTCAAATGAGTACCTTGTGCCAAGGCTCCCTGCCCAGGTGTAGGTAGCAATGGAGAATTAGCCTACACTATCTCAGTACCTCATGAGTATGTGCTTTCCTCAGAAATATCTCTTTTTCTGCATCTTCCTCTTTTCTTTTTTTTCCCCTCAGCATGCCCTGTTTTCCTGTCCTTTCCTTTGATACCCCTCTTTGGTTTTTGTCTTTTCTGATAGCATCACCTAGTCACCCTCTGCAGATAATTCCTCTGAAAAATGGCAGACATACAAAAATAATAGTTTTAAATCTCTCCCTATAATTCACTTGGTTTGTGACGTGCAAAAATAGACCTAATTATTTAATTTTTGGAGGGGCTACTGTGCTCCTTGTGTTTAGATGAGCTATAATTATGTTCCTCCAGACCCCAGGAAAGGAAGGTCAAGAAATCCCAGAAGAAAAGGTTGTCCTGTTTCCAGCTTTCCCTGTCAAAACCTCTGCCAATGTGAGATAAAAACACCAGAATGAGCAAAGAAAGGATAAAGGAGAAGAGAGGGAAAGCAACTCAGAAACTTGGGGGCAGTTCTGGCTCTGCTCCAGCAGCTGGTGCTCATCTCTGACAGGTACAGGGAGAAATCAGACTGAAGAGGGATCTCAAGCAAGCAAGCAAACAAACAAATCACCTAAATGAACAAGCTGGGTAATAAAGTAGAGCTGAGAATCAGTAGCTAACGAACACATCTCTGTCACTGCACCGCTTTCTCCTGGGTAGAAGGGGAGTCAATTACCCACCTTCCAACAAGCTATTGATCAAGCTGCTGCCATGTATCGAATTGGAGACCTGGCCACCCTGCGTGTGGCTCTTTGATTTTCTCTCCCTCTGTAGCAGCACGTGGATGGAAGCCAGATGAGCCAGCACAGGACTATCGATCAACCCGCCTCCCTCCTCCTCCACCTCCTCCTCCTCCTCTTCTTCACCCTGGTTGCCATGGCAACCATGGCTGCTGCTGCAGCAGCAGCACTGTTTACCTGGCCTATTTATTTTCCTTTTCAATATCCTTCCCTTCCCCCCACTGCTCTCACCTTGGCATGATATTGGCAAAGCACTCAGCAGTTGTAAAAGGGATGAATTTTTACGACTCTGAGGAGGACAATGCAGTTCTCGGCTCTACTTTATCACCCAGTTTGTTCATTTAGTTGATTTGTTTCTGAGGAATCATTGCCTTTAAACAACAGATATCTCAGTCACCAACTAGGTCATGCTCCAGACATGGAGGAGTACCTGTCATTCCAAAAATACAGGTCTCCATCGTATGGTTTACGTGTGCCTGTACTAAGATGCACATCTTCTTATATATTGCCCAAGAGTGCCAACAGAGAACTTATTCCAGGTATGCCATCATTTACCAGCTGTTAATCTCACACGACTCCTGGGACAGTGTGACATAAACGTCAGGTGCACCAGCATTTCTTTCAGGTCTTCAGCCACCTTCGTAACTTGTGTTGAGGGTGCAGTGTCCTACAGGGACCAGCTGCTATGGAAGGAACAGTGACCAGTCATCTCCCAGTAGAAGGCCTCTGCAACATGTTCACCACATTCCAGCTGCATACAATGAGCCGTTCAGTTTCTGGCTCTTCCCAGTTCAACAGCACTTTCAATGATCCTTGCAATCTTCTCAAGTGGCAATGCAGTCTTGTCCCATTTCTTTTCTCATACTGCTTTCATTGCCTGAAACTGCCTTCCCGCTCCTAGGCAGGATGATAGTCATGCTAGGAAGACCAAACAGTAGATAAATGAACAACTTTAAGGAGTAGCTCATTTCCCCCCTACTGAATGTGTTATTTTTTTGTGCTGAATCATCCATCTGCTGATCTCAGTGTAGGATTCTCTGCTGAAAAAGGCTTGGTGCAGGGTATGAAATATAAGGTATACAAACAAAAAATATTTCTTACAATATAATACAGGTGGTCCACCTTGTCTCAAAAGTCTTCCTGGCTTCCTTTTAATTGAAATTCTTCACCCAAGTCTCACATTCCTGATTCTTTCCACAGTAAAGCCATTGAACCCTCCCAGTTTTCCTCATAATTCAGTATCATTGATACAGGATGTAAAAAATCACTTGATGTTATCAAGAACAGATTATCCCTCCTTGAAGCAAAGCATCATAGGATAAACTGTGGAATTTGTTACTGCATGATATTAGGGAAGCAAATACTGGATTTTAAAGAAAAAAGAGACATCTCTAAGAAACAGTAAGGCACTGGAAATTGGGTGAAAGGAAGTTCCAACCCCCAGTGCTGGGAGGCACAGATGGACCGGGGTCAGTGAGGGGTCCTACTTAATCCTTGTGTTTTGTCTACCCTAGATCACTGCCATGCTGGGAGTATTACAGAGCCACCATCCTTTCCTCTGAACAGTTTGTCTAATCTCATTCTGTCAGATACTCTACCAACCTCAAATAGCCAAGAGTGTCCTTTTATACAACAGGAGTTCAGATCCAAGACTGGCCGGGCAACGGATTCATTAAGAACAAGCAAGTCTTGGACAGACTCTGCAAAATGAGACTGGAATTGGGTGTCCACCTCCTACCACATGTGAGGCCCTCGCCTCACTGGGGGACAACTGATTCAGAGCACCACAAGATAGAGGTACATGTTTGACTGGCTGGAGCAGTGCTCTGATGTGACATGGCAGGAAGTATGATACTAATGCAAATTGTTAGTAGTTATTAACTAATTAAATTGTTATGCCCATAAGGCACTTAACACTTTGCAGGAACAGAAAAGAGCCCAGACTGTGCCCTCAGGAGCAGAAGATCTAAAAAGGCAAGCACAGACCAATAGTGAAAGGAAAACAACTAATATAGAAGGGGTATAATGAGAAGCAGCACATGGTTTTGCAGTTACAATTTAGGTCTGGTTTTGCAAAGAAAGGTCGTGTGATCACAAGATCTTTGGCGGGGGGAGAGTATATGACATCACAGGTCTGTCAGATGCATGTATGATTTTTGATACACTGGCCAACTAAAAGCAAATTGGATGGGTGAGAAGCTGGCTCAGATATAATTAATTTCATTAAAATAAAAAGCCAAGAGAAGACCCTTTTCCTCAGCTTGGAAGTAGGTTGCAACAGGACTTTGTATTTTCTCAGGCTTCAGAAAATTCACACAGGCTGCAGCTCTTAAAAACACATGGAAAAAAGAGCTTTTAACTGGTGCTTAGAATGAATAGAACACAAAACTGTAGATCAGACTGCTTTAGTTGCAGAAAGCTGACCTGAGTAGAGATGCTGCTGCAAAAGGTGGAGCAAAGAGGTATTGGACAACGGCATGAAAGGGCGTGAGGAGACTGGCAGGGCTAGCAAAAGCTCACATTATTAGTGGAGGAAACAGGGAGAAGCATACTGGAAAAGATGGATGCACAGTCTTACACAGGTGACTTTCATTGTTACAAGTTTCTTAAACTCAGTTAAGTAGGAAGTAGTAGATAAATTCAAGCCAGGGATATGACAGTGTGCTGCAGAGATGACCTTTGTAGCTCCATTTGCTGTGTACTGCAGAGAGCAGAGGTGCACATCTGATCTGGGATATGAATGCTATAGTAATAAAGATGAGAGATGCAGAGCTCTTGATACAATGGCTATAGGAACAAAGATCTTGTCAATACTGGGTGTGAAGAAAAATTAGTTTGTCCACAAATTGGATGGATGAAGTGAGAGAGGAATTGCAACACCTAAGCCACACAGGGCCAGCTGTGAAATCTACTAGAAGAAGAGCAGTGAGCAGCAAGTGTAAGAAAGATTAGGATTTCATTTTTATCCAGTATTTTAATTAATGGCAAAACGTGCAAGAGGGAGCATGCATTCAGGATACCAAATGAGAGTCTGACCCAGCCCAGCCCGTCTTTTCCACACAACATTAGCGTTTCACTAAGCACACACTGCTGTGCTGTTTCATCAGACACGCCGCTCTGGTGTGTATCATATGATATGGCAGCCGCTCAGGCAGGCGGGGAGCAGCACAGCCTGTAATTTCCTGGTCATATGTAACTGGGTGGGGAAGCGCCTGATCCTTGGGGTGAGTAATGCTGGAATCGCACCATGAGGCACCCTGCTCTTTCCTATTCGAGGCAGTTGAGGTGTTGCTCTTGCTGTTCTGGCATAAGTTCCCCAGGGCATCCGAATGCTCTTACGCTCTGCTACACTTACAACACCCTCCTGTAACCTGTTTCGCTGCGCACACCCGGTCACTTTCCCACGTTCCCAGCCTTTTGCCGGCGGTCGCCGCTACGAGCACTGCGGATCTGAGCGTGGCACGCTCGCCTCCCCGCTGCCGCGGCTGTGGGGCAGCACGGTCCGAAGCGAGGCAGAGGCCGCGCTGCGGCGTTTATTTGGGAAAGGCTCCGGGCTGCTGAGCGAAGGGGGGCGGCTTCTCCCGGCAGCTTTGCTGGCCTGCGCTGGGCTGGGGGGCACCGCCTCGCTCCTACCGCCTCCCTGCAATGGCCGCGGCCGTAGCCTCCCCGCCGGGCCGCCCTCTCAGCAGGCCCCGGCCCCCCCGCGACCCTCTCCAGGCGAGGGGTGG
>VXAD01010120.1:64785-159469 GCA_013399195.1 Dicrurus megarhynchus | reverse complement strand
TTTTTTTTTTTTTGGGTGGGTTTTTTTCTTTCTTTTTCCCTTTTCCTGCTCCGAGACATTTTCCTACGTGCATTTTTCTCCAGTCGAGCTAATTTACGAGCTGGGTTTGGCGAGGGCCGGGGTTGCCGGCCCCAGCGCGGGGAGGGCGGCGCGGGGTAGGGGGGCTCCCGCTGGGCTCCCGAGCCGGGGAAGCGCACGTCTCCCCGCCCGACATGAGCTGTAATTTCCGGCAGACATTTGAGGTCTCCGACATCTGCACCAAGGCGCGGCAGCTCCCAGCAACCCCCATGGCCGGGAGCGGGGCGGCCCCTCCTGCCTCCTCCCCAGCCATTTGTGTTTTACTCATTTCCTGCTCCCAGTAATGAGGCCAGCGATGCCGGGGTGGCGGTGGTGCTGCTGAGAAGGCAGATTGTTACACACACAGACACACACATGGATGTTTTTGTTTCAGGATGAATTTTTAGTGCTCGTGAAAGGGAGGGACTAAGCGGAGCTCGCTGGAGCCTGGCACAGGACCAGCAAGCTTCCCGGCAGCCCTCTGCCAGAAGAATCCAGACATCCAACCCCCCGCCTCGGCTCCTGTGGCCCCTTCTTGTGCGCTCTCTTTCCCTATCGGCTCTTCAGGGGCCTCTCTCCCGGCGGCAGCACTGCCCGGGGACCCTGCAGACCTTCTGCCCACCCACGCCTGAGTCTCTTCACCGCCCCAGCACAAGGTTCCTCCCGCCGTGCAGACACGCCGCAGTCCTGACCCGTGACTCCTTAATCCCAATTTTTCTTCTCGGTCGTCTATGGAATTACCGCAGAAGGGTGGACAGAGTCTGTGATACTAACATTATCCTCGGAGTCGAAAACAACTCGAGGCCAAGTAGATTCATTGCACTAGTGACTTGAACTAGGTGAAATGTCGACAGAATTACTCAACACCACAGCCCCAAACTCTCGGTACAGAAAATAAACAAACCTTCTAGTGATGTTTTGTATAGTCTCCAGCCCAGCCCCAACCCACCCATCTGTTTCATTCCCCAAGGGACCGCAGGGACGTGGGTCTCCTGGCATGTGACCATCTTCCCCTACACATCCGCCGCAGATGAACTCTGCCATTTGTCTCCTGTTACAGTGTACTAACAGGATTCTGTGGGTTTTGTTCAGTTTTGTTCTGTTTTGATTTGATTTTTTTAAAATTTGTCGCTAAAGAAAAAAGGGAACAAAAAACTTTTTTGGCTGCAGCTATCGGCTAATTTTTGGTTGCTTTTGACTGCCAAGGCCAGCAGGATCCAAGAATTCATCTACTGGTGCCAGCAAGAAAGCACTGACCCAAACAAGGGAGCCAGAACTTGGACTGCAGTCCTTGCCAGGGATCAGCAAGAGGCCAGAGAGACCATGCTGCTGAGTCATCACCGCTCCAGCTGCTACAAGCCTTTTCTGGGGACGCGGCTGTTGCTAAGATTCCTGGGAGCTAACTGATTGCTCCTTCTATAGTCATGTAACACACACACACGTCAAAGGAGCAAGGAGCAGCAGCTGGGGCCCGCTCAGAGCGAGCACACAGCCTGCTGGCCGTGCGCGGCCAGGCTCGGTGGCTGTGCGGGACTTGGTGCCCCGCGGGAGCTGCTCTGCGCTGCTGCTCGGGGCTCCTTTTGCAGGGCTAGAGCTACCTCGCTCCCTGGGAGCTCCGTCTGCCTCCCACTCATGGAGGAATTTCAAAAATCAAACAGTCCAGGCAGTGATTCTGTACAAAGTTTTCTTTCTGTTTGCTTGCACTTTTCACCATATTCCGCCCCCCCCCTTCCCCCCCCCGCATTTAGAGGTAGGAACATGCTTAAAATCTGTGCAGTGCATTCCTTGCAGGGTCACTGTTGGGTCATTCTCTTCATGCAGTAAATAAATATGTTCAATGAGCAGGCAAGTAAAGCGAACACTTTCCAATTCTGGGGCCCAGAACTGAAACTGGTGGTATTTCTTATTAAGCCCTGTAAGGTTTCAGAGTATTCTGCAGTTTTACACATTTGCACAGGGAGGGAATGCTTGTCTCATGAGCATCCTGCATTTTCCTTCTCCCAATTTAATATTTTTAATCTTTTTATTCTCCTGCCTTTTATCTGCCTGAGGTGCTTGCCTCCCTCAGATGCTGCAGTTATCCGTGTTTCCTGCTGCACATTTGACACTCAACAAACTACATGTACTCAGGCTTTCAAATCTCACGCTATATAATCACGTTTAGGTTGTTAAAGCTTAAGGGTATAGGACCTGTCTTTTCTCTGACATTAGACACATCACTGATTTCAAAGGAATAACTAATCATACTAACATTTAATAATAAAACTGATGATTCTGGAGCCCAGTCTCCCTGCTTCTCTGTTGACTGTTGAGGTGCCAAACTCAGAATTACAAATTGCCAAATGAGGATGCAGAGAACTTGAGTTTTGTGGTCACTTTTTTCCCAGTAGCACCTTGGAGTCCAAGATCATGGTCCAAGATAATTTGTTTTTTGTATACCATAATACTAAAAATAGGCTCTCTGCCCCAAAGTGTTCACAGTCTAATAATAAAACAAGAGACAAACAGTGGGCAGAGGTAGACAGGGGAGGACCAGCAGGAAATTAATTGGTTTTGGCCAGCATGGCAGGTGTTTTTCACAAACAAGTAAACCAGCTGAATTTTAGGGCAGTTTGAGGTCGGGAAGGAGGGATTTTCTGAGATCCTTAAAAAGACAGTTTTCAACTCAATAGCTCCTTTTTGCGGGCGAAAATAGGCACCTATGGCTATTTCCAAGAAGGAGCTTTGACTGTTGCATAAGGTCAGAAGCACATTTAAATCCACTTCTGGCCAAATCAACACAGAGGTAGTCTCTCAGCATATGGAATTTGTTTATGGAGACAAATGTAAGGCGTAGCCAAATGCAGACATGGGTAAACTCACCTGTTAAGTGTTTTGAGAGAGATGATAGGAAATCATACACATAGCAATATAGAAACAAGTAAAGTCTAAATTGCTCAAAGTGGATGTGGGCAGTCTCCATCACACCAAATGTAAGAAAAGCCTGAGGGACACAACAAAAGTGCTAGGAAAAAAGTGCTTGGGGACTGGAAGAAGCCACTCAATACTGATTGTAAAGAAACAGTTTAAATGGGATCAGATACAATTTTTCTAGCTGTAATTTATACGGTGGTTTAGGTACTGTAGAAAACAGATGGGAAAAAAACACTACACACACACAAACCTTCTAATTACTTGCAAACGCAGACTCGGAAGCTGCATTTGGCCTGTGGCCTGATGGTGTGCCTGCATGGGTGGTGAAATACATGTATGGTGAAGCTCATCTTTCCACTCCATGCAGTTACAGGCATGCTGTGCTTAAAAAATTCTGCTGTTACAACATCTGAATCACTCTTTTTCGTTAACCAAGAGTGGTTTTATGCCCCTAGGGTGACCAGCACTTCAGCATACAGGGAACTGTGTTGGGTATTGCTTGCAGAAGCTCACCATCAACAACACAATGAAGAAAGTACACTCTGACCTAAGATGGTACACAACATCCCCCATTCTCCAGTGTAGAGCATTTTGGTATCATAAGACCCCTTAGATCTGTTGTAAAGCATCAATCACCACTTGTATTTGAGACACATGTCTGCTGTGGCTGGGATGGATGGCAAGGGATGCCCAGGAGCAGCTTAGGCTGCAGATGACAGGAAATCTTAACACTGGCTTTGAAAAAGAGGTCAGGCTCTGCTCTGTTCTGAGCCATACTGTTGTTCATCCAGTCCTATCAATACCATCTCTGGAGCACTCAGATCTTCCAAGCTACTAATTGGTGTTGAACCTCCCACATTCAAACAAGATAGTGAAGTGGCCCATGAAGAGATGCTCCTGTGCACCCATTTGTTACTGAAATCTAGGACAGTCCTCAGCAGAGGTTTTGGTATAGAGGGTGCTGGCAGCTCTATATTCATTCTCCTGGGCCTGTCTGCAGTGCTGGCTTCTAGCTCCAGCTAACCTCTGCAAAACTTGCTTACTCCAGGCACCAGTGATAATTACAGAGCCTTTGAAATTGATCCTTTTTGCTTATAAGAATGTTTGTTCATATGACATGGACATGGATAGCTGCTTCCTCTGCCTTCAAAGAAGTCATGTGAAGAGCCCCAGAAGGCTTCAGCCTTCCCCCACTACTTTCTACATCAATTCTAGGTCTTTATGTTTATTTTCAAGGCCGCCTGTGAAACTATCCAAGAATATATTAGAAAAGCCTCTTTCTTTGCATGTTGACAGCACTGTTCTTCTGAACCGTAGGATAATGAAAGACAAGGCATTCTGTAAGCAGGGTCATGGCTTTACAGATCACTCTGGTTGAAGATATAAATCTCCTTTCTCTGGCTTTACTGAAGACAGATCTGAAAACAGCAGAGAAAAGACAAGAAGGTGAAAGAAAAAAAGAGATGAAAAGAAAGCACGAGTGAAAAGAGCTAAAACAGCGAGAGAGAGGGAGTGAGGAAAGAAGCAGCTTGAAAATACAATTAAATCAGTTACAATGAAGAAAAAGGTTTTACCTTTCCTGAGACGTGGGAAAGAAAATCAGTGCAGTGGGATGCCATGCATTGTTCTGCTCTCAGATACTCTAGGGAGAGAGTTTATGAGCATATGGAGAAAGGAATTCCATGCAGTACAAAGAGAGATGCTTATAGAGGTGATGTGTCTGCTTATACATCTTAGGCCAGTCTAGCTCTGTGCAGTACATAAACAAAACAAAGTACCAGGGGGTTTGCAGCTGTTTTCTAATGTCATTCATGAGAGAGTTTGACTTGATGGCAGCAGGGATCCATGTGGCATTGCACCCCAAATCATAAGCTTTTTATGGCATGTAAGTCTTAGCCCTTCTGATACTTCTATCCTGAAGCTTTAAAATTACTGTAGTAATATACTCTTCTGGAGGTCACCAATACTAAACAACTCCAGTATCCACAGATACTGAGCAATCTCAGGACCACAGTGAGATTATATTAATATCAGTGTAAGGAGTCTGTCATGGGGAGAGAAATCTGCACTCCCATGTGCATGCTTTTGAAGGCCCACAAACCTTTAGTCAATAGGATTGTAATACGATTGTAATTCATGGAAGTCTCATGCTTTAGTGTCAGTGTCATAAAGGTTTAAAAAAGGGTAGTTAATCATTAATTGGTTTGTGATACTAGAACAGTATCAATTAAAATTAAAACATACAAATCTAAATAAAACACACATATCCAGTATCATTTTATAGCGCAAATCTTTAACGATATCTCAGTTGCTGTTACATTCCATTGTCCAGCTTTCTTCTGACACAGAGCAAGCCTGACAGTGCTGTTTGTAGCACTTCAGCCTTACCAACAGACCAAATACTTCCCTAGATTTTTTTTTTATAGACTACTAGCAGGTTTTATTTCATCTATGGTAGAACTATCTGTTTCTATTTCTGCTATACTATATTACAGTCCACCTAAAACTTCTTTCCCTCTTCCATATATAAAGTAGTCCACCTGCAAAATCGGGGTGCATCCCCATTCCTCAGAAAGGGTTCAGTTGCAAAGTGCTTTGGTGAATTTTAACTTTAGCAAAATCTAGTTTTACAGATCATACTGCATTACATTTAGAGAAAAATTTGAAAACCTTAACTCTGAAGTAAATGAGCAAAAGATGTTTCTGAAGGCAGAGCAACTCACAGGGTTCAGTAATACACAACAGGGCTCCAAGTCAGGAATGTATTAACATGAGATTCCTCACGGTGGGTCATGAGATACTGGTTGATCTCATCACTTAATTGCTTGCTCAGCATTAATACTTGTATGGAGAAGTTAAAGAGAATTAATAGAGGGCAGGAAAGCATCTGTCTTAAAAAGGGGTAAAAGCAGACTTTGACATTGTAAGTGAGTCAGCTAGCTTCAATATCTGAAAGAACACTGGAATAAATTATCAAATAATCAATTCATAAGCACCTAAAGGATATCAAGGTAATGAAGGACAACCTGGCTTCATTTGTTAAGAACAAATAATGTCAAAGCAATCTAAATCTCTTTTTGACAGTGTAACTGCCTAACAGTGAATGGCAAAATAATAGGTATTTATATCTGGATTTCAGTAAGGATTTCAATGTCTCATCTAACCTTCTTCTAAGGATATGGCAGAAATGTGAGGTAAATTGAATCATCATGAAATAGAAGCACAATTTGTGGAGATACATTTTGAAGGAGAAGTTCTCAGTAGGCTGTTTGCTATCAAAGGGGTGGCTGGGATTTTAAAAGAAGCCTCCAGGTCTGTGCTGGTCCTAGTCAAAGATCAGAATTTTTAAGTTTCTGGTAATTGTAGAAATGGCCAAAACCTGATTCAGTAAAGGTGTCCTTTTCTTTGTGTCAGCATAGATTAGACAGAGCTCCGTGAACACCTAAGATAGACTGCCATAGAACAAGAGCGATCCTTGAGAGCCCTTATGGTCCCACATGCCTTTACTTTCTATTTACTTGACTATTTGAATGAAATGAGAATTTTCTGATTCATATTTTTATTTGTAAGCTGATTTCTTTTCAATAGCTCTATATAACTTTTCTTAAAAGCCCAGAATAGGGGTGCATGAACCAGTTAAACTGAGGTAGTCAGTTTGTCTCTCAAATTGATATAGCCCCTGTCCTGTTTTGACCAGAGGATAGCTCATGCTTTTGTGGACCAGCATGGAACCTGCAAAGGCTTCCAAACTCCTGGCTGCCCACTTCTCTGCAGCTACTTTGATGAGCTTTATGCCTCAAGCTTTGCCTTTCCAACTCTGTGTCTCTAGCCCTGAAAAATGTTTAATAAATTGTATTTAATAAACTGTGAACTGATTTTGGTATGCAAATGTAATATACCTGGAAGAAGGAATATACTTTTGTCTAGGGCACTTGATGTTTAATCTTACCTTTTTATATAGCATTAGCATAAGACAGGAGTTTGAGCAGCTGAAGGGAAGATGGGTCAAGAAAATTTTCAGGAGCAAAGGAATTAAGTACACATGAACCAGCAGCTATCAAGTTTTCTGCCACAGCTAGTCTTAGGGATGAAAGACTGATTCTTGCCTTGATGTGTGTCCTAGATTCTTGTTGGCAAAACCTGTTGCCACACACTTAACAAATTTTGAGTGTCATATGTCCCACAAGACTATACTGGAATATGTGTGCTGGAGCGACCGCAACAGCAATAACAACAACAAAAAAAACCCCAGCCTAAATCAAATCCCAGGATCAGAGTGATGCAGAGATTCATTTCAGTTCATTTCAGGGGGCTGTGTGGTGTCTGACTCAGGGTCATTTCAAATCGGCAGTCACAGCTGTTTATAGTCAGGTTCTATAAAACACAAAAGAAGCAGAAAAAATCCTTGCATGTACATATCCCCCTCCGTTCCACGTTATGCACTCATCATATATTCAGAGAGGACAGTCACACAAGTACACACAAATATTCTCCCTTGACACAAGTAAAGAACTGCTGACACCTTTAGCACTGCCATCCCCTCAGTGTTTCAAATATTTGATGTATTTCCATACAGCAATTTTAGTATTTGCCCTCCTCGATAACTTCCCTGTGACCCCATGGCTGCAGAGGTCACGTGTCATCCTCTCAATGAATAAGGGCACAAGTCCTGGCTGTGGAAAAGCCACAAGTCAGAGGCTTTGCACTTCTGTCACCTTCTTCCCCACACACATTGTGCATAGTCATGGGTATGCAGGGCCTGCCCTTAGATAAGGGTCATTATTCACTTACTCCAGAGGCTCCTATTAAAAGATTGAGAAAAAATTTGTAGAATTTCTCTCAGTACTGCACACAGAGTTGTGCTGGATGACCTTACTAATGAACATGATTACCTGCTCTGGTAAGACAGTGTACATAAGGGAGTGAGCTGGGTGTTGCTCTGCTTTGCACCTCCATCACATCCATGATAGCTGGGCTGTGACAGTGGTTCAGGATACGCAGGCATTAATCAAGCTTAGAGAGAGGCTGTGTAGTGAAGTCCAAGGAAGAAGAGGGGATCAGTCTGCTTTCTGACAGTGTTGTGTTTTCCTGAGTTCAGTATCCATCTGTTCTGAATCCCTGTTCAACTTAGTGAGCCGGTGGCATGAGGATAGCCAGCTCCCACCTCTCTCCCCATGCCCTTTAACATTAACTGTTCCACAAGTGACCAGCTGAAGAACATAAAGATCGTACAGGTAATTTTGTGCTGGATGTAGCTCAAAACATAGATCCTCAGCAGGTGTTTCTGGATCAGGTGTGTGAGGGATGATCGAGGGCTGAGTGGAAGCCTATTTTTAAGCTCCCTCTTGAGTTAAAGAACTCCAAGAGCAGAATTTCTTCTGCATCCTAGACAAGATAATTGACCTTACTGTTAAAACTTGTTTATCCAAATCTTCCTTGTGTCTGATTCAAACTACCAAATTCTGATATGTCTGTTTTTCTTAAAAACAACACACTCAAGTACTGTCAGAACTCTTTCCTATATATATATATCTACTTAGAGACTATAAACAGACTACCTTAAAAAATCAGATTAAGTATCCCGATCTGTTATAGAGGGATGTGTTTTACGGCTTCCATATTATTCCTGTATTTTGCTTCAGAACCTTTTCTAGCTGATCAGCATCCTTCCTGCAGATGTGTGTATTTGGTTTTATCTCATCATCTTGGAACATTTTTCCAGATCCCTGCAGTCCTGGATACACTCCCATTTCGGAAGCTCTTGTGCTAGTTATGACTTTGCACTTGACTGCAATCAGACTTGTGTTGTTCGGATAAGCCCACCTTACAAAGATCTCCAGGTGGATCTTTGTTACTACCACGACCCATCATTATTTATTTTATTGCCAATTCTTCTGTCACACAAATGGATTTTCTATTTTTCTTTTAGTTAATTAATAGAGGTATTGAGTAGTTTTGCACTCAAAACAGATTTCTTATGTGCTCAGTAGAATAAGTCACATATAATGATAATCCTCCATTTACAATTACTTTTTAATGATGCATCAGTTGAGTGGGAATTGAATTTGTTTAGTAAGGGCAACATTGATTTGTGTAGTGATATTTTTTTAATCAAAGGCCAGAAAAGACAAAGTCAGCTGCCTTACAGAAACCTAAATATATTGTACCAGTATTAGTTATCTTACCAACGAAATTTGTAAATGCATTAAAACCAATGCTGATGTTTTTAGTGGGACAAGATATTCTGTGTTGTCACTTTGTCTGGTATCAGTTGTGTCACCTTCTTTTTATACTTCACTGTTTCCCAGTTTCACAGAACTAATTCCAGGCTAAGAAGCCTGGAAATCTACAGCAACACTACTTAGCTTTGTAAATATTTGCACACTTCAGGTTATATTCTCCAGTGCACTAGAATTGTCTTGGTATTCTGAAACTTATTGAACAGAAATACAAATGAAAAATTCAGGGTGGCATATGCCTTGCCTAACATTAGCTTTCTAAACTTTAGGACATTGCCTAAATTAGTCACTTACGCATCTTCCATAGTCTACTAAGAGAGCAATTTGCTTCTTTTTAAGGTGTATTTCTGAGTAGGTGAGATGAAATACCAGAGGATGAAATGCTCTTTGGTATGCTGTTCTGTTTCTCTGTGAAGTGCATGAGCAGTTAATTGATCTTTTGGGTAGGTGGCCAGTTGAGATGCTTCCCAGCCTCAGAAAGTTCCTCATTCCTCCTTTTAATAGCCTTGTTCCCAGACATGCATTATCATTTTCACTCATCTAAGCAGACCATGTGGTCTTTATATACTTCCTTAGGTAGACACCTGGCTTCTCATTTTTATCCCGTAAACTAACACAGATACACTGATGTGTCTTAATTATGTTCCTGTGCTGAAGATATTCTGATGTCTGGGCAAGGCAATTGATCACTTAGGCACAGTACCTGCAGTCTTTGCCTGAAGGAAGGAGAGTCTATGGCCCTTCCTTTGGGACACTTCGTACAAAGAAGGGCTGCAGATGCATTGCATGGCATAGGCCAAGGTGCAGTTCCTACATTGTTATCAATGGTGACATCAGGACGTTAAAGGAGACACAGTGAATATTATGCCTGTATAAACAAAAAAAAAATCCAGTATAAAGAATGGTTACAAAAGAAATGGAGATTTTTATACTTTTCCAGACCTTTGTATCAGTGTAAGAACTGTTCTGCTGGGTCAGATTATTGGTCCACCTTGTTGAGTTTTCTGATTCCAGCAGTGCCAGCTGGAGACTGTATATGGGGAAAGCAGTCAAAAAGAGATATTACACAAATATCAAAACAGATATTAGACAAATTGGCATTGCCCTTATAACCAAATCTGGTTCCTTGTGAGCCACGGTGGGGAGAATAATACTAAGGCAATTACCCTCCTACTTGCTGTTAGGATATCTCATTTTGGAAAATTTGGAAGCACAGGGACAGTGTCTTTTTGTGCAGTTGTTCTTCAGGCTGTTGTTCCTGGAGTAATGAGACTCTCTGCTTTCAAGATTTGTTACATGGACACAACCTCATGACAGCAGATAAAAAAATGGAAGAATTGATCCCTTAACAATTTCAGAAAGCAGTCTCAGAAAATGAACAGCAATGTTAGAATTTGAAATCGTCTGGTCGTTTTAGTCCTTGACTTTTGGTGCAATGAATGCTTAGCACTGGCTAGTGGTTATGGTTAGTCCCTCTGTGCCTCTGCCTCCTGACTCTAAAATGCAGAAAGTAATATCTGACTCCTTCATGGGATATTGTCATTATGAATATATTAAAGATCATGAGATATTCAGATACTGAGGAATAGGCTCTATTTAACAGTCTGATCTAGAGATATATAAAATACAGAGGGTTCCAAGAAGTGGCTGGAATCTTTTTAAAGGGGAAAAAAAATTCCATCTGAGGAGGTTATGAGAGCACTGGGAAAATGAGCAAAATGTGAGCATGACCATTACAAAATAAGAATGTGGAAACATCAGAAGAAAGATTAAAAGGAAGATTTAAGCAGGACATTTCCACAGATGTGGTTATAAGGGAATCACATGGGAGTGGGAGAATTCTGCTTAGAGCTGGAAGACCCAGTGTGGACAGACATGTCTTTTCTCCTTTCAAATTCCAAAGTCATCATTGACTGGCTCTGTGGCTCTGAGTAGGTCATTCTGTGTATGAGGCACCATCTTCTCCACTGGTGACACAGGGGTAATGGACCATGACAGGGAGATGAGAGATTACAGATGGGGAGATTACATTGACTGACGTCTAAAACATTGTAAGCTCTTCATGGGGGTGTACTAGAGGAAGATCAAAAATACCCCATTTGTTAGTCACAACATTGACTAGAAACACTTGGAAGATCAGGGGCTCCGTTGTTATTTTAAAAATAGAATGGATGTTGTCATTGATGAAAGACAGAGAAGTGACACAGGGACAGTTGTTCCAGTGCAGGGGCATATCACTCGTCTGATCCCTGCAGTGTTGGCGAGTGGTATCTGGTATCCTCTTTCATAAGAATCAGTTGTCAGTTCCAGCTGTGCCTCAGACCAGTCCTGGACCACCCAAGGATGAATAGCCTTTCCAGCCTTCCTGCTTTGAGAGGAAGAAGTGCCAGGTGTGATGTGGCTTTTGGAAGGTGAGAACCATGCGAACTGCTCTGAGAACAGATAGTGCAATTGTCCTGGTTGCAGGGGAACATTACACGTGGTCTCTGTCTCATGGGCAGTATTGAAACAGGCAGCATGTGCTGGAAAGCATGGAGAAGATATCACAGAGCACCTGCAGTGTCCAGCGTTCAAACAGCCTTTTTCTAGGTGCAGATTCACTCTCCTCTCTTTACTCTGAAGTAAAACATGCCTTCAGCTGCTGTTTCAAGAGACAAACCACAGATATCTGGCACCTCTATAAACCATCTCGGTGAATTAAAAGAACCAGAGTGCATTGTAAAGACCTTTAAACAACCTGCTTGTTTCCAGGTAACTGAGAGGTTGCCCTGGAGGCAGCCAAGTTGTTGGTCTGGATTCCAAGCATCTTTCCTCTGTCTGTGACACTATCGCTTCTTTGTCCCCTTCATTCCTACTGTAGCTGTCTCACATTTAATATTGAAACTCGGCATTCCTTGGGCGGGGCCCTTTCTTTTCTTCTCCATTTGCACAGTGGCTAACACAGTGAGGTATTGGTCCATGACCAGAACTACTGGGCACTATGCTAATGATTATAATGGCAGTAATTAATAATGCTTTGTTCTTTGATCTCTGGGCTTGCCGAGGCAGTCAGCTGCTGTAATTGTTCTCTGCCCTAGGGCTGAGTATGTAGTCAGCTTGCTCTTTTTGGCTATATCTGTTGATTTGATCTTGGTGCCCCATTCTGTATGTTCACCCTGTCTTCAGACTGGCAGACTGGAGCCTCCTAAAGTGGTTTTGAGGGCAGTTATCCAGGCTGCCTTTGGATCCACTCCTTTCACTGGGAATAGCTTGTTTTCCCTTGTATTCTCTATGGCTAGTGTTATCTTTGTCTGTGTTCACACCAGCTCCCAAACAAGGTGTTCATATTTCCCTGTTGTGCTGAGGCCATGTCACGATACAGCAGTCTTTTTTTTACGCTGATGAATATTATTCACAGGTCACTTGTTAATTCCAAGTCCTTATATCCATACACAACTTCTGGTGGTTGGCTGGGAATTTCAAGTGGAGAAATCAGAAGCAATAAATATCTGAATGACTAGACTGAACATTTCAGCTGATCCAAGGAGAAAATCTGGGACACTAAAATGGTATGGATTTGTGTTTCATGTCACAAATCCTACATGCTTGTACATTTTTTTTTTGAGGGGATACACTACCAGTTGTATGTGTAGTCCTGGAAATGGCAGTGGACATCTCTGTGCAGTTGTGAGGGAGGCTTGTCCCCTGAGGGACAGAGGGAGACTACTCAGCAAATGGCTTCTCTAGAGCAAATTGCTTCTCCACTTAGTACTTAAATTGCCTTTACAGGAGAAGTGATGAAAATATGCATTTCCCTCCCCCTTTTTAAAAGAATCATTCTAAGGCCATTGCTAGTTCCTTAACAAGTGAAGAGGCTTCCATCTGACAATCCTTCCAGGTAGCTGAACTGTATCCTGCTGATAGCAGCTGTGCTGCCAAGGTCTGAGTGGTGTCACTGGGACAAGCCAACTAAAAATATTATGGATACCTGAGGTCCTAAGGAGAGGCTAGATAGGTGTGGCCTCTTCTCCCCAGCAAGACCTCTAACTCCTTTTCCAGGAGTGGAGTGGTGCCATCTTGCATGGCAGGTTTCTGCAGCTGTGATACCGTTTAGATCCTTATATAACAATGTGCCATCCGAAGGCAGAGTGTCAGGAGGCAAGAGTCTGGAAAAATGGGAACTGAAACCCTCTTGCCTTTATTCCAGATTCTCTCAAAGTAATTTCCAAGCCACCCAGAACAGCTGCAATACTGCACAGGTCTAACATCTAAAGAGGAGACTAAATTAGTGAGTCACTCCAGAAGGGCTGGACTAATGCAGCAAAGTTTGGAAACTTCATCCCTTCATCAAAGCCACAGAAGTCCAGGGGATGGCCTGGGCTGTCAGGATTAGAAATACAAGGGTGTTAGAGAACACAGCAGGAGACCTAACACAAATTTGGTGACCTGCCTGAACAAACACCTATGACAGAGAGCTGAGGAATATGATATTTGTGCTTGTGTGAGAACCAGCTCAGTGGAATAGTAATTATCGTCTGCTGAATTGGCCAGAGCATGGTGGAAAGTCAGGACAGATCTCTTCTAGTTGGAAAATGTGACCTATCAAAAAATGATTGATTGTTTCTCAGGACTTGTTAAATTTTCCAGATTATTCAAAATCACTCCAGCTGCAGTAGTGGAGAGGACAGAAACATTCTTGCAGCTAACCTGTGTTCATACTGGAGATCCAGAGCAGAACATATCTTACACAAGGCTTCAATTTTCTTGTGAGGTCTTTTGGGGCATTTGCAAGCAAAGCCAGGTCCCATTTTGCTTGGGGAAAATGTTTCATGCAGAAAAGACAATCAAAGACTTCCTTTCTGAATTCTCATACTCTCATTCCCTCCTCTTGGCACCACAATCAATACCTCTAGCAATGGATTCAGCCTTGCAGATGAACTGTGGGAAGAGAGCTGAGGCCCAAACATCTCAGTACGCCAGATCCTTGCTGGCTGAATTCCTTAAGTCTACAAAAGAAGGAAGATCAACATAAAACATCTGAAAAGCAGAACTTGGAACAGTCAGCTTCTTCTGAATACTAAATTCCCAAGGGTTTCTTTTCCAAACAAGACGGCGCAGTTTAGGGAAGAGCCAGAAACTTTCAGTTCCATTTTATTAGTGCGTTAGCAAGAATCACCCATTAGCTCATTCTCATCTTGCTGCTTCACTTAATGAATTTCAGATACATTCTCATACCTACCCTGAGACTAACACTGATCCCTTCTGATCCGTAGCGTGTCCTCCAAATCCATTCCTTGCAGCTAGGAAAAGACAGATGTCTTCCTGCAATCTTGGAAGAAATCAAGGATCCAAATGCATTTAAGTGCTGGTACGCAAATGTTATTAAAGGGCAGAATAAACCCTGATGCAGGCTTACACCATTGTGCATAGAGCTGTTCATTCTTGTACTGTATTGATGTTTCATTCCCATTTTCTTTTGTTTAATGAAAGGTTCACAGTCCTTCCCTTTTCATAAAGGGGCTGCGGTATTTATTATGAACATTCAGACTCCCTGGTCAGGGGACAGTTAATAAGCACATAGTAAACAAACAAGAACATGTGTAAACAAAAAATACAGATAATTCTTTATTCACTTCGACCACAGAGTCCCGAGTCTCTGAAATCTTGGCAACCCCCAAACTCAGAGTTCCTCCTTCCACCGGGATGAGACATTACCTAGTGTATCAAGCAATTACATAGGGTATTTTTTTCTGCAGAGCTGTGACATCATGCTTGGCAGCTCCCCAGGGCACCAGATCCAATTACCTGAGTCACCAGCAAAGGGAAATTGCCAAGAGGCTGTCACTGAATTCAGCTCTGGTGAATGCAAGAGCAGAAAAAGCCAAGTGAAATGGCTGACAGCAGACAGGGGGAGGGAGGGGCGGGGGGAAGGGAGCAGCAGCAGTTCCTCATCAGAGACACGGAAGGAGAAATGGATAAGGAAAGGATGAAAAAAATCCAGGGAGAAGGAGCTAAGAAAGAGCCGCAGGGTAAATTCTGTAAGGGGAATTTCCAAGTATTCCCTCTGTCCTGCATAAGGGATGATTGGAGCCATTAGATTGACACAGGTCAAATGCTCTTTTAAGAGTTTTTTGGTATGTAATTTAAAAATGAATCTTCACTGTCAATGGAACTGATGCCCTTTTCTTTTGTGATCCCATCTGGAACGTCCTTTTTCAATTTGCTGCATTTTCCAGCTTTCTGCTAAAGCTGTTTTCAAGGACTAAGAAATGGACCTCATCGGTGCTTGCTGTTCCCTGCCCTGGGTTATGTTCCCTTTGCAGCTGCAATATCTTCCTTGCCTGGAGGAGTTTGCAAGGAGTACAAGGTTCCTCTGAATCTGGCACGTGAAGCCTTGTTTTCATAACAAAGCCTCTAGAGGCTTCTGTTAATTACTTCACCAGAATTCTTATATATAGCATCAAAATGAAATTCCCCTAACACCGAGAAGAAATATAGGCCTCTGTTGCCTAAGGAGCCGGCACTGAAGTGGTGACTTTAACATGCACAAAAGTATACCAATGGATATCAAAGCCCAGGCATAAATAGGTTCCCTGCACAGATCACATTTGCAAACTGGGAGGTGCTCATAGGGAGAATTCCACCTGCACGCAGCATAACCAGCTACAGCCAGGGAAGGAGATTTTATGTGCTGGGCACAGGCAGCATAGGCACACAGCATTAGGCAGGAATGCCAGCACATGTAGATGTACCTGGTAAGATGAAGAAAGTAAGTCCATAAACCACAGAAATACACACTGCTCACAAGCACAGATCGAAGTACTGTGCACACACAAAAGCTATTAAGATGTAGATGCAGCCTCATTAATCTAGGCTGTTTTACAAACCCTATTCCCTAGCTTTCGTAGGGGATTTAGGTGATAAATGAGGCCATTTTGAAATCTGGCAAAATGCCGCCTTCCTCAGAGCATACTACAGAATAAAATTCTTATATAATGTGTAAAGCATGAGGGGGAGGGGGCATCTCCAGGAAGGAACACATGTCTGGGCGTGTGTTTGCATGTAAACTATTAGCTTTATCTCCACTGCAGTGCATTTGTGCAAGTATTCTGTGTGTCTGTGTTGTGTGTGGGGGTATGGATATACTGCTGAGGCTATGTGAAACGATTTGCACATTGGATAGGAAGAGAAGGGATCTCTGAGTGCGGATCTCATATCTGCCCCCATCCCCAGGTTGGAAAACTTGCCATGGCTGACCTTCAGGGTCTACTACAAAGGTTATGGGTTAAGCAGGAATAAGGGCCTTAATTTATCATGGGTGGGTTGGAGAGCTGTCTAGCAATAAAGATATCTTGTCAGCATCATGACCTTTGCTTTGTGTTTGTGAACTTTTGCTATCGGTACCTTAGGGGCTTAGGAGAAATGAAGGATATGAACAGATATGTGGGTACGTCTATGGTGTGACTCGCTTGTTGGTTAATTGTGGAGCCATGTGTGAAAAATATTTACATGCATCTTTTCCTTTCCCCTCCTGCATTAATATCAGAGTTACAGACACTGTAACTTATCGATTAGTCTTTATTGAGATTGCCTCTGGCAGTGCAGACCTTCAAGCAGTTTTGAACAGGTGCTGCTGACAGAATCTTCTGCAAATGAGTGATGCTTCATCTCCTGTTGACTCATGCCCTTCTCCCTAGTTTGTACAGTAGCCCATGTCATCTCTACATTTTTACAGCACCCCACTTGGGTAGGAGACTGCACATAGGCAAGTTACCTGTGTGCTGACTGGGCACCAGTACAGGCTCACTGGTCAGCTGGCTGCTACCAGAGTGTACTGCAGTTAGATTTTGCCCTCCTTCCGGAACACTGTAGAGACACTAATTTGGGTTGCATTACTTGATCCAGCCATTCATTTTCATGAAACTTATTGCATGAGGTTTTCCCTGGGATTTAATTGCCTGAGGGTCCTGTGAATTGGACTGCAACTAATCACAGTGTTAAAAGGGTAGCAAGGAGAGAGGTGTGTCGGCAGCACAATCCCATAAGCTTTCTTTCCTTGGAAGGTAGTCTAAAGAAAAATATTTACTTCTTTCACCAAGCAGAATTTACTTGGCTTAAGACTGAAGTTAGGCAAGAGTCAGACCTGTAACACTAGCAGTCATTGAGTTTGGTATCTCCCTGCAGGTGTAAAAAAAAAAGGACAGCTTTATCTTGTTGGAAAGCTATTTCCAAGGAATTATGGTGGGGGAAAGAGTTGATTTGATTTATTCTTTAAGATTAGTTCCCCCCAGTTTCAGTTAATCATTTCCGTGTCTGAAATAACTGACCTATATAATACCATAGTCTGTCTTTCAGGAGGTTTCTCTGGGCATACTCTTCTAACTGGATTTGTGGAGTGTATTTGCAGAACACAGAGGCACACCTAAGATAGCTTTCCTTGGGTTAAGTCAGGTTAACCCACTGCTGTTGGAGAAATGTGATCAGCACAGGTAGCTGCCTCAACAAATATGCTATTCCCAAGAATTCCCGCTGCTTCTGCTGCAGCCCATCTCTGTGCGCTTCCCTTTTTCTCCTCTTCATGTGCACTAGGTTACATTTAGTCCTTTTGCATTTCTCTTGGGCAGAAATGTGTTTGCCTTCAGCTGCAGGTCCTGTTCTGCAGCTGCCAGGGCAGAAGGCAGGGCGCCGTGCGGGGTGAGTGTATTGAACACACGGGGCGTGCGAGGCCCAGCACCCAGCCAGGCACGCGGCATCTTCCACGCGCCGAGAGGCTGCTCAGGGCCTCTCATCTGTGCCTGCACGGAGCAATGGTTCAGGGCACATACTCTCCATCTGTGCATGCCTGCAGTGACTGCACAGGCACGTACCTTCCACCTGCCTGTGGCTGAGGCGGCTGTTTTGCTGGGGACCACCTGGCATCAGCATGTTGTCAGAGCTCTGGTGGGATCAGGTGGCTGGTCCTTGTTCCAAATATCCTTGTTCCTCTTTTTCCTTGTGCAAAATTTTTTAACAAAAAAGAGGAGCATGTTGAGGAGCATCCCCAAAGGTAGTTCAAGTGCACAGATCTGTGATTTACGTGCTGGTTACAGGATAGACTCAATCCCTGGGTCTATCAACAGCCCAGTTCCAGAAGGGACTGTGGTAAAGTACAGAGACCCTACAACCTCTCTAACATCCTGGCTTAGGTGCTGGGAGCAGTCTGGCTGCAGTGGCACTGAGCTTGATTCATGAAGATTTGCTGTGCTTGCTTTGTCATGTAGAGTTTGGTTTTGTTTTGAATCAGACTGTACATCACACATCTCTTCATTTGAATTCAGTGTCCCTGTTGTAATGGCATCTGGATCCTGAATAGGTCCTTGAGGTGCTGCTACTGCGACAATAATGCCAATAATGATAATAACTGCAAGTGGAGTTTCTCAAGTGCAGCACAAAGTACTTGCTTCTAGCCTTCAGATGGATCAATACTCTGACCTTCAAAGTCAAGGCATATTTATCTCCTGAAGGTATTTTTCATATTTATTTGGAATTTTAATGTGGCTTTATACTTTCCCTCTGCCACTTCAGCAATTCGTTTGTGGCACCAGGGTATCTGTGTGGCTCAGCAAGTAGAGGCACTCAAAATAGCCTTTGGAAAAGGTTTCAGAAAGCTTCACGCTCTTTCTAGAATGGCCGCTCTGTAGCACACATATCTTAGAAGGATAAATGGTGATAGGTGATTAGAGATTTGTCTGCAGTGACCTGAATGATTCATTGACAACAAGAGTGTGTGAGTGAGTGCAAAGAAAGCTGTGCAGCTCAGCCTGCCTGTGAGCCTGCCATAGACCAAGGAGCACTGTACTGTCTCCCTGTGCCCAAATCTCACTTGCAAAAGCCCCAGAGTGTGGCTGTTCGAGCCTGCTTTATCCTCCCTGGCCCAGATGTCAGTCATGCTGGTGAGTGTCACATAAGCAGGACCCTGTCTGGAATGCATCTCGAGCAGCTGGACTAAGGTTTAGCTGGTCATGACGGTATGTGTCTGATGGTATCTATGTCCTGTGGGTGCCTGATCTGCAGAGGATGCTGGTCTGTCACCTCTGTCTGCTACTTCAGTTCAAGCAGCTTCAGAGACTCACACTTTATATTTTGGAGACAGACACTGTACTCCCGAGGGGAAGACAAAATGGCTGTTGTGGGTATTTGCATATATTCCTTTTTATACGTGGCATTTTAAGCATAGATAACGTATGGTGCAATGGAACCTGTACGTGCATAAATGGAGCCTGCTTTCAAGCTTCAGTGCTCACAGCAGCCTGCACTCAGCCTTTTCTTACAATAGTGCTGGTCCGTGGCTCTGGCCAGAGTGCAGCACATTCCACTGAGGAGTGAGATTTCACAGCTGAACCCCCCGAGGTGGCCCTATTCTCCAGCCTCCTGTTGTTGCACAATAAGGGATGGGGTCTAACTGAGTCTAACCGAGACTACAGCTCTCATGTTGCTGGCAGGGAGTGGAAACAGCAACAGCATGATTTCTAATGAAATGTGCCCCATGACCTGTTCTGTCCAAAGCAGGAAGCTGTTCCCCAGGGGCCTCCTGCCATCCACATGTCTCTGGGCTAGCAGGGAAGCTTTTTGTGGTAGGCTTGTGACCCCCAAAGTAGATGGATTTTCCATGTTGCACACACAGCCTGCTTTCTCCTTTTAGAAGATGCAAAACATGTGCCAGCAGCTATGTCTGCAGCATTCCCAGGAAGACAGCGTAGATGGCTGCATGTGTGGCAGTGGGGTGGAGGGTACAGGGATGGGAATGGAGCAGAGAATAGAGAAGAACACCCTTTCTGCCATGCAAAATCTGTCCTACTTCCTCCTCCTTCCCTGTCCTCCCCTCTTCCCTTACATTTTTGTATCTCCACATCTGTGCAAAGTTTCAGGCACTTGAGGCTCCCAGGAGATAGCATCATTTTTGTGTTAAGGATGCTTATTGAATTTGACAAATGATGATTTATGACAGGGCAACCCGCATGGAGCGCGGTGAGGAGTCTCAGTGCCTCGTCACAGACCGGGATTCTGTTTCATTCCCATCTCAGCTCCTCTTTTCCCTCTCATTGGAGCTTAGAGCAGATCAGACTTGACAGATGCTGGGAATGTATTGCTTAGCCGAGAGAAAGAGATCAAGAGAGAGCATGACACAAACAAAGAGAGCAGAGTGAGAAGCTGATCTTCCCGTGTCTCTCCCTTTAACCCATGACCACACCTCCAAGACCTTGTAGGACACTCAATAAATAAATTAGCTTTTAACTGCTGTAACCCAAATCTGGGTTTGATTCCAACTTCACTGAATTTTCTGCATGTCATGACAGTCTAAATTCAGTTTTCAGGCTGCATTTGCTGTCCTCTGGGTCAGCTGAAGGCTGGATCCTCTGGATGCAGCACACTCAGATCTGCAGCAGATTTTGCTTCTGTCTCCTTTGGCCATTCTGGTTCCACTGTGCACCTTTGACTTCTACCATCCTCTCTGTTCTGGTTGTGGAGCCCACACACAGCTCTGCCTCTGCACTTCAGTCTTTGCTGCAGATGCAGAGAAAGTTGAGCCAGGCCAGGTCTGGCAGGACTCAGAAACGGAGGCTTTGTGCTGCACTGTGTGACTGTGGCCTTACTGCTTCCAGATCTGGCTCAGATCTCTGAGCAGCTTGGTCACTTCTGCAAAATGTAGATCCCAACCTGATAAACCTGGCCCAGGTAGAACCAGCAGGGTTGTTTCAGGACCCTGCTGCTGGGGCTGTGAGGGCTGGGATCTACAGTGCAAAGACAAGAGATTTCACACCAATCCTGCTGGATTCAGCAGGGCCTGTTAAACCTGGCTTAGTACCAACTGACTAGAGCTGGACTCCCTTGGAGCCAAGCAGGTGTCTTTCCAGTGTGCTCTGAGCACGGTGAAACTCACTTAGCTCAAGCACTATATAGATGCAGAAAGGCAGCTCATGTCTGGCACTGTGCCCAAGCTAATAAACCCTCCCAAACCCAGGGTGCTGGGAGGCGCAATGTGGAGACACTTGAGTGGTCCTGTTGGAAAGCAGCTCAGGTCCAGCAGGGTTGATGCTGAGCCAGAGCTAATAATCCCTGCTGGACTTAGGCTGAGCTTGGGCAGAATGACTGGGTGTCCCTGCACTGCATTTCCAGCACATCCTGTGGGCCCCACATTAGCAGGGCTTTCCGCTGGCTGAGGTATATCCCTGCCCCCTTATCCTGGGTCATGCAAACGTGACAGTAATGTCTCGGGGATCGACGGCGCGTGCACCAATCCCCTCAGTGACAGCAGTCTGTGAGAGGTAGGAGGGTGGGAAGGTCTGGAGGGAGACACTCCTCTGCTGGCAGCATGGCGAGGGGGAGGCTGGGCAGCACATGGCTGCTCCAGATGGAAGCCATTACCCAGGAATGTCTGTGATGTGGTGTGGAGCAGTGTAAACAAGAGCCATGAATTATCCCACACCTTGTAAGCAGGGCTGGAAAAGATCCCCTGCCATCCTCTCCTTCCCTCCCTCTTCTCCTATCTCCCTCCTTCCTTTTACCTCCTCTCCCTTAATTCCCCATATTGCTGTAGACATTCCTTTATTTCCATGTGTGGTTAAGTAAGGCTGTGCTTTCTTCAGTCCTTCTGCTTTTAACCCGTGCTGCTATTCCTAAGAGAAGGGGAAAGGCTAGAGCTGGAGAGGGGCCAAGGTCTCACGAACCACCTCTGAGCTAAATCAGCCCTCGGATGAGTGAACATAGCTCACTGGCATGCTGGGCACATTCAGCACTTCAGACACTCCTGCCAGCAGCAATACACTCCCGGTCACCCTGCCAGAGACTCTGACTGGTCCCTCAGCCTCCATTATTGTTGAGTGGGCTGACTCCTTAGAAAGGGGAACACCATCAGCTTGCTCAAGGTCTAAACCAACTCAGTATTCTGTCACAGAGCCTAAAACACAGCTTAAAACAGCACTAGTGAAGTATCCTGTCTTCCTCAGGCTCCAGAGTAGTGTCTTTCAGGTCACCTAAATACAGAGATCAGCAGAAAGGATTAAGGAGAGAGTAGTTGGGCAGAAATGTCCTTTACCTGACAGGTTCTGGTGGAGTGGCTAAACTGACCATACTGGATGCTCCTCCCTATTAACAGCTTCTTCTCCAGACAGCAAAATCAAAACAGGTTTATGTTTATACATTTCAGCAATCCCAACTAGAAACTCTAGAAACTATAAATGTTAAGATCACTCACTATTGAAATGTAGCTAATTCTGGCAAGGAAGAAGGAAGTTATTTAACAGAGCATAGCAATGCTATGCAGCATTTGAAGTAGCAGGATGCTGCATCCAACCATCTATGATATGGAAAATTTAGGAAGCAAAATTAAACTGATCAAATTGAAATACCAGTTAACACATGGTTGTCCAATAGAGCCATGTATTATTTTAGGGCCAGGAAAGGAATTTCAATTTTGAATAACCGATGAGTCTTCTGGCTATATCGAGTGCCCAAAATAGCATTGGTTTGTGGGGTCACTCCTCACCACCTGCTGAACTCTCCATGCCCCATCCTGTAGCATAGATTTCCCTTGGACTCATCCAAAAAGATATCATCCACTCAGACACCTCTGCGTCTGAGCCCCAATGGGAACACTCTCCTGAGTTAGACAGCTTCTGAGCAAACTGAGTGTCTGCGTTTCTAACTCTGCAGTGGCAAATGATTGATTTGTTTCATTTCAGCCCGCCAAATGCAGAGTATCTCCACGGGGGAGTGATCTCCAATGCTTCTGAATAAAGACATTGTAACCCCCACCAGTCCCTGCTGTTAGGGTGGATGTCATCTCTCCAGGACAAGGGATGGGGCATGGTGGGCCCCCTGCAGCGACACATGTCCCAGGAAGCTACTCAGCTTGGTGGCAAAATGGCTTTTGACGGAATCTAATATGGATGGCAGTACCTCAGAAAGCAGATGTCAGGAGGAATAAGCTTTGGCCAGCTAGACTGCTGCATGATTTAGACAGCAGCCTAATGTCTGTTCCTTACCACCTCCAGGAGGGTGTCTCTGCTAATAGGGCTTCTTCCTATCAGCAGCCGTTCTCAGTTTCTTGAACAGTAATGAAGCAAAACTGGTTTGGGAAGAAAAATGTAGATGAGAGTGGGCAGAACTCCAGACCTTTTCCAGTGTTCTTGCAAGCACATCCAGAAGGTCACATCTACTTCTGTGTCATGGGAGAACCCACAACTCAATTCTTCTAGCAATCCATAGCCTAATCTTTATTAGTGAGGTTACGCTGTACACTTTGTGGATCCTTGTCTTACTGGCCACTTCAGAGCCAAACAGTCAGAGTAATGTTGTTATAATTCAAGTAATTTCTGTGAGTTCAATTAGGATGTACCATTTTACACCAGAAATGAAAGTGGCCCATTTATAAGGTCTGGGCTGTAAAATAGTCTGGATTATCTCTGATCAGTAGCACTATCTGCCTGGGAAAAGAGTGGTAATCAGATATGGTAAATACAGTATCTACAAGAGGTAGAAGTTTCCTATTTTCGAAACCACATCCCTAGATCAGTGAAATTTCTTTCCCTGTATAACTCAATGTACTCATGGCCAGATGGATTACCTGCTATTCTCACTGTCCTCTGAGGTATCATCAACTGGACACTGTTAAGACTGGCCTCCATAACAGGTATTCCCAGGTGATCTGGTAACCCTGTGGTCATGTTTTCAGAGATTTTAAGGACAGAACAGATAATCTTCTCTGGTATTTTACATAATGCAAGCCCTGATTTTAATTCAGCTGGGGCACACACTATTCATTTTCACTTTCAAACATAATAAGGATAAAGTATGTCTTTGCACAGTCCTTATATTTAGAGCTGGAGAAATCCTAATTGGTCTCATTTCATGTGTCTCCTGGGGACCAGCAGAGGATCATTTCCTTTACTGTGTGCAGATATAAGTTCTAAGTGATTCAAAAGAAAGAGTTTTCACTGCTTTCCTGGAAAAAAAAAAACAACTCCTTCTGCAAAAAGATCTTGCTTATTTTCTCCACTGTTCCTACTATTATCTCTATAAACACAGTAATTCAAATCTCTGAAAATGTTTTTATCTCAAAAGAGGCTACCAGCTTTCTCTGTAAAGATGCTACCAGCTTTCTCTGTGTACTGCCTCTCAGGAATTTGTACAGCTTTTCCTTGACTCCAAATTCACTTTAACATCACTTTGACATTTTTTTTCAGGTGCAAAATCCACAGATCCTTGGATCCACCACTTTCTCATTTTCTTGGCCACCTCAGGGAAGTCCTGCCTGTCATGCAAGCTTGAATCCTCTGCTTCAGAGCACGCTCAGCAGTGAGGAGCTCACTGAAGTAACGGGTCTTGGGCGTCTCTGCAGCCGGGAAGCTGCTGCCGCCCACTGCATACATCAGTGCCAGAGATACTGTCTCCATGGCAACAAAGAGCTTTTTGTTTTTCTGATGAACAGTTTCAAAGAATAGAAAAAGCACATCTGGAGTTGGCATATCAGCTGCTCCCCACCCCCCTCCCTGCCAGAGTCAACAAGAGACAATACCTCAGTTTTAGCAGACCTGGGCTGAACATCTCAAGAGACAGAATGAGAGCAAGTGAGGTGTACAAGAGAGAGGAGTAGAGTGGAGTGTATTATTGATTTAAGGATGGCTTTGGGTTGGTTACCTTACTGTTGTCATGTCAGGGGCTTTGCGTGGGAGTAGCTCAACCACATCAGCCTGCTGTGTATTCTCTACCTGCTACGTGTTGCTGAACATTTGAGCAGGACTAATTTTTGTATCCCCCATTTGTACAGGCAGAGTTTCTAAGTGCCATTCATTCAACTGTACTTTTCTTACAGGTTAGAATATTATGTAATTTATTTTTTTTTAGGAAGTGCTTCAAAAAGGTTCTTTAGAATTGTCCTTATTTTCACTTTCTGTGTCTAGTTCTAGGAGCAAGTGTTTTGCTGCTGTTGTCTGCTGTGCAAGAAAGCTTCTTTTTTACAGCCCTTGATGGCTTATGGGTTTATCAAACAGGAAAGCTGTTACTGCCATGGGATCACAGATAGCCCATTCTGGACGGTATGTGGTTTCTTTAACTTCTTTGACTCCTTATTGATTGTCCTTCAGATAATTTTTTGCTCTGTTCTCAGAAGGGAGATCAGATGATCCTGTTCCTTCCCTGCCTCACACCAGCTTCTCTGCATACAGCAGTTCTAGCAGTTAACAAAGAGGTGATGCTGGCTGGCTGTGTCTGGCACAGGAAGAGGCAGAGAAATCGGGCTCCCTGCCATCAACCTCTAACTTCAGCAGGCGGGATGTGGGAAAAAGCAAAACCCAACTCCGGCCAAATAAAGCTGGCCTACAAAAGACCTTCATTCCTGAAGAATTTTTGAATTAAATACTGGCTACAGCCAGCCAGATTCCACTGAAAATGACTATGTCAACTGGTTTTAAATAACAGTCTTTCATGTATGTGCTTTTTATGTTGCTTCCCATTGTCTGTTGATTTCCCCATAGACACCGAGAAATTAAATCTTTTGCTCAACACATTTTTGTTCCTTCTTACTTGGCAAACAAGGATTTTTGAGTCTGACTAGAAACAAGATGGCTGTCTATGCATTGCTCACCATCCGCTCCCCGAACGGCCATTGGGAGGAGGTGACAGCTGCCTTTGTGCATCTGACAAAATCAGTGCCTCCTTTGGGTTTTCTGCACGCCTACGACTCATTCCTGTAGCAATCCCTTCCTATTATTTTAGTAGTGCTGTGGGAGTCCTTCTGTACTCTTTATGGAACAAGCCAGTCCTGACTACACTGGGCTTCCTTTGTAAATAGGCAATTCATTTCTAAGTCTTCTCCTAAGAGTGCCAGCTCCAGTGTGCAACAGTAGTCACAGATTGCAGAATTATTTCTGTAAGTTACCTACCTCCAGTGTTGAGCCAGGAAATGAGAATTAGTCCCTCATGGGGACACAGTGCCCTTATTACACTGTATGAAAAGAAGTCTGATTTCTTTGTGAAAGAAAATGGAACAACTAAAGCCACCTGAATCCCTCTCTCTGGAAGAAAGTCTGACAGAGACTTGGAAATGGCAGCTACAGTATTCCTTGAAATTACTGAAAGAAAATGGTAATGAGGACCAGCTGGAAAGAACAAAATCTTCCACATGGCTATATGTGCCATCCATATTGGCTCACATTGTATGGCTATGGCCTGAAAATAAAGAAGATCCCTTATAAGCACCCTTATGTTCCATACCATTGCTACAATATGGATTTATTTTTAATGCCCCCCAGAGTGCCCTGAGACAGGACACAAGGCTGCCTTCCCACAGCATGAGTCTATTGACATTGATGTTACTAGAGCACCTAAGAATTAGTGGCCCTCTTGCTGCCAGAGCAGACTTCTTCTCCTCAGGGTCAGCAGCACATGATGCTGTTATTCAAACATTTGTGTAATACTGCAGGTCTTGAACACAGTTGTCTTCCACCTGTGTCTGCTTTGAAATATAGCATTAAGTAAACATAATGTTCCTCTGGCTTTTGAATGGAAAGGCCAGCATTGTACTGAAAGATCTTCAGGGCAAATCTGAAGCCTCCCCTTAAACCTGGCCAGCTGAGCTTCTGGCTTTTCCTGGGCCTCCTATGCCTGGAGAAAATGCCTGTCATGATCTGCCATTTGATCTGCTGATTCATTTCAGCATCTTGGATTTAAGGGAGCAGTCAAGGACAAAGAGCAAGGAAGGGTTCACTGCATGGCCTCTAGTGCCATAATCTGGCAGAAGTTGATTTTTCAAATGGTTTCTAATCTCTGAATTTCTGGTTTTTTTTCCAAAACTGCTTGATACCTAAACTGTTCCCTGGGGTTTGTAGTAAAGTCATCCATAACTACTGTATCATACTAGGAGAGAGATGCAGACCTAGGAATGTAATTTGTTTGAGTTTTTCTCACTTGCTCTGCCAAATATTTGTAAATACTTAGGAAGTTCAACAAACCATAGTGGATTAACTATCTTTAAATCATTAGAGTGCTTACCTAACTCACAGAGACACTACAGCAAACGTGAGCTGAGAAACAGTTTGAAGGATGACAGGTTCATGGTATCCTTTTCATAGCAAGAAAGAAGCATATCAATACTTGCCAGAAGGACTCAAAGTGAGAAGTGAGAGCTGTTCAGAGGAGAGAATAGACAATCCAATAAAACCAAACCTTCCTCATGGGGTGAGAGGGTAGCTGGGCTTTCAAATCCAAAAGCAGTTTCTCTTTCTGCCAGGCATTAAGTATATGTTTTATATTCAGTTGTGCCTGTAAGTACATAGTGTGGGCTCTGAGGAGGAGGAGGGAGCCCATGGTTATGATCATTAGTTTGGTTCTGCTTTGCAGCATTAACTGGTTATCTTTGGAGTCTGACCTTTCTTCTTAACATCCTGACCTGTAGGAAAGAGACAGGCAGCAGCTACTGAACATAGAGGAATCAGCACCAGGGGACAGCAAGGGCTGGTGGCTCTCTGGGGATGGGGTGTAGGGAGCTTCAGGGAAAGCCACAGGGCAGCAGGGCAGAGCCTGACAGCCCAGGCTCACCCCACTACCCCAGCCGAGGGCACCAAGGCAGCTCCAGCCCTGAGCGTTGGACACCTCTCTGGGGATGGGGGCAGGCCTAGGCTGGGCTGCCATGTCAGCTCCCCCACAGAAGTTGGAGACCAACATCCTGCGATGTTCCTGGTAAGAGCCTGAAACAGGGTCCTGGGCTGTGGGCAGGATGGGGGGAGACCCAAGTGAAGGTATTGGGGCCCTGGCAGTCTGGATCAAAACATTGTGAAATGTTGAAAAACAGCATCAGAAATTTCATACAATTTTCCTAGTGTGGGGTCACCAAGTGGCTGAGGCTGGATCTGGATTCCATGAGCATGTTTCCGCTCTTCCTTTCACCTCAGTGAGCTTGGTCTGAGCATAAATCTTTTAGGCCCCAGTTTGGTGTGGCTTTATTGTCAATCCAAAAGGAATATGGCCTCTTTTAAGTGATTTCCTATTGTAAATAAAATGTGCTCCTGGAACCCCTCCAGTAGAGAGTGCCTGTGTAGCACCAAGCAGTATCATACAGAGGTGCTCAAAATTAGGTAAGAGACCTAACTTGGGTCAGGAAATAAATGCAGCTGTGTTCAGTGCATACATTTAAAAGAGAAGCTGAGGAGCCCAGTTGAGAGCACTATGTTAACATGACTGCATTGCTTTGAGTACTAGGGTTGACTTGGACCTCTCTCAATGGCACTATATGATGGACACCCCACAGAGGCTTCAGTTTATATTTCTAGCTGCATACATCTCTCGGGTGGTTTAAAGTGCTTCTGATGCAGAAGAAGGATTCCCTACTGAGTCACCCCTTTCTCCTTCATGGTTTCACAGCTCTGGTCCCATGTGGGGACACTGGGGACTGAAAGAGGTTCTTTAGCAGCAGCACCCCAGTGAATCACTGCTATGGAAACAGCCAGGAATTCTGTGCATGACATTTGGAGAGCTTCCAAAGAGGTAGCTCTAACTGTATTCAGCCCAGTATCTGTAAGGTTTCCAGTCTTCTGCCCAAGGTGTCATGTGCGTGAAATTGTTCAGACTCCTCTTTTGACGAGAGAAGGCCTAACCAGTTGCAAACTAATAATAGCCAAAATATAACTGTCAGCATTAATATATATACACATAAAAAAATTAACGCTGGTAAAAGAATGTAAAAAATGGAGAGTGTCAGTAAAATATTTTGGCATTTCATTGGTATAAATACCCAGACTCCCTAAGCACTTTCAATGCATAATCCAGATTTACTGCCTTTTCATGATGGCTGAACTGGTAGATTCTTTAAAGCTTGACATGACTGACCATAAGCATGAATTGTACAAATCCAGACTTACAATTTTATGGTCTGTGTGAACACTTTTCACCATGTGCTTCAGAGATTTACTGAGGTCCTCAATGTTTGAAAGTGTTTTTGTGAAGAAAATTAAAATGTCAGTTAAAAATGTGAAAATGACCAATAAATTCTCTTTGGTTTTTGGAGGTCAAAGGAAAAAAAATCTTTTGGTTTGCATCTAAAATAAAGCCCTCCCTCAAAGGAAAATAATTTTTCCCCTTGTATTCTCTCCTATCTTTATAGTTGATTCAACCTGATGAAGGTTACCAGGCCAAGAACTTTAAACATGGAGGATGAAAAATATCTAAGCTTCATACAGTCAGGAAAATGCAACCAGTGACAGGACAAACTTCCCCTGTGTGCTGTTCCCCAGGCAACATGTTGGTGCTTTCATTCACACAGTTCTCAGCTTCCTAGACTACTGCATAAAGCTCCCTAGTAAGTGGATGGAAACCCTCTACCTCAATTCAAGAGAGCCTATAACAGTCGTCACCTTTCAGTACCTAGAAGACCTGAACTGGTGACTTACACAGAAACCACATCTCTATCCTTCTAGTGCAAGGAACCATATTTCAGACTTGACTCAGCTCATCACCTCCCACCCTCATAGCCTCAGATTCATGCTGAGACTGACTGCAGAATGATGAAAATAGCAAGACAAGGCATTTCATGTTCTATTTCTGATCTGTAAAGAAAAGCAAAGAATGAGAAATGTCAGGAGTAAAGCCAGCCTTAGGAGAGAACCTCTTCCCAGACAAAAGAGATTTGAAAGCACAACCATCTTTATTTTAATGCCTTTCTGAATAAAACCTCTGAATCTCTTGATGCATAGGCCACCACTAATGTGATCAAATCATACTTAGACTGTCTGTGGGTTTCTAAAGCACCTATCACTACCACAGCTAGGTGACAGATTACAAGAATTAGAAGAGACATTGCTGCAGTTCCATTTATACCGTATTTTCTGTCCCCCCTAAGGCATTTTAAGATGGATTCTCTGCTCTCTGCTAAATTTGCTTTGCACTGGTTATGGAACATGGAGAGAACTCAAACAGGCAGGAGATTCCCACAGGAAAATTCCCTCAATACGAGAGGTCTGTGCCAGTTGTATAGCTGTCGCTTGTCTGCTGCCTGTCCCTCTACTCTCAGCAGGAACAGGATGAAACAAAATGCTATATTACAACAGATCTTTCTCTGGTGTAAGGTCCATTATCTTGTTTGCACTGGTGGTGTAAACTGGAGTATGTGATTTATTGTTATAGCTTCAGAGTTGGATAAGACAGCTAAGATTTGGACATCTGCCTCTCCAGCATGCATTAGTCAAGGGTCAAGGTCTTTCATACTCTGTTTTGCAGGAAAGCCGTGGGGAAAGCCACCCACTGTCTGTTTGGCAAATGACTTCACAGAAAAGGATTACTGCATGCAGGAGCACCATGTATTGGTCTCAGCCTGAGGTCAGGCTGAGCTGTTACTTCACTGGAGAACATTACAAGGTGTTCTCATGGCTTAAGGTTTTCTGGCTGAGGAGATCTTTTTGCCTCTAAAGAAGGCAAAACAAAATTTAAGGGCTTCCCAACCTCAACTGCTCACAGGAAAACCAATCATTATTTCTTTTCTTCTTTTCTCTTGCCTAGGTTTTCACACAAACAAATCACAGATAGTTTTTACTGCCTGTTGTTTGTAATCTCCTCCTGCCCCCATAAACCTCTCTAAACCAAGCCAGCCAGCCTAGTCCTTGGAGAGGGGTTAGTTTCAGTTTCCAGTTTTACCGGGATTTATAATCTGCCTGCTATGCTTTATAGAATCATCATGGAATCACAGAATGGTTTGGGTTGGAAGGGGCCTTAAAAACCATCTAATTCCATCTAAAACCATCTTATTTATTTATTTATTTATTTAGCCTTTCACTGTCTTGGGCAGTGACACTTTCCACTAGACCAGGTTGCTCCAGCCTGGCCTTGAACTCTACCAGGGATTGGGCATCCACATGTTCTCTGGGCAATCTGTACCCTTGTCTCGCTACTCTCATTGTAAAAAGTTTCTTCCTTATAGCCAATCTAAACGCAACCTCTTGCACTTTAAAACTGTTGCCCCTTATCCTGTCACTTCATACCCTCCATTCTTCTTGGAGTCCCCTTCAGGTACTGGAAGACAGTATGAAGGTGCAGATGAAATTTCTCAGCTTTTATTAGTCTTCTATTTTTTCCCACCTTGCTCCTACTGGGGCCTGCAGCTGGTTAGCCAGAACTCATCCTGTACTTACTGCAGCCCAAAAAGCCTCAGGACATTGCTTCTTTGCTTCCCAAGTCCAGCTCCTTTCCTTGCACAGCCAGCCATTTTGTACAATCAGCTGAGTAAATGTGTTTAGCTGCCTCTTAAAACCAGCTTGACTTTTGGCCTTACTAAACCCGTTGATTGGCCTTCACAGAGCATCAATGTGTTCAGCATTGGAAACCTGACAATCCCGAGCCTAAATGTATGCGTGGCTACTTTATACCAATTTGTTCTTGTGCCAGCATTGTCCTTTATCTTTAAATAGCTTTTTTCTCCTCCCCATGTGTTCACCCCCTGAAGTATTTATTTATAGATTGCAATTATATACCCCTTCACTAGGCTAAACAATCCAGGCTCCTTAGTTAATTAAGTTCTGGTGAATGATGCAAGGACAAGCATCATGGATGCCCAAAATCTGCCTCAGTCAGGGCTACATTAAGATTGTCAGAAGCCAAAAAGGACACACCTAATTTTTACCAGAGCTGGTTCTAGCTGCCCTCCTACTTAATGGCAAGTTTCTTAGTTCAAGCTGGGATCAAGTCTTCACTAGCCAGTGCTCCATTTTATCTTTAAGGTAAGGCAGATGTGGGCTACCTTTAATGCACCCTGTTCCATCCTGCCTGACGTGTCCAAGTGGCTGGGTAATCCACACTACATTAATCACATTGGGGGTTATTTTTAAAGTAGAATTAAGAAGTGAAAAATAAATGAACCTCAGTTGCTTGCTTGTTCTAAACATGTCCAGACAGACACAGGAAATGTTTGAGAGGCAACAGTACTGCATCAGCTCTGGGAGATGGGCTGGAGAACTTAACCGGGCTTTTCCATCTCTATACTGTAGGACTGTTGTAATTCATCATTTCTATAGCACCATAAATTATATGGCACTTTGCAAGCACAGAGGCAGTTCTTGCTTCCCTGAAGTAGCATGACTCTCAGGACAGGGTGCCTGGCTGAAGCGTGCTCTTCCCCAGAAAGGCTTCCACTATGAATACCATGCCTACAGGGCTATGTGACAATACTGCCCCATTGTCCCATTAGGAATGGGAGTGAAAAAGCTGGGGAAGGCAGAGGGCTTTTTTCCTAACTCCCCCGTATCACAGCTGGACTTCTCGTCTCTCCACGGCCTGTTTTAGCATTGCCCGGATGGAGAATAGGCTTCTTGGGGCTTTGATGCAGTCTGGCTGTCCTCCAGCAATATCCACAGTACTCCCTCCCCTCCCATATGCTCTCCATTAACATCCTCCTGTCTGCTGAATAAGGAAAGAATAACTCTCCCAGCCCCAGCCAGAGCCCCTGAGCCAGGGGAGTTCATCAGTCAGACTGGTTCCTCCTGAACCCAGAATAGGCCTCGTTAATGGGCCAGGAGGGGATTTTATTTTGCCTTTCAGCTTGTGGCTGCCCTGAGCCAGGAGTAGAGTCAAGTTACTGTGTCCGGGAATCTCAGCTATTCCAAGAGTAGGAGCAAGTGAGCTGCTGACTCAGGTGGTTTCCTAGTGTTTCCAGGCAGGGCTCAGTCCTGTCAAAGCAAACTGAACTGTTGGCCTTGCCTTCTTCTAGCCCCAGGACAGGCATTAACAAAAGTCACAGTTGACTGGAACAGGCTGGGGAATTGATCTGAAACAGGACTGCGGATCATACTTTTTCCTGGCATGAACACAGGTCCTTGCAACGACTCATATTAGTCCTTTACCCTTTTTTACTCCTCTCCTTGGAGGGCTGTTTAGTATAGCACAGATATCCACAAGCTATGAGGCAGCTCAGCTTTATTTGCACCATTTCTAAAAGAGAAGATAAAATCAGAGGGAGAAAGAGACTTACGAGCCAAAATGTTTCACCGCAAGTCAGTGTTAAAGGGTCAAGAATCCCTGCCACCCTGAACCTTGCTGTCACCCAGAGACCACCTTGCTTCTGTGTTATGCAGGGATGCAGGAGGATCCCGCTTGTGTGGCTAAATTGTCCTTTGGACTTCCCAGAGCCTGGAATGGAGTCACAGCCTGTGTCTGGAACAAGCAATTAGAAATCATGCTGAGTTCAGGATTCGTGTCCTCATTTCAAGTCTGCCTACATGCTCTTATCTCTTCTAAAGGAACCAGTTTCTAGAGGTTAGCAGAGAAGATAAGTCTACTAAAGCAGTCCCCTGCATTCACCCCTCATGAAGCAGTGCACACTCCTTTGCACAGAGCCTGAAGTCATAGGAGAGAATATGCTCCCAAGTTTGCACCCCACCTGTGACTCCATCCGGCCTGTTATAACCTGTTCCCTCTCAACCCCTGCAAAGCTCTGTCAGCAGAGAGTCTCAGCTCTTTTTTTTGAGGTCATGTTAGTCTTTTCTTCTTCACTGCCTCTCACTATGGGCTGCATTTTCTTACTGTCCTATTCTCTTCAAACTCACTTCACCAATGAAAAACCAGCCTAGTATGTAAAAGGCAATTGGGTGGAAGCTGGTATTTATAAAACAGAAGGTTTCTTCTGCCTGCAGCTATTGGCATGTCTATCCCAGCCATATGCCCTAAGACTAGGATCTGATATAGGGACAAAGAGAAATAAGAACTTCTCTTGCCTTCAGTCTTGAAGATATGAAGGTCCCCAGTTTGAACAGCTAAGGAGCTCTTGGCTTGTGGCCTAAATGCCACCTGTCTCTGCAGTACGGCCAGATGGGTAGGATGCCTCTCTTAGCTAGCATCTGACAGACATTTTCCTATGTAAGGAGAATTTTCAGCTACCTTTTTGAAGGACTTACTATCCCTTTAGAGGTGCCCAACACTCCAACAGTGACAAGCTGCAGACTAAAGCTCTGGCCCACTTACCTTTGGCATGCTGTTTGTTTTAGGTCAGGAGCTCTGGCAGAGGTTCATAGATGGTGCCTGGGACTTGTGATGGGTACAGGGAAGCAGCCAGGGAGGAAGAGCATGCTCCAGGACATTTTATTTTCTGGAAAAATGACAAGTGCTGATTTTTCTACATAATTTCTTAACACACCATTTGGATTAGGATAGGAGTCCCATCTACAGAATTTGTCCACTGAACAATGTCCCAAAAAAACCTAGGTGTCTTTCTCCAAAATCTTTGCATCAGAGCGGACTGAATTGTTTCATTTCAGCTAACCAGGGTATGATCAAGTTTGTGGGACTGGAATACAGTAAAAATGAACTGCAGAGAGCAATACCTGTAGGAACAGATTTCATTTTGCTTGCTTGCTACCTATGAGACAGTGCTCCCTGAAAAAAACAGGCAGGACAAACCTGCTCTGATAAATATGACCAGATGAAATAACTTATTTCATAGTCTGTCATCTAGTTCAGTGAGTCACATGTGGTATCTCTAGAAAGTTGGTAACACCCTAGAAATCTGTAACTTAATACATATTTAACTGAGGTCTTGTCTCATATTTAATAGCAACTCCAACTGGGCTTGCATAACAATCTAGAGAAGGGTGGGGACTGCCAACATAGGCTTGAATAGAGCACTAATAACCCTTTAGTATCCATGATGCCTAAGAAAAAAATCAGCAGACCATTCGTGTTTGTAGCTAAGGTTATTTGCAAAGTGATAGAAATGTGATTACCAAGACACTATGCTGCATTTTTTTTGGCTAAAAAGCTGGAATCCATGCTGAGAACAAATGATGGACACAGAGTGATGGTGGGGATACCCTGAGCAGGATGGCTTCCATCTGAGAGCAACATTCACAAGAAGCTGTGAGCTCCAAATGACCAGCTCAGAGACAAAGACTGTCTTGAGAGTTTCAGGATAAACACAGCTAAGCTATCAGGATGCTTTATCTTCTCAGAGAGAGAGAGAGCCCAAATGCTGCAGTGTTTCAGGCAGCCAGAACAGCATTTGCTGTGTAATGTGAAGTATTTAAGCACACATGGGCTTCGTGGTGTTTCCTGCCAATCTGCAAAGTATCAGTGTGGTGTCTTGTAGTGCCAGGAGCTGGATTAAGGAGTTCCCCAGCGGGCATAATCTAATTGCTGTCCTACATGGGGCACGTGGCTGAAAGGCTATGGGGAAACCCTGAAATGTCATACTGTCCCTTCCAATAAAATAAATAAATGTATCTGCCCCATCTCTGTCTTCCAGAGAGTACTGTACCTCCTTCTCTAGCTATACACCCGAGGAAACGTAAATACTCTCTAAGTTCCTCAACTGGCCCTAGCTCTGCAGAGCAGGGGCTGCGACAGAGGAGTAGTACAGCATGTAAGGACTATATCCTGTGCACACAGACTGCCCTTCCCTCTGGATGGTTTCTCCCCCATGTACAGAGGTGACTCCTGGTGAGGCACTCATCCAGCTGCTTCAGGTGATGTACATGTGCCCACCTGAGTCTCTCCTGGAAGATCTCATGCCTTCTTAAGGACTGTTCACACCCATCCATATACATACACATGTAAAAAGCATGATAGCACATTAACACAGTTATGACCTATGATAATGGCAGTGAAACATGAAAGCTTCTCTCCTCATCCTTGTTTTTCTGGTTTGAAAGACTAGGGTGTGACTCCCTGAGTGGAGGGAAGAGGGGTAGGTGCTCCTGTCAGTTTAGCAGCCGTGCTCCAGCACTGGCAAGGCAGCTGCACTGCAACTGTATGCAACTCAAGAGCTTCAGGTCACTTTTGACTCCAGGAGGCATTTATTGTCGCTGGTAATTGTTACTTCCTTACACAAAGCAAACAAAAATACCCACTGCACCAGCACAATCACCTGCTGTGGTTTACCCAGGGGGAAAGGAGTGGGCAGTATGGCCCAGCTGATGCAAGAGAGTGCTCTGTGCTACTCCATGCTGCTTTTTGCCTTTTGGGTGATTAGGGACGTTCGAAATGTTTCAGCCAGTTTACAGCCAGTTTTCCTCTCTCATATGTGTACACCCCACACAAATCACGGGGACTGTCTGAGATAAATTGAAGTGCTTATAGGTGTGTGACTTGAAGTGCACAGGAGAAGGATATGCATATGTCCCGTTCCTCCCAGGCCATCTGGGAGGGTGGATGGCAGGGGCTGGGAGTGGTGAGGGGGAATGACCCACTGAAGATGACCGGGATCCAGTGCCCCAAGCGTTTTGCAAATGGCTTCCTTTCGTCTGAGCACAATGAGCTTGTGAAGCGAAAGGAGGCAAATGCCGTTTTCAGAAGAGTCGGGATTTTTTCTTCTTGTTGCAGGCAGGACCAGCTGCGTTCCAAACGCGTGACTGCAGCAGCCATGACCCCTCCGAAAGGAAATCTGAGCCCGCGAGCAGTTGTGCTTGGGGAGGGCCGTGCTCTCACGTTTCTCTGTTTTGTTTTGGAGCCTCTGATAAGTAGTGGACTTGCTTTTTCCCTTCGTTTCTTTTTTTACTTTCTTTCTCTCTCTCTCTTTTTTTTTTCTCTGAATGTATTTCCACAGCCTCAAGGAAGGAATTTAAAAAAGAAAAAGAAAAAAAAAAGGAAAAAGAAAAAAGAAAAGAAAAAAAGGTTCTGGCATGAGAACAAGTATGTTTCAAATTACAGAAAGGATGTGAAAGGTTCAAGAATTTGAGCCCTGACTCCGCCTGTGTCTGTCTCCACCCCCCCCACCTCCCACCCCCCATCCCCCCAGAGAGTAGCTCGCATTGTGGCTCCTCCGCTGCGCCGCACAATAAGGTGGGAGCGGGAATATCCCGCTGGGCGGTGCGGGGACCGGGCACACGGTGCCCTTGGCGGGGCCCGGGCCTCCCGCACCCTGCCCGCCTCGCCGGCTGCTGCTTGCCTGGGCTTTCGAGGCTTTCGACCACCCTTTTCTCAGCTCGCAGTTTTGAGCTCGGGTTTTTTGTCTCCTAGGGTGTGCATGTGTGCGTGTGGTTTAGCTACATCCCAGGAATGTGCCGAGGTCCCACTTCTGAGGGCGGAGCGCCCTCTGCTCGCTGGGAAGGGGGGGAAAGCAGGCAAAAGTGCAGCTCTAAGGGTGGAGAATCAAGTTTCCTGCTGCTGCGAAGGCGTAGCCACTTGCCCACAGGAGCCTGTGCATGGACACGTCCGTGCCCTCGCGGTGACTCGAGGGAGGGTCGGTGGCGGCGCTGAGCGCTCTGCAGCGCCCTCGACTCGAAGGGCGCTCGCTGCTTGAGTCCTCAGCGACCGTGCCCCGTGTAGCTGGCTCCCACTGCAGATCCACAAAAATACGGGGTCGGGAGAAACCACTGGCAAAGAGGACGATTGAAATGGCTGGATCTTCCCTTACAGGGGAAGATCATAATTAGGTCTAGTCTCAGTCCCTTATGGAGGATCATATCCTGAAGACCTTCTCCATTATATGACCACATTATCCCGTGACCCCAGATGGAAACACAGACCACCATGGAATGCACATACTCAATTTCCTGAAAGGAGGATCCTGTGAATAAGGTTACATGGCAGAACATTATTTTCTTGTCCTCCTGTAAGGTGATCGGGTACCCCCTTCCCATAAGGCTGTGAAAGCTAGCATGTTTGTCCCTTGAGAGTTGCACAGCTAATTGCATGTCAATGAGGTAACTAAGGTCTTCATGAAATGTCTGGAAGACCAATCTGTCAGGTCTGTGGCATGTGTCTGGCTGCCATCTCAGCAGCTTATAAGAGAGAGGGTGACAAGGAATGAACTATGGCTTGACTGAATTTTGTGTTGGGCCAAATTCAGAAGGAAATAATTTTGGTTGGGTTCTCTGGATTAAGAAACTATGGAAGAGCTTCAGTATTGTTGATAGATAAGGAATCGCTCACTTAAGAAGGAAAGAACAACTATAACATAAATCTTCAGGAGCTGAAATGTCTATTATGATCTTGACCTTTACCAGTGTCTTGTAAAAACCATTAGCACCAGTCAATTAACTCGAATCTGCTGCTTCATGCTGAAAAAATTAAATTTTGTTCTTGCAAATTTTCATTCCATCATCTCTTCAGATTCTGTAACTTTGCTGTAACAGATTCAGGCGAGGGGCCTGAAGCATCTGAGTTGCACTGACCAGTACCTTGTACGTGGCATGCTTCCAGTCCTATGATGCTTGACTTTGTGCATGGCTGCAAGAAGCCCTTTTACATAGGGCGCACGTCCACTGATAGACACTGAACACTCCTTATATGGATGGGAGGCTACTGGAACAAAGAACTATTGATCTACGTTTTAAAGAGGAAGACTGGGATCAGTGTACCCGCTTTGGCAGCCCGTGAGATTTCTCCTTTGCAACTAAAGCCAAAAACCTGTAGGCCAGTTCAGCTAGACAGATCAAAGGTCTTTAATGTGAGCAAGCTGAAATAGTTTGTCATAAAAGATTAGTCTTTATACTTACTCTGAGATATCCAGAGATTCTAATTAGTGATGTCTTTATAATGTCTCATATGTCGTCCTAAGTATTGTGGTGGTGCCTAGGAAGTTAGTCTGAATTGGGTCTCTTTCTGCTAGATAGGATTCATTACAAAAAGATTATTTTCCTTGCAAGACATCCAAAGGTTCATCTAAACTAGCTAACACATTAAATACCCTGGTATGCATGTTATGTTTTCAAAACATTTTATTTAAACTGTTATTTTCTTTCTAATATTGAAGAGCTCTGACAATGTCACTTGGCTGTGTCACTCTCAGAAGCTATGGAAGATATGTAGTGTTTAGCCAGCTTTTTACACTGTCTAATTTTGTGCTGGCAGGCACATTCCTGAGGTATGTTAGATGAGTCTCAGAGCTGCCTTAATTTATGCTAGCCAAACCATTTCCTTCTGCGCTATTTCACAGGTGCAGGATCAGCAGAGCAATTCATGTTCCACTCCCTGACCACCCCTGCTCGGTGTCTTACCAGAGTTTATCCCTGAATTCCCAGCAAGGGGACAAATGCTGCCACCAAGCTTAAAAAAGCTTTCTTGATCTGAGAATGCTCAGAGATCTGCACAATACAAACTGCAACTACATCCCTCTACCACACTGCTTGCATGTGACCAAAATCTTCACTCTCAATTTTAGTTGCATCAGGCCACAGAGTAGGACAGAAGGTTGCATCTAGTTCCTTCCCAGAGATTCATTCTCTTTCGATTTTGTGTTTGGCAAAATAAATAATTTTTATTTATCAAGCCCTTCTGGAATGAAAATGTGGTCTCAAACTCTTCAGCTGAAAGAAACCATCCAATCTTCCTGCAGGTTTTTTCTGGTAAAGGTACAATCTAGCTGCCACATTGTTGTTGCTCTGGAGTTTAAGTGGACACTCAAATAAATAAAAGCGACACCTGCCGCAGGCCAGTTCCCATCTCTGATTATGTTGTTTTCTTACAGATGATTTTTGATGGCTGTAGCTAATCTAGAAACTTAAGGGTGATTATTAAACAAATCAGTTTAGTTGGGCATCTAATTCTGTGCAAACCCAAGTGGAACAGTAATACGTGACTAATACACAACAGCACTTTGCATAAGATAAAGATCCAAATGTAACATATGCAAGCCCAAGACACTGTGGGAAGAAAACACCAAAGATATTGAACAGTATGTATGTGCTACTCCTCTACTCCAAAGTTCACTCTTTTCCTGTACAGACAGTGCTGTAAGGACAGTGAAGCAGGACCTTCACTCTCTTCCATCAGGTACCCTGAGATCCCATTGTTCTCTTTGCCTTATTTTCCACTCTGGAAACACGTGAGAAACTTCTCACTCCTGATCCAGCTTAGCTGACCATAGAGCATCTGCCTGCTGATAAGCCAGGAAGCTCATTTCAAATGAAAATCTGGGATGCTGCAAATCTTGTTTTCTGTTATGTAACAATAATTGTGTCATGCAAAAAAAAACCCACTTTTTTTTTTTTTTTTTTTTTTTTTTTTTTTTTTTTTTTTTTTTTTCTTTTAAAAAAATTTTTTTTTTTTTTGGGTGCAAATATAAAAACATTAGATGTTCACAACTCTCTGGCCTTAATTCTGAGTCTGCATATGTTGGTATTTCATTTTATGCCTCTTAAGATGAAAAAAAAGATTCCAAAAAGGATTTCTTGGGAGGAGAGGGAGAGAGAGGGAGAGAGAGGCATGGATATTTTTTACTGGTATAGCCAGAGAATAACAGTTGGTCACCATTGGGGCCACTGAAGAACATCCTAGGACATGACCTGTTTTAAACAACAGCCCCAGAAATGCAGAGTATCTACACTCAGATCTGTGGATCAGCTGCAGTAACTTCAGTGGGTCCAAGAGGTACTGAGACTGTCCTGCAGCAGTGACACCTCTCTGTACACATCACACGTGGGCCAACAAGCAATGGCAGAGTTGTCACATCAGTATGTACGAGTTGTCGGGCATCTTCAGTTCCTCAACCATAGCCCCAGTGAGTCCAGCACAAAACATGCCACAGCCACTGCTCACTGACCCACCAGCCTCTGGAGTAGGGTGCTGGAGGAACATTGTACAACAGTTAAAATGATTCTCCTGCTGGTAGTTCTTCACAGGAAAGCAGCAATGAAGTAGTTGTGGGAAGAGTAGCTCTGGTGAGACTCTACCTGCATCCAGTTCTGGGGTCCACAGCACAAGAAGGACATGTATGTGTTGGAGCGAGTCCAAAGGAAGGCCACCAAGTTAATTAGAGGGATGGAGCACCTCTCGTTTGAGGAAGGGTTAAAAGAATTGGGACTGTTCAGCTTGGAAAAGCGAAGGCATTAGGGCAACCCAGTTGTTGCCTTCCATTACCTGAAGGGTGCCTACTGGAAAACTGGAGAGAGACCTTTTATAAGATTATGTAGTGATGGGACAAGGGGGAATGATGTCAAACTGAGAGCAAATAGGTTCAGATTAGACATTAGTAAAAAATTCTTTGCTGTGAGGGTGGTGAGACACCAGAACAGGTTGCCCAGAGCAGTTGTGCTTGCCCCATCCCTGGCAGTGTTTCAGGCCAGGTTTAATGGAGCTCTAAGGAGTCTGATCTAGTGGAAGGTGTGCCCGTCAACGACGGGGGGTTGGAACTAGATGATGTTTAAGCTCGTTTCCAGCGCAGGCCGGCGGATGATTGCATGGAAGCAGGCTCCGGGCGATGCCTCGGTGCCGCGCTGTGCCGGGGCTGTGCTGACACCTGGCGGCCGGCGCGGGCCCGCGGCCGGTCCCGCAGGGCGCGGTGTTAGCGCGGCCTGCTGGGGCTGAGAGCTCCCGCAGCCCAGGGACGGGCACCGACCGCTCCCCGCCCGCTCCGAGCCCCCGTGCAAGGTCCTGCAGGTTTGGTGTACGCTCCTGTGCTGCTTGCGGGTGGGGTAGAGTTCATTTTCTTCCCGGTGGCTGTGCTTTGGATTTGTGCTGAACGCAGCGTTGATAACAGAGAGATGTTTTTGTTGTTGCTGAGCAGAGCTTACACAGAGACAAGGCCTTTTCTGCTTTTCATACTGCCATGCTGGTGAGGAAGTTGGGGGTGCCTGGGAGGTTGGGAAGAGTCACATCCAGGACAGGTGACCTCAAATGCCCAAAGGGATATTCCAGATCCTATGACATCACGCTCAGTATAGAAAGTGGGGGGAGGAGGAGGAGGGGAGGGATGTTCGGAGTGATGGTGTTTGTCTTCCCAACTCACCATTACCTGTGATGGGGCCCTGCTCTCCTGGAGATGGCTGAACACCTGCCTGCCCATGGGGAGCAGTGAATCAGTTCCTTGTTTTGCTTTGCTTACATGTGTGGTTTTTGTTTCCCTTATTAAGCTGTCTTTATTTCAACCCACGAGTTTCTAGCTTTTTACCCTTCCAGTTCTCTCCCTGATCCCGCTAGTGGGGGAGTGAGCAAGTTGCTGCTTGGGGCTTGATTGCTGGCTGGGATTAAACTACAACAACTTCTATGAAAATGTACCTCAGTGTTTAGCAATAGTCAAGAAACACTAATGACTTTTCAGGAAGGATTAGGAAAAGAACAGAAAACCCCACAGTCTTATATCCCTGCATGTGCAAACTGGCCAGCATTTCAAATGCTGCTCTGATTCTTCATCTCAAGCCCCCACATATTCCATAGGTGAAGGGGGCACTGACTGCAATCACAAGTCAATTCTGGAAGAATCACAGCCATCAGAGGACACAGACCTGCTGGGGTAATGAGCCTTCTGAAGGGGACTGCTGAGCAGACATTAGCAATGTCATCATGCCCACAGTCATCTTGACCTCTGATTAGGCACTGGAGCCACCTGAACTCTATCAAAGGTTTCAAGATATTTCAAATATTTTTTCCTACATGGAAATTCCATTGGGAAAGAGAGACTTACCAGGTTGCAACTAGCTTCTTTTCCTTTCCACCGAAGGCTGATCTTCCCAAAGCGGCCAACATTTCCCAGTTCTTCAAGATTTTTTTTGTAAAGTCTATGTTGGCAGTTGCTCACATGGCAAAATGTACTTCCTGTCCATATTAACATTTTCTCAATTCTGTTATTAAATAAGTATTAATATATTCAAGGCTTTAATTCCTTCTTAAGAACTGTTAAAATGTATTTTTTATTGTTGGTTTAAAAATAAGTGCAGTATCTTAGCCATTTAAAATTTGTTATGTCTTCTATCTTTCTACCATATTTTTCCCATGGAGATATTAAAGACAATTTCTAGCCCCCATAACTTTTTAAGCAACATGAGCTGTAGTTTGTCATGAATTTATTTTTTTTCTCTTGCAAAGGTCCCTCTGTCAGATCTGCTAAGGTGGCAGGGGATGACTGCAGGGCCCTTACCTCAGTCTTTGTCCATGTGCTTCACCTCAAAAGGAGGTAATAACAATGTATGAGTGTTTTAGCTTCCCAGTTCCTACTTTTTGCCTTCATCTTTGCAAGTAAGTTCATCACTGTCAGCATACAGAGCAAGACAGATTTGGTAACCAGGTTCAAAGGACCAATCTTTCCTTAATAGAAAAAGACCAAACTGTGTAGGAACCTGCTGTGCAATGGAACATGAGCTTCATTTTTACATTCAATAACTTAGACTATCAGAGCTCCCCAGTGTTGGGCCTCCCCAAGCCCAGAGCTTTCTTTCAGAGGTTCTCATACAATCTTGCATTGTCTGACTGTGTCCTTGCTTCATTTTTATGGCTCTTCCCTCTCTTCCTCCTCAACTTCCCCTTCCACAGGCTTCTGTGCTGGCTCCTGCTCTTTTAAGTGACTGATTGAAAAGAAGTGAACCAGTATTAATCTAGTAAAGTGAACCTTCTCTGTCAGGTATCTTAAAGCTGCTGAGAGGATCTTGAGGAAACAGCCTGAGGTAGGAACAGTAAGGACAGCAAAGGTCACAACTCTTCTGACTCTCATCTGCAAGGTGAATATTACCATTTCACACATGCTACAGCGCTGAAATGCATCAAGGAGCTGGATAAGGGGTATATATCTGTATCTATTTTTCCCCTTATATCAACTCTGCCACATTAATGACATCAGATGAAGTCTTTGCTGGCCACTGGGTTTCAAAAGTTTCATCTGCTTACTGCTTAACCACAGTTCTGTAAGTTGTGCCTGAAGTACTTGGGAACCCCGTGTAACCTCTGACTCAAGATTAACCAGGCTAAAGCACATCTAGCATCTGAGCATGGATGCTTTTAGTACGGCAGCGATATATATGAAGGAATAAAGACTGGACCCAACAAAGTAATTTGCTTCTCTCTGAAGACATTAGGAGGCTAAGAGCAAAACTGACCCATTGCTTCTAGCTTGAAAACTAGACTACAGCATATATTAAAACCCATTATTATGTGCTGAGGGATGGGAATATTTGGGCATGATACCAGGGCTTTCAGCTGATGAGTCACATGTCAGAACTGACTGAAAATCTAGGGGGACTTTTGGGACCAATGACAAGCGGTTTAGCCTGCAGCGACTGACAGCCTCTTAGGAGTTTGCTGCTGAATGCTCAGGCTCTCAGAACTTGGACATGATTGCTACAGGCACTAAGGAAGAGGCACTTTCAAGAGAATGAAAAGTTCTGTAGTGTGAAAGCAGGTTTCCAGGGAAAAGTAGGTCTCCTAAGAAGAAAAATCAGAAAGAAGGAAAAAAAACAAAAGTCCCTGAGGATGGAGGAAAAGTTCTGACAGCACAGATATGCTGTCTTTGCAAATTTTACTCTGGCTTCAGGGGGGACAGTGTTGAGCTGATGCTTCTCATCTTAGGCGTGGAATGGATGAAAATGCCATTCAGCTCTTGAGATTCCTGCAAGACTCTCACGGCAAGTTTATCCAATAGGAAAATAAGACTTGTAATTTGATTCAACAGAATGTCTAAGCATACAACATGTGTTTTCATCTACCTTTTACTTACGAAGTCATGGACTGGCCAAAAACATATGTCCCTTCACATCCTAAGATGAATAAGGTTATATTTATTTGGTATTGCGCAAAATTAAAAAAAGAAAGATGGACCAGGAGTCACTTACCTGTAATCCACAACTGCTGTCTGATTCTGGTCTAGATTGTGCACTAGTTTGCCAATGTGGACTCAGTTCAGTGGGATGCTTTGTTGGTTAGAGAAGAAGTGCTAGTGCTAGAAGTGCTAATTACCTGGGTAATTTTAAGCAGAAAAATCCTCCATATCAGAGTGGGGCCTGGCTGTCTTTTAATAGGCGAGCAGATGCATGGAGGAAGAGAGACAGAAAAAATCCAGAATGGTGGTGGGAAGGGAATTTAAACCTTTTTTTTTGTTTGTTTGTTTGTTGTAAAAGAATATAATTGACCATTGCTACTAATCCCAAGCACCACAGTGGTTTTGGCAGGTAGACAACTGTCTACTCCATTGTACAGGCGAGGGTTTAGATGTCTATTTTTTACTTTTCTGTAGCAGCAAGACATAAGAATCTATCAAGATCCTGTATATCCTATACAACCAGCGGATGTCTGTGATATTCCAAACTTGGTCCATTATCTTTGATGCCATCTGCAGTATTTATTGGGTGTCATGGCATTTCTGTTGGTCTCATTCTAGGCTCAACTTTTGCTATGAGTGAATTTAGCCTTTTAGCCTGAACAGTCACAGAATCACAGAATAGTCTGAGTTGGAAGGGACCCAGAAGCATCATCATGTTGCCAGCAAAGCTGGCTGGTGGCTGTGCTGTAGCAGAGAGATTTCCCTAGAGCAGTACCCTACCAGAAGAGTATTCTGGCCATGCTTTCAGAGGCACACCTGCATCAGGGCTTTCCAGAAGGCTGCCACAGGAATCTTTATGTTTCCATCCTTATCAATATTCCTAAAAAAGTTCTCAGAGTTGTAGGTTGTGCTGTTTCAAAGAGTTCTATTGGAAGCAGAGATAAAACACAGGCTTGACCATGAAACAGCCACTGATACCTCCAGCTCTCCTCTTACTCTTCATCTGTCACCCTGCTTTTATTCAGCCCATCACTGAGAGATATGAGTTCTTGACTCCTTGTGCAGTCAGCCTTTTGTCAGAACAGAGACCTTTTGTTCAGGTTAATTCCATTCTTCTCAGTTATACCTCCTTCTCCCCCTACCAAGACTCGGTAGTAAACCTGACTTTCTTTTTCTTACAATTGCATATGGTTATTTGGTCCTCATCCCAGCAGCCACTGCTTGGCTAGGCTGTCTAATCCAGACAGTTCTGTTCCCCAGATCTCTGATCAGTTTAGTCACTCTTCTCTGAATTTTGCTTCTGTTTGAATGAGGATACTCTGAATACCATAATGGCTATTAAAAACTGCAAAGCATGGTAGTGCAAGTGTCACTAGCTGTGAAGCACAGCAGCATTGTTTGATGTGAGCTAACAGCCCAAGCTTTTGCTTAAGTTCATCTGAAACCTTATCCACAGCTAAGTCTCACCCAATTAGCTGAAAATCTGCACAGCAGTTAAGAAACACGGTGAAGCTGGTAGTGCAAAAGTGTTATTTAGCTCAGCAATGCTCAAGTGCTTGCGTTGGCTTCCAGCAAGGAGGACAGCACCATCTGCTGCTGTCCATGGAAACTGCAGACCTTGAAAAGCTGAGTAATGTCTATTTCAGATAGTAAATACTGTACCCTTGTAATACCATGTCCTACATTTACAAAGCACTTTAATTTTGATGCTAAAGCAAAACTGTCAGTGAAAGGTTCTATGACAGTCACCTTTTGGGATGGGCTTGTGATGAGGATGGACACTCATTTGGATCAGACCTGAAATCAATCAGTTTGTTTTATACAGCGGGCAAATATCTACTCACGTTCTGGTTTTTCTCCCCAGTGCTCTACGGTCCCGAGGTAACAGCTTCTCCAGAAGATCAAAGGCTTTGCTTAGTCTGTCTGTGGGTACTGAGATGTGTGAACATTGTGACTCTCTTTGTGCATTTACTTTTCTGAAGGAACTTGGCTGAATTTCTCACTTGAAAGAAAACTTACCCCTTTGAACTTCCATCCCTCCAAGTGTCTGGAGCATGTGTACTGTGTACAGGGAGCTAAGGACACAAATTCAGTAGCTCGCCTGAATCACTTCCATGGGATTTGCATGCTGTTGGGGATCTTGGGGATACAGCCTTTGACCTCACTGTAGATGACATCTAGTTCAGGATGCATTTAACACACCAAATCCCACAACTTGGTAAAAGTTCAACTCACTGTGGTACAGAGGGCAAGGAAAGTGCAGTCAATGTGGACACCCAGAGAACACCAAAGCCTTTCTTGTGTTCATAAATACATTAGCCATTTTCTCCTAAGGTTGGTGCCTTCTGCTATCTCTGCTCTTCATTTTCAGGAAACCCCTGGAGACTCAACCATAAATAAGTGTTCATCTTTCTCTTTTTCCATGTCTGAGACAGAAAAAGATCTACTAATTTGTGTAGAAATTAGCTTAATGCAAGGTATGTGTTCATTAGTAAATGTCTACACCAAAGACCTCTTATTTTCAGCATTTCAAGTGATTCATGTTCATCCCTGGGACAGTTCTAGATGTGTCTCCTCTCCATTCTGTTAGGACTTGCAGACTGCAAGTTGAGCAGTTAATGGCCACATTGTGCCACAGAGTTCTGAAAAAATAAAAATAAAAATCACCCAAGACCTTAAAGGATTAATATCTCCAGCAATGGAGTTTTATAGCCCAGACAAAAAAGATGATCCTCTCTGGGAAGGGGCTGGGTGTCTCCAGATGAAAAGAACTTCTGGCAAAGCTCTGCTTCATTGTGTAACCCTAAGAAGAAGGTCCAGCATTTGTTTTTTCCTAAGAATTTCAAACAGGGTAGTGACAGCTCAGCATTTCAAAGCTCATGTTGTAAGTTTTATGTTTTAACATTTACTGAATGGGCAGCAGCACAGTGTCCTGATTCAGGGGTTTGGAATATTAGAAAGTAAGCTATCAATGCAAATATTATTGATGTCACTGTAAAGTATTCTTCTAAATTTAAATTATGACAAATTTTACTTTGCCTTGATTGATCTCTTAAAGACGTGACTATGATTTTGTTCATACCCATGATGACAGGGGAATTGTTCATGTATTATGTTAGTTATATACTTAATTGTTGAAAATTTCACGGCAGCTCAGGAAATTCATGAAAGCTTTTGTTTCTGTCATTGTTAGGGGTTCAAGCACTGCATTTTTCCCTAAAGTTTATTTATAAAGTTTGCCAATGCATTCTTAATAGCTTCTTTTTGGAAACTTAAGATCCACCGTTCTGTAGATCCGTCTAGAAGCTTATCATCTACTGTGCAGGGAGCTCTTGACTGTTACTACTCAAACCCAGTCTTGAACTAGTCTGGGTCCAGCTGGGTTTGTTAACTTTCATTCAGCACCAAGGGTCTGATGGATGCAGAGTGGCTCTCTGAAGAACCCATTCAGACCTCCTTGCACTATGGACAGTAGCAGAGTGACCTAGTCCTGGGAATGCAGCACAGGAAAGCTCGAGCTGGCTTTAAGGCTGCTGGTTCTCCCCAGGGTTGCCAGCCTGGTTTGACCCCCTGGCTAAGCAGGGGGACTGCCAGTGCAACCTCAGGAGCACTGTAGCCAAAGCACCATGTCCGGCCTGACAAATGGTGCTGGGGTCGGGCAGCACCTGGAGGGAGCCAGCTTGGGCATTTCTGCATGTTTGCCACAGTCAGTCCAGTCCAGAAAAACAACATGCAGGCAGCTGAAAGGCAACAGTAGTTTCTTTTGTACTGTGATGCTGAAGATGAGCATGTGCCGGCTACTTTGATTGATGATTTGTGAAAATGTTTGATTGCCAATATCTGCAAGTTGGAACCCTATAAAGAGTAGATTGTAAAAAGAATGCGGGCAACAGTCATGCTTAGAAATGCTGTCAGAAGGAACAAACTCTTGTTAAAAATGTGCCTTTCTATTGCTTCACCATTGCTAGTACTGTCAAAGGTTTCTAGATATGATCCGTATTCCAAATTCCTGTTATAGACACACTAATTATTCATTCTTTAAAAGTGAAGATAAGCATGCATCACTGCGAAAAGGGGCAGAAGAGGCTTTTGTTTATGTCTTCCCTTACGTTTCCTGTAAAGGATTAACACCTTTACCAATTTCTCAAAGATTTAAGACAATGTAAGGTCTTTGGCACTGTACGTTTACAATTACTCAGAATTGAAATGCAAGACTTCCTACACCACAGGTGGAATGAAATCTGTCAGACAGATGAGATGTTTACCTACAAGCATTTGACTGGGATACTGAAATGTCATTGTAAATTTATGCCATTGACCATTTATCTTGTGAAATGTCAGGTAATTTAGACTTTTTCAAGGGTGAGGTGAAGAGAACAACTGTTAACCCTAAAAAGCAGATTCATAGTGAGATTTAGGTTGAAGATTAACTACTTGCCTCGAAGTTTCTGAAGTGTTTCTTTTTAAATAAATGCATTTCAGTAATCTCTTTTAATGTCTTAAAATTTAACTAAAATTTATTTTTCTTTCCAATTTTATTAATTGTTTAGGTTATTAGTAATAAAACTAGCAGGACCATGTCTACTGTAATGCAGTCCTTTACACCCATACAGCCTGTTTTAGTTTTCCTTTGCAGAATGAGGCTTGACTCCTTGCAGACTTGGAAAATAATTCTCTTTGATCTTAATTTATGCAGGAAAAAATCTTTACCCTAGAGGAGTGCCTGTTTTTCAGATGATCTCTGCTGAAAGTACTCGATACTCTCAGGAAAGATTATAGATGAATATTATTCATTCTGCTTATTTTTAGTTTCTTTCTTTAATATAGTAACAAAGAAGCACATGCAGATGTAACTTAGATAAAACCCATTACATGAGTGTTCAAAACTGCCCATGAACTTTATTTTTAGCTTGTTTTAAGTGTGAACATAATATTTATGTTCCAAGTCCCAAATGTGATTTTTGTGAAAATGCTCTTTCCTTTAATTACGGTGCTCCCAAACGTGGATGGAGGGCCCTGAGGCCCCTAGCACCTTCTGTAACTGCTCCCATGAAGAACCAGTGTATGGATGGGAAGGCCAGGACTGGACTAATACATAACCAGGTCTCTCCCCAAGGCTGGTCTGCAATGCAACCCCTGCTCTCACTCAGGAGCTTAGGAGCATTTCTCAGTCTCCTATTTCAGAAGCAATAGAGGCAGCACATGGGCTTATAACAATATGTGTCATACTCCCACCTCGCTACAGAGTATACTAAGATTTGGTCTCTTTGGTTTCTTTTTCCTTCCTATCAGCCTTTTAATGTTTGATTTGGATTTTTATTTTTTAAATATAACTGTTCTGCTTTCAATGCCCTGAAGCATCCATCTTCTATTCCTCAGACACACTGACAGGGTATCAAAGTACTTCACAGTATCGAGCATCTTAGGCTACCCTGGAGAAAGACAGCTCAGGGGATGAATAGAATTTGTCTACCAGGGGTAATTCACTCCTTGTTCTTGTTCTGCTGTTACAAAATGGAAGGGAGTGAAATGTGGTGAAACTACAAGCACCTCTCCAGAGCTAGACCAAAGCCAAATTCTTCATGGCTCCTGGAAGGGTTGTCAAATACTAGCCTTTTTTTATTAATGACTGTGCAATAAATGAAACAAACAGCAAGTGGCAAAACTGTCTTGGAAAGGGGCAGCTCTGTGATCCACCCACTTCCTAAAAATGCATAGTGTATGGTCCTGGAGTCTTGAATTTGGAGGGAGATCTGTTCTTTCTGATGGTTGTGACTAGTGCAGTGGCATCTTTTGTGGTCAGGAGATTACTGGCCATCTGTAAAAGAAGAGACATAGATCCCGACATGGTGAGAATGAGGATGTCATGTCTAGCAGAAGGCCTGCTGTAACCTCAAGGATGACCCTTTCTTCCCATTCTTCAGCAAGCACGTGGAAAAACTGTGGTCCCTTTCAATGGGCTTGTCTGTTATCTCGCCATATCTTGTCTCTGTCCCACAAAAGTCTGCAAGCTTCCAAGTGGAGTTACCTTCTCAGTTTCTCTCTGCCTCCTAGTGTGAAATTCCACATATCAGGTCCTTTACATCTGTCATACAGAAGGATGTGATGTGGATCATAGTCCCGTGACGGGGAGAGGCTGAGGCAATGGGCTGCATTTGAATGTGTACTTGCTGTCAAGGCCCCTCTGGATGGGGTTGTGCCCCTTGGGACATTTCCCATTCTCTTGGCTCCTCTTGGCAGCACAGCAGATCAGAGCTCAGGCTGGTCCTCTGCCTCCAGCCTGCTACAAGTCTGGCTATATGGTGTTACAGGGTTGGCATTGCCATGTGCCTCTCTTAGTGCATGAACATCGTCTCTCCCCCACCTTGGACCTCATGTGCAGTCTCCATTCCCACGATTAGAAAGAAAAGTTTCTTTGCTAACCTTGGCCAGCAGAAGACATGTCCTTGTTTAGGTGCTTTGTGCTATCAGCTCCTAAGACAATCTGAGTGGCTACAGAGAGAGAGGAATGCCTCTGGGTGAGCTAGTGACTTTACCTCAAGCCAGGTTAAGAGCAAGGCACGCAGACACGTTTATTTACATAATCTGAAATAGCAGTCCCAAAGACTGGTGTGGTTGCAGTGATTTACAAAGACAGGGGGGTCCAGAGACAGGCCTACATCAACAGCTTTAAAGATGCCCCTTAACCACCATAGTGTCATTTGCAGGCTCTCAGGATGGTGATGTTAGATCTAGCTGAGAATGCAGCTCACAAGCAAGCTGACTTTTCTGAGCTGAATTCCTAGAGTCTGGTCTTGGATTGAGAAGATGCATTAGCTCTCAGTCCTTACCTCTGGAGGCATTTTAGCTGGTGATTCAGTTTTGCTCTTTCAGGGATTATTGATCCCTATCTTACTAGAAGACAGTTTTGGCTTTCTTTTTCCAGGACTTGATAATACTCCTCTATTTTAGGTAGTGCTGTGGCATTGCCCTGTTTTGGTAATGACAGTTTATCCTGTGCTTGAATAAATTCTTAGCAAATCATTTACATTGTGAAGGAGGAAGGTAGAGAGAGGGAGGATTTCTTACATTAATAGACACTGCCTGTTTTTCTCACTATGAAAAATGGCCAGATTCTCCTTATCACATCTAAAATATCAAGACTCACCCTGCTTATGTTTGATTAGCAGAGGAGAGGAATTCAGCTTCATATGATAGCTGTGCCCAGCTGTACATGTGCCAATGCCAATTCACATGCATCACACACCTCAAGGTGTAAGTTCTACTTAGAGCAGGGTGTGTGAATTCATTTGTGTCTGCTGTGACACTGGGAGGGATAGGACTTGCTGCCAACACTTGCTTCACATTCTCAGAGAGAATTTCTCATCCAAATTTTCCATGTATGGAAGGTTGGTTGGAGGCAGATGGTGAATTTAGCTGACTTAAAAATATTCCTTTAAGAAACAAAACAGAAAGAAACAGATTCTGCAGTAATCTCTGCTGCTTCTGCTTCAAGTGAGCTGGAAGGAGAGAAGAGATGTAAAACCTTGAATTTTGGAGAGGCATTTTTCTGGACTAGGAAGGTCAAAAGTTTTAGTACTGATCTCTGTGTTGCCTGCAGGCTTTTTCAAGGCAGGGGCATGTTGGCTTGCCCTCGCTTCAGTTTTGATTTATATTTTAAAGTATTTTAATATATTTTTTAAATTATATTTTAAAAATATAGAGTTTGATTAGAAAGAGATAACATATCAGTGGAAATACTGAACCAGGAGAAGGAAGGCGTTAATGCAACAGAAGGCATTGTATTACTGAGATGCTCAAGGAACACTGGATACTCACAGCACATGCTTTGGCCATTATGGTAGCAGGTGTGTTGAACATACTGAGGGGAAGAAGGACATTCAGATATTCATGCCAGTCTTTCACAGTCTTGTAACAGCACCTGAGATTACTGAAATACTAATTGTTTTGTTTGCTTTTCCTCTGAAGGACTACTAGCACACACAGGTTCTCACTTTGTCAGAACAGACAGATTAGGCAGCTTAATTTTATTCCTTCCTCGTCTGCGCCTCTTGTTTCTTACTGTTCAATGGCTAAAACCATTAGGTTTGGGCTACTTAAGAAAAACTGAAGTAGCTCCTGAACTTTGCAATCCAAAGCTTGAAACAAACAACAGTTCTGATCCTGTGAGATTTTAGTAGAGTGCAATTTTCTGCTTTATATGCCCTGGGGTTCTTCTCTTTCAGCCCCCTCCTCTCTGACAGACTGCTCTGTTACTGTGGTTTCTCATGCTGCATGTGTGCATACATGACTCAGAGTTGCTAGAGTCACCTATGATGAGGGTGAGCCTGTGAGCCAGCTAGAAAGCTCTGGATCTGGGTGCCCTGTTTTCTGTACTACCTACCAGGTCATGAGGCATTTTTGCTAGAGAAGGAAATGCATGTTCACTGCACCGACACCAGCCAGCTCCCTGGTGCCTGTACTCTGTGTTCTGGTTTTTGGCCAGAACAGAGTTAATATTTTTGCAGTAGCCATGAGAGGGCAGAGCCTGGACCCGCGTGGGCATGTCTAGGTTGTTATTCTCACCACCTCATGTCACTGCCGGGGTTGGAAGTACAGGACTCTCACTTCCCAGAGGAAGGTGGGCGTGATTTGCAGTCCAGGAAAAGCAGGCGCGCAGAGAGTCCATTATTCTGTGTCTTGAGGTCATGCCATGTCGAGTCAGTTGGTGAGCATTTTTTGCACGTAAATCATCCTCTTTTTGTATAATTTTTTATTAATATTGTTGCTGTTACTGTTCATTTTCTTATCTCATTGCTGTTTCCAGTAAATTGTTCCTATCTCAACCCATAATCTCTGCTTTTTTCTTTCTCAGTGGAGAGGCTGTGGTTTTGTCATGGTCATAGACAAAAGTGGTGGAGTTTCTAGCACTGTTTAATTCCATACCACACCATGGCAGGGGCGTGGGTTCAGCAACAGGAAGCTGGAGCTGGAAGGGTCACCATCTTTTGTTGGGCTTGGGCTCAGGGGTCAGCCTGGTGGAGCTAACCCCTCTCTGCCACCGGCGGTGCCTTTCCCCTTTCTCTGAGCTGCAGCTTTTCTGGTTTGGTTCTGTAGGTTAGAGCTAGTGAACCCGAGATGCTGCTCTGAGAAAAGGAAAAAAAAAGAAAAAAGGGAGAGAGCAGTGGCCACGTGGAGTGGAGCCCAGCTGAGCCATGTGGACCCCAAGCTGCAGCCACAATAACCGCAGCTGGAGCTGCAGCCACAGCCCAAGCTGCAGCCAAAGCGTTCCAGTCCTGCTCCCACAAGGTCAGGCCCAGGAAAACAGTCTCCAACCTGTTTCAGAACCCTCTCAGGTCCCACCAGCTTTTGTCTTGTCCCTGTTTTTCTGTTGTTTTTCGGGCTGGTTAACTGGAAAGTTAACTATGCTGGGCACTGTCTTTGCAAAGTGTCTTTCTTTATTTGGTGGGTAAAATACTCTCTGTTCTATATACTCTTTTATTAACGTTGTTATGGTTATTACTATTTTTCAATAAATAGTGATTATATCTTATAACCTCTCCTAGTGTTTTCTCCATTATTGGAAGGAAGCAGGTGAAGGAGTTTAATTTTCATGCTGTATTTTAAACCATAACATTTTTTGTGCTGTTCCTAAACCATGACATCCTGGCTTTGCAAAAGTAATAAATTACTGAGCATCTGTCCCAGGAGCTGTCCTCCTTTCTCAGAGAACTCCTTGTGGCTGAGGTTCAGCTCCTTCCCTTGGTAATTGCCCTACAGAGAGACAAGTGTGCAGAGGGAATGTGATCTTCCAGTCAGCTGCAGCCAGATGCCATACCAAGGCCCCCAAGTGAGGATGAAAAAGAGGGATATCAGACACATTGAAATTTTCAGTGCATGGGACATCAGCAGCACAGAGATTGTGGCCCTGTGTGTCCTCAAATGGGCATATAACATCACAGTGATTATCTTCCCGAAACAGCAAAAGCACTAGGACTTTGTGTTATGCAAACTTCTCTCATACAGATCATGTCTTGCCTGCAACACATCTTGCAATTCTGTTCCTGTCCCTGTTCCACTCCCACCATTGTCCCTCGACCAAGAGCTCTTGCTTCAGGGCAACTTCTGAAGGTACCAAATGATTAAGAGGCTTTGAGACAGAGGAACTATCCAGAGAAGTCAAGCCTCCCCAGTAAAAATATTTACTGGAGAATTGCAAACTTTTATGAAGTTGTGTTCTCTTACACGGTTCTGAAGGTTTGTTTCTCAGCCAGACACACACAGCTGTCTTGAAAAAATGTTGATGCAGTTCATCCAGCACTGTGTCCTCTCAACCTCTCTTATTTCTGAGCTAAGCACTTAGCAGAATTATGCCAGGAAATCATGTGGGCATTGCCAAGTGAAATCATGCCAAGTGAGGGCTGCAAACGACCTTGGATTTCAGGTAACTCACTATTAATGCCTCAGCAAAGTATGGTGCAGTCTCCTCTCCAGTTGTTTCCTGGGGAAGAAAAGTATGTTAACAATGCACTGATCTTTCCTGTGGTGCTGTGCTGGGGTCTGCAGAAAGCTGTGCCTTTAGGTAGAACCTCCAGTCCATCACAGTTCATATCTGGCTGCAAGAAGTTGTGGTGGGTTGACCTTGGCTGTACACCAGGCGCTCACAAGCCTGTCACTCCCCTCTTCAGCAGAACGGGGGAGAAAATAACATAGAAAAAGCCCTTTTGAGTCAAGAGAAGGGCAGTTTAATAAGGCAAAAGAAAAGGTCACACACTAAAGCAAAGGAAAAGAAAAGAGATTTATTCTCTATTTCCCATTACCAAATGACGTCCAGCCACTTCCCACAAAGTCAGGCTTCAGTACACGGTGTTGTATAGTGGTGTGTACACATAGTGGCCCAGAAGACAAACATTGTAACAACAAATGTGCTGCCGCTTCCAATCCTCCCTTCCCTCTACCCTCCGCTTTTCTCTTAGCTTTTGTTGCTGAGGAGATGTATGGTATGGAATATCCCTTTGGTCAGGTTGGATCAGCTGTCCTGCTTATGTTCCCTCCTAAGATCTTGCCCACCACCAGCCTAATGGTGAGGGGGGATGTTGGAGAGGCAGTGCTTGATGCTTTGGGAGCCACAACTTTCCTGTGTTTATCAACACCTTTCTAGTTACCAATACAAATCACAGCACTATGAGGGTTGCTGTGGGGAAAATTAACTCCGTCTCAGCCAGACCCAATAGGGAAATTAGTCACTATTCTACTTTGCTCTATGGAGTGGAATTACCCAAAGATGTGGGAGATGCTCCAGAAATTAACTAAGTTTCTCTTGGGGGACTGGTTTTCAGAGATGCTGGAAATTGAGCAGGCCAAACATTTAATCACATCACTTTAAGTCTAGATTTTCACTGTTACTCTTGGTTCCCATCAGAGACATAGCTGAGAGATTGATTTTGCCCATAGTCCGAGTAATATTTTCAGGGTGAAAGACTGGAATGAAACACATATTACTTCACTTCACTGCCATCAGTGTTTGTGTGCATACAGCCCCCCAAGAGCTGAAAAACATTGAGGTAGGACACATTAGCCAAAAGCAAACTGGCAATGGCTTCAGCTCCTGATATGTTTAGGTGCTCATTAGAGATGTTTTGGAAGAGAAGAAGGGAGTATAAGAAGGATGAGTCCAAAAAATGTACTGGTTTTACTGTCTTCTTAATGCCCAAGATACCAAGGGAATAGTACGCAAGACGAGCAACATGAAAAATGTTAGCCAGACAGTAATTAATGTGTGGGTTGTAGGTGTATTTAACCCTGTATCCTTCCTAACACAAATAAAGCCCTAGAGTCATCAGTTTCACATAGATCTTTGTCTTCAGTGAACCAAGAGGCATTTGGCCAAGACTCTTTTCTTTCAGTGTAACACAGATCCCATGGCCTATCAAAATGCGTTTTGTATATCCCAATTTCAAATCGAAGGAACATTTCCACCAGGTCATATCTGAATGTTTTGCATCATTGCCTTAATCTGGTTAGAAAAGTTTCTCCATGTCATATTGGAGAATGAAATTTCCTCACCAAAACATTTTTTCTGTTGGCTAAGCATAAACTAGAATGACTTAGTTATGGTAATTACTGTCACATCTGCTAATGAAGATAACAGTTCCAGACTCACCAGACTGCCACTATATGCACACTTCTGCTTTTCAGAAGCTTGTACATTTTAAAAGTAGTGCAGCAGAAAATACAATGACTTTCAGAATGGGAATGTTTTTGCCTGGGAACAACAGTTATTTTGTTAAAATTGGTTTTCTTTCAGATGCTTGAACTTGATGAGCATTAATTTTGACTCAAACAATGTCAGATTGGGTACCAGTTCTTGAAGGGATGATTCTCTTACAACATCTCTGCTATGCATATGGCTCCTTCTACCAAAATGCAGTTGTCTTCCAACTCTAATTGTGTAATGCTTGTGGTGGACTGGGAAGACAGAAAGGTAAACAGAGACATACAAAAAATTACTGCAAAATTAACAAGGAAGATAGTTTCCTTAGTTCAATGTTCAGACACTGGCTATTTCCTCCAAACTTTGGGAAGCATTGCAGGTCTTGAGCAGGCCAGTGATCAGGGGATGTGACAGAGCCATGGCAGTGGGAATTGATATACAAAAGAGATGTTTTCCTGGACTGATTTTGACTGGGTTGGACTTTCTGTTGCTTTGTGCCAGCCTGGAGACCCCAGGTTCAGGTCCGAGCTTCAATTCAGGCATCTTGGGCCTGTCCATTGGTGAATGTAGCACCTTACTATGCAGAACCCAGAGTGGCATATGAGTCCCTTCAGTCCTATCTGTGGCCCTGTAGGGGTTAGAAGCACTGAGTGCTTGTGTCCCATGGAAGAGCATCAGTTGCTTTTGGGGGTAACTTCATGAAACGACATCAGTTGCCACACCAAACTTTCATGTGCAGAGGGTGAGAAACATTAGGGATGCTCAGAGTTCCTATGTTTTTTTCTCCCACACTGTACTCATTGATTACTTTCAGGCCTGGGAGAGGCCTAAAATTCTTGTTGTTCTTGAGAACGCTGCCCCCACTGTTACTGGCTACTCACCACCATAGCACTAACAATGTCTGATACCTTTACATCCTAGATCATGGTGGTTCAAATTTATGTAAGGCTTGGCCAAGTTTTGAATAAAGGGTGAGATATTGTACTAGTTTGAAAGCAAACCAGTGAGAGACTTGAAATCAGAACTACAATTTAATAGGAAAATTAAAAATAAATGCAGTAGTACAGAAACACTGACAGACTCAGAATACAACCTGACACCCTGTTGGGCAGGGTGGTGGTAACAGTCCGATTAAGTGGTAGCTGCGGTCCTCCTGAAGTGATAGATGTGGTTCTGTTGAAGGGGTGATCCTGTAGAAGGGTCTGGTCTTCCTCTGAGGGTGCAGTGGTGGTTATGTAGCTCTTGTCCTCTGGGAGCCCAGTAGGTAAGGGTTGAGTGTGGTGTTCCAAACCTCAGATTATATCCAGGTAGGAATGCTTGGTTCCTCCCTCTGGGCAGAGTATCTCACAATGGGATGATGTAATTTTATGAGTCATGCAGTGAGGCTGGATGGGCCATTAACAGAAGACATCCCCCAGAGGGAGTTATCAGGGATGTGTCATGGAAGAGATAAACAACACCGCCCCACCTGGTTTTAACAGATGGTGATAGAATACATGCTTTTGGTAACAACCTAAGACAGACAGGCACCACTTCTATCAGCCTGCATGCTTCCAAGTATATGGGCTCTGTGCCCATAATGTCTGTGAAGGCCTTCTCAGGATCTACAGAGAAAAAGTATATTGATGAGTGGTGCATTAAGTGTCCCCAGGCCTCTATTAAATAAATTAAGCTACTTAATAAAATTAAGTAACACTATGCAACAACAGTACAGTTTTACTCCTTATGCATTATCATCACTTGGTTCTCCCCATCCCTTTATCCCAGACTTCCAGGAGTAAATGTATCCTCCTTGCTTATCCGTTTGACATCCAGTGACTTGCTGCAGCTTCTCACCAGTCTGCAATGTGACTGAACCTTTTTTGGTGTAATTGAGAACTTTTGACATCAGGCAAAAACTTTATTTTTTTTTTTTAATAATCTTAGTTGAAGCATGCAGCTGATATTGCCAGCAGAGGTAGGGCAGCTCAGAACATTCTGGCTTACAACCAGCAGAAAGAATCCCAGCATTTTCATCTTGGCCATTGGGTGTTGTTGACACAGCTGCAGTGAGACATATCAGAGCAGCTGGAGGCTGTATTTCCACAAAAACCTGTCATTTGGAATTCCTTCATCAAACTCCATACTTAGAGCTCATATTTCTCCATGTTGTTATATGCATTCAGTGGTCTAACCTCAAGACAAATTCCGCTCTCAACAAAGCCATTTTCCAGTTCAGTCTGAAGCCTCTAACAAAATAGTCTTTGTTCTTGTGTTATGTTTTTTGATTTTCCTTCCATTTATAACAAGTTAGAAAGTTCTCTTCCTAAATTATGGATAAATCCTACTTTTACAGAAATGAGTGCAAGACTTGTTTAATCAAATGACTGACTTCATGAGGCAGAAAATAAGAGGAGAGCCACCAGAAAAGACTAGGACAGTTGTGGCAAACCCATGCTGTGCAGACCAAAAGTGCTATGCAGCATTTCATGAGGAGAGCACAAACAGGGCTGCAGTCCCATCCCTGGTTTCACCTAGCTGCTCCTCTTGCTCTATTAACAACTAGAGGAGACGCTAAGGAACAAAGAAATAGTTCTGGTGCATAGAAAGCAGTTGAAGAAAGATGTTTGACATCAAAGGGAGAGCTCTTAAAGGGAAATTCACATCCTCCTTCCCTGCCTTTATCAATAGCCAGATTACATGTGGCTGTCAGAATTCTGGCAGGAATTGGTCTCCTTTTGGGATACATACCAGTTGTTAAGTACAGCTCTGACTGTAAGGAAAGGCTAGTGAGGGCAGATGGTCAGAAATCATTCAGTTTCAACCCCTAGGTCAGTGTCAGGAGCTTGCGTTGCCTTCTCTGCTGAGGCGTCAGCCAGTGACACAGACTCCTGAGACTCACTCATTTTGGACATCATTCTGGTCTGCCGTGAAACACATTCAGTTTGTCAGTGCAAGCCTAGCAGAGATATGACTCGCTGGATGTGATAGATCTTCCATTCCTCTCACTGAAGGCCCTCTTCAACATGCTGTGGATGTACTCCTTCTGCATCCCTGCTTCCTGCCCTGCACTCCCTGCACACGGTATGCATGTGGTGCTGGCCCCAGTGTGGGGATGGGCTCCCTCTGGGGTTTGGCAGTGATGGACAAAGCTCTCCTCACGTTCTTCAGGCCATGTGCAGGGAACTCACAGTTCTCCCACATGAGGTTCTTGTTCCCTCACAAGCTGCCTTTGTCCCCTTTCTCAATTTCTGAGCCCACTAAGCAAAGCAATTTTTTTATCTTCATCCCATTTCCCCACAAACGTGCAAGCCAAACCCATATCAGCTGCTCCTACCTCTCTTGAACTGACTCACAATTCCCCGAGCACAGGGGCTGACTTTGTGATCAGACTGTGGGAATGCTTTCCAGTATACTCTTCTTGCATGACAGTAGAAAAAGCATTTGAATGCTACTGTATATTGGGACTGAGTGTAAGTAGACTTACTGGAAGTGATACAGCTTCTCTTGCCCACAATTCCTAATTTATTTTATAGTTATAAAGAAAGAGAATTTGGAAGATTTCCTTTTAAGGGGACTAAATGCATTAAAAAATAATGAAGTGTTATTTTGCCAAAATAATTTCTGGCTAATTCATTTTTTTTCTACTCTGAATCTTCCTTTTCATTCTCTGTCACTTCTTTTACTGCCTTCTTCCCCTACTCTCTATTTCCCTTTGGAGCTCCAGGCTATTAACCTGTAATTTTGTACCCTTCCTGGGTGTCACCTAGCACTGGTGTGTAATGTGGAGCAGTTTTGCTGTTCATTCAGATCTATGTGGGGGAAAGACTGGCCAGCTGGCACCCACATCACCACATTTCAACCAGTTCTGCAGCTGCATCTCCTGTATTAAGACCCTTTCCTTCTGCCAGATTTTATTTGTCAAATGATGGGTTTACTTGCATTACTCCAGTGTGAGAAAGACAAAAGGAAGGATAAAAATAGGTCTAAATCCCATGTAAAGAACTCATGGGACGCATCATGTGCCCAGTACATTAGTCAGTCCCACAGTGTGTGGATTGAGCCTTCTGAGGTAGATTCAGAAGTGACTCCTGTGCTTCATAAATTGCATTATGCACTATTTAAATATAGAAAAGCATAGAGGAGCTGTCCCACATATGTCCATGCTGTACAGTAATAGCATCATTTAACAAATAATTGCATATATAACAACAAAGGAAAATAAGAAATTAACTTGTAATGACTAAGTGACAGGCCAAAAGAGGTTTAGAACTTTGAGAGGAACTGTTACGCTAAGCTAGGCAGTCAGGCCAAAGAGCTGCAAGCAGCTCTGGCACCTGACTCTGCTGTGTACAAGCAGAACCTGAGAGCAGTAGGTTCAGAAAACCCTGCTGCTCCCACGCCCTGCCTATCCTTCTGGGCAATGAAGAGCTCAAAAAGGATCTGGTCTCAAAAGATGCTGAGCTCTGACATCTCTTACGGGCATTAGGGGCAGCTGGGTGGAGTGTCCTGGAAGCTGGTACCAGCAAGTCCTCTAATGATTCATTTTGTTTTTTCCAAGCTGCTCCCAGGTGGCAGCTCCCATTTCTGGCCACTGGTACGCTGGGATCCCTGTTCACCACCCTTCTTCTCCTTGCTGCCTGGCCTAGGGAGAGAAGCCTTCCCAGCTGGTGGTCAGCCTGTTGTAACAACAGTCCCTCTTAGCTGCTGCTGATTTTTCTTTGGCCATTTCTGACAATTTCTGGAGTGAGTTTGCTAGTAAGTAAACCCTGCACCTGTATCCTTCTCAGACTCATTCTCTGTGTCATCACCAGTGAGTCGCAGGTTCATTTGCTTTTTCTTTTCTGTAAATGAAGAGTTCACAGCCACCTCCTAGATCCTGTAAGTTTCTCACACCTACACACTAAAACACAGCTGCTTGGAGTCAATTAAAACATCTCCAGGAGGAATGGTGCCACTTGTAAGACCTGAGTTCTTCTGGTACTTCTTATAAACAGGAGAATCCTATGTCTTGCTTGCAGGGGCTGTCCCGGTGTTGTGAGAAAGTCCTGCAGAGCCTGTGGTTGCCCTGTGATACCACATCACCCTCATGTGACCTCACCTGCACCTTCTGACTCCTAAGGGTGGCATTCAGTGCTGGAAACCCCATTGTTCTGGGATCCAGTCAGATCACGATAACTGAGAACAACTATGGTTTTGGCTGTGGACCTCCCCCCTCTCCCCCCAGATGTATCACAGAGTCATGACAGGCTGCTCCTAAGAGTTCTTGTCTCCTTTAAGTTCATATTCCAGTTTGTACAATTTCATTACAAAGTCAGACTGGGGCAGTTACAGTCTTAAATGAGATGAGGATAGGAATGTATTCACCTTTTTAGTCTGGAACAGATTCAGACTTCCCTACTGCCAAATTCCCAGTACGTTCAGTAATAAAGTGTGGCTTGTAAACATGTCAGCACTTAATGGGGCCTTGAATCAAGTACTCACTCATCCCACCAACTACTGTTGGTGCCGAAAGTGATTCAGTGCTTATTATTTTACATCTTTTTTATTGAGGACTTTGTGACTTTTCCTAAGGTGCTAAAACCAAAACTGTGACAGAAGCAGCTTTCTGATAAAGGTTGAGCAGAACTAATGCATAGACTTAGAAATATTTCCATTTCCCCAAGAATAGGTTAATTTTAGTGGCTTTATTCCCTTAGGTTCTACATAGACCTCTCAAATAGTCCAGTCATTAGAGACTGTGGAAGGGTTATATTCGGATAAAGAACAAAATGCCACAAAAACCAGGGAAAGGCTTGACCCTGAAGCAGATGACCATTGTCAGCTTTGATTTTATTGCCAAAGTTTGTAAATATTTTTCTAGTGTAGGCCAAACAACTGTGGCTACTTGGCCACAGTTGCTTGCTTGTTTGCAGCAGCAGCTAACATTTCTCTTTGATTTCAGTCTGATTATTCTGATGTGGGTTGGGTCTGCAGATCTTTTCTTAGGTCTTTCCTTTTAAGGAACAGGCTGGTTTTAAATGACCCAGTCATGAGCTCTTAATATTGCAGATCCTTCCTCTGGAGAACACCCTCCATTCTCTGACTAGAAACCAGTGATGGATTGGTTACTGCAACAGGAGATGGGAGATCGCAGTCCAGTGCTTTGCCAGAGACATCTGTGGGATTTGGGACAAGTCCCTGCTTCTAAGGTCTGTGGTGTTTCATGAACAGGGATTTGAAAAAGAGAGTGGTAGGATTATTATTTGTATACATTATAACATCATCTGAGATCCTAGCCGTGGACACTCACTGTGCTTATTACTGATGGGAGAAATCGGTCTTAATGTCTTCACAAATGACTTGATCTGAAAGAACCAATCAGGTTCTGGAAGAATGGCTGTGGATACTTTAGGAAAAATAGGTGTTAACATCTTAGACATAGGTCTTAATGTCTTTGTGAACATCAAGCTGCATTTTTTGCAGAACTCAGAAAATTTGAGTTTCTAAACTTTAGGACAATGTGTAATAGGCAGTTTGGTAAGTCTGTACCTTCCTAGTACCTCAGCTAATGGGGAAAGGAAGAGAGCAACATGCAGCCAGGAGTTTAGGATAAAAGGAGGCTGCATCCTCCAAAAACTTGAGAGAGACCCTACAGGGGTATGGCCTAGTGGACTCTCCCTTTACTTGAATAAAGTTTCAGGCTCCTCTGTCTCTTGTGGACTCTGGCTTTTCTGATTTTCTGCACATCACCCAGTGTTTCATTTAATTATAACCCATGAGACAAGAGCTGGTCACCATCAAGGGGACCTTTTGGCAGCACTCACCAGTGCAAAAGGCAGGGATAACATGAATCTTGACTTCATTGCAGGTACCCATCATAGAGTTTGGAAGAAGGCTACTGAGATTACACGTTAGAAATGTGTATTTGGGATAAAAAGCTCAATCTGTTTGTGTTTTGATGTTGAAAACATTTGATTGCAAAGTAAACATTGAAATTCTGGACTTCGCTTTTCATATGTAACTGGTTTCAACATATGATGGATCTCAACTTGCAGATGCCAGAGTACTCACAGCCAGGTGAGGACTGATTTTACAGACCTCTGATGACCTCTCAGCAGCACCGGGTGAGGGGGCGCTCCCGCTCTGCTGTCTGCCCCACCCCATCGGCACTGCCGCATAGAGGTTGTGCTTTGGAAAATCTTGGCTATCATCAGCGGTGTTCGAAAGCCTGTGTAACATCTGGAGCAAATGCTGACTTTCCAGGGGGCAAAAAAAAAAAAAAAGGAAATTGTCCTGTTTGGATTTCTGGAGAACAGGGGGTGAACATTTTTTTTGGAAACTACAAATATCAGGGTGGCAGGGCCATAAAGCAGCCGTCACTCAGCCCGGGGTCACAGCTTCTGACACCCTCGGGCACAGCAGGGCTGCCTGACCCCTAAGCAGGCCCTGGGCCCGGGCCGCGCTCCTGCCCTAGAGCGAGGCAGGCAGGCAGGCCCCCACCCCGGCCGGGGCCGGCCCTCCACGGGCCGCGGCCTCCCGGGAGCAGGCGGTCCTGGAGCGGCGCTCGGGGAGCGCCAGGCCCGAGCCGGCTGCCAGCCCCGGGGGCTCGACGCGGTGAGTGNAGGTGGGGGTGCGGCCCGGCGGCCGGGGTCGGCCCGGCTGCCCCGGAGCTCCCCGAGGCCTTGGCGTGGGCAGGTGGGGCCTGGGGCTACTGGCCACGGCAGCGCGGGGAGCTGCGTGTTTGCAGGGAACAGCTGCCGGCTGTAGTGCTGCAGAGGCAGACTGCGCTTTGCGTAGGGGCTCTAGCTCCTGCCCCGAACCTGCTCTCCAGGCTTGGGAACGTCCTTGGAGATGCGCTGCTCAGAGATCTGTGATCCCCCAAGGACCTGCGGGTGACTTAATGGATGGACTTCTGTTTTGTGTGTATCGCTATTTCACTTAGTTTCCTTGATCCTGCTGCTACTTCACAGTCCCTGGTTGCTGAGCTGATGTAAAGCCACCCTCCAGCCTGAACCTGTCCCTGGCCCTGTAGCAACTTCTGGACTGGCACGCTGTCTTTTTTCATAGTAAGCAGCGAGCCGACTCCTCTCAAATTTAGCTGCTATTGTGTATTAACAGGCTCTTGTAGGCACTTGCCGTGCCAGTGGTGTGTGGAAACATTATCTTGGTGCATTGGTGTTTCTGACATTCATGAACTTAATTACAAACCGACAGAGAGAAGTATGGTTCTTAAAGCTCTGTTCCTGACACATACAGAAAACTTTGACACAAAAGATATAGTAAAACTATACATGGATGTTGCTGACTCCTGTATGTTACTGCTCTGGCTGACTGACAGGGATGCAGAGAAAAAAAGTGATTTGTAATCAACAGAAATTGCTAGTTAACAGTAGGGACGAGTGTCAGTGCAGAATTCATAGCAAAATGCAAATGCCATCTCTTGTATAGATGCAAGTGAAAGGAGTCTCTGTCTTTTTCTACTGCAAAAATATTGGTATATTCAAGTGTTACATTAAAAGCAGTTTAAAGTGGTTTTATTTTTTTGCCACATCAGTCATCAGGTGATCTGTAATTTTCACCAGGACTACTTCTGTGCATATACTCTCTCTAATCAGGCATATGTTGGTTCCTCTGTGTCTTCATTTTTCATCTCTTAGTAACAGAATGGTTTTTCTTCTACAACACATTCTTGTGATATATTTTATTCTCTTAGCTGTCTGCTATTTCTTACTCAGTCCCTGGAAAGAAGCTTGCTCCAAGTGATCTACAAGACCTTGGTTTCTTAGCCCATGCACCTGATCAGCTAACTTTTACAGACTGTGCCTTTACATATTGCTGAGAGCTGATAGTTTCCACAAGGCCTTTCAGCTTGGCCATCTGTAGTGCTGCATGAGTTAGAATTGCATTCCCTAGCTTTGATAAAGCCATTGCTGTTGTGTGCAGTTTCAGTGACTTGGACTAATATAACTGGACATGGACTGTGGCTTAGGATTCTGGAGGAGGCAGGGGAAGTTATTTAGACTGTAACTGTTTTTCCTCAGAGAAGTAATTTGTTTGGTTGCCATACTAGTTGGTTGTATTGCACAGAATTACAGCAATTGGAATAAGAAAAGAATGAGTGAGTAAGCATTTCTGGCTGTCTTATTTTGATTTTGTTTTTAAATGACAGATGCTTTCTTTACCTGTCGAAAGAATGTGCTTCTGGCGAAGAGCCCGTCCACCCAGATAGAAGGTGTCTTTGCTGCCACCAGAGGAAGATCAGTCCCAGAAGAGCAAGAAGCCCTTCTCCAGCAGTGGCTGGAGGAAGGAGTAGAGAATTTGCCAGCCAGTGAGAGTGTTCCAGCAGTGAGGAAAGTGTCAGTTACACTCACTAGTGACTGGTTAGAAGGTTCAGAGCTATTGATGACTAGCCTCAGTGACTTGAATACATCTCCGGAAGTCACCCGGTGTGCTGATCAGCAGCTCTCAGAGCTAAGCGCTTTGGCTTCTTCAGAACTGCAAGATCATGCAGTGGCTGAACTGGCAAGATTACCAGCAGAGGAAACAGTGACTGTAGGAGGCAGTGCCCCTTGGGCAGCTGTGGTGCCACAGACAGATCACCAGACAGCTGGCTGTGCTGGTATCAACGTGGAAGTGCTGAATGATGACCCAGCTGTGCTGGCCTGGAGTTTAGCGTGTGATGCAGAGACAGTGCCACCAGTGCTCCCAGCCCAGCCCATTCAGGATACGGTGCCGTTTTATCCTGTCCCAGCAGAGGTGCCCTACCACGGTCAGTAATGACTCTGAATCTGATGTTTAGCTTGGGATTGGCATTTGTAGTGAATGTGGTCAGGTTAGTGTGTCTGGGCTTGCTGTCTAAGACATTGATTATCCCTGCAGAATTGACAGGATCTGCTAGTGAAAACTGTAACATGAATTTTTGCTGAGGAGGGGCTGGTCACAGCTAGTGGTTTCTGTGCTGTTAGTCTGTCTGGTCTGAATATCAATATATGTTCCTTACCCAAATGCTAGCTTTATACTCTAAAAACCATCAAAAAGTGTGTCTGGTGTTTCAGGATGCTTGACTCTAGTCATGTGTTATGCCATCCCTACAGACAACTATCCAAACGTATCCAGAAAGAGCATCTGAAACCAGAGTGGGTGAGGGTTTGCTCAGAGGCTAGAGTGCCCTAGCTTAGGGAATGAGAATGGCTGTTTCCTGGGTCCCAGGGGAACCAAAGTATTGTCAGCAAGGTACCCAGTGTGCCTGTAACTTTGCTTTTTGTCTCTTGCATATAGAGATCTTATGGAGAGACTGGGAGGATCTTTCTGTCCAGCCCTGTGTCTTAGAGCAGGTCTCAAAAAACACTCCTCTATTTGAATTTCGAGTCATGTCTTACAACATCCTTGCCCAGGACCTGGTGGAGCAGGGCCTTGATCTCTATGTACACTGTCACCCAGACATCCTGAACTGGAACTACCGCCTTCCAAACCTTTTGCAGGAGATCCAGCACTGGGATCCTGATGTAAGTATGACTGAGCCCTCCCTACCTCAGTGTCACCAGAATGTGAATTCCTTGTTTGATCTAACAGTATTAAGAAAAGAAAAAGATGGGGGCAAGTCCTAGGAAGATGCTACCTGCTTGGTAACTGAACACTGATTGCTCTGAGAGTGTTTGAGGACTTTCACAGACCGTTTTTTTGGTGTTTATCTTGCTTTGATTGTAGAAACTAGTTATACTTTGATAGCAGGGCTTAACTTGTATAAGCAGCAGAAGTAGAGGAAGAAGGACCAGTTTTCTAAGGCAGCACAGGAAGGGAAGCCTGCATAGAAGAGGACTCCATGAATTTCTCTATTCTTTGAGTCCTCTTTGGGGTATGAAGGATCTTTTGCCTCATCACTGTAAAACTGAATGATAAGCTAATGTGACACAGAAAGTTACTGCTCTTCATCTGGAAAGTGCAGGATAGAGTTGTAGTGATGACATTTCTGTTTGGAGGGTTGGTATCTGAGTGTACTTTTCCACTTTCTTCCTTCCCCCAAAAAAGGTAACTAGCAAATACTTGTGGAGTGAGTGAGGTCTCTGCCTTCCTTCCAGGTTCTGTGTCTCCAAGAGGTGCAAGAGAACCATTACTGGGAGCAACTGGAACCAACATTCAAGGAAATGGGTATGTCCTGCTTTTGTGGGTCTGTACATCCAGCTCATGGGACTGGCCAAGCAGTGCTTCCTGCTTAACATCTTCAAAGCACTCAGTTTCAAGAGACCTCCTCCTGTTTGCCAGGTGGCTGCTGGCCCTACTTCTGAACTGTCTCCCTAGACCTTTATCCTTTCTTTTGCAATTGATGTCTCTGAGTTGAAAGATCAGAGTAACAAAACAGAGGGCCCTAGGAGGACACGGAGAGAGAAAATACCCCCAGTGATTAATAATAAAGGGTGATTATTGGAACAGAATTGAGTATATTGCTGTACCCAAATGTAGTAAGAACCTTTTTATATAGACTTGCTGAGCTTGAGGTAGTGACTGGATAAGCCTTTTAATAGGTGATGGTTTCTTTTCAGGCTTTGCATGCTTCTATAAACGGAGAACCGGGACGAAGACAGATGGATGTGCAGTGTGCTATAAGCACAGCAGGTTCCAGCTGATCAGCCTCAGCCCCATAGAATACTTCCGGCCTGGTCTGGACGTCCTCAACCGGGATAATGTGGGCTTGGTGCTGCTGCTACAGCCTGTGCTCCCAGAGGGCCTAGGTCTGAAGGCAGTCAGTCCTTTATGTGTGGCCAACACTCATGTGTTGTTCAATCCCCGTCGAGGAGATATCAAACTGGCCCAGGTGGCCTTGCTGCTAGCAGAGATTGACAAAATTGCAAGAACTACTGAAGGCAGCTACTATCCTGTCATCTTGTGTGGAGACCTGAACTCTGTACCTGATTCTCCACTCTACAAATTCATCCGGAATGGTGAACTTTCTTACCATGGGATGCCAGCCTGGAAGGTAGTTGCCAGCCAGAACTGGGATTGGATAGCTCTTTATTGCATGCTGCTAGAGAAATGCATGGCTGCATTCTTTCTCTTGTGAGGAAATAGTCTTAATACTGAAAAAAGTTATTCAGCAGTTGTCCCCAATGTCTCCAGCACTGCAGGGGAAAGAAGCAGACAAGTGTGTGCCTATTATTTCCACTACTGCTCTTTTGGTTTCTCTTGAGGCAGACTTGTGATAATAGACCACTTAATTTCAAGTCTTTTTTTTTCCTTTCCTATGGAGTTTTTGTGCCTGGGTGACTGGAAGTGTAGGGAAGTGCAACTCCACCAAGACTTACTGAAATTTTACGTGGACGTTTGTTCTGAAAACGTTTAAGTGGGTACCTATGCTAGAGTCTCTTGTGGTTATGTCTTACTGTGTGTCTGTGATCAAATACATGGTTGGCTTTCAAGCTGAATCATCACTCCAGTAAGATGCCTGTAAAGTATCTTGTCAGGTGACTTTTAGCTAATTGTATCTGTCCCCTGCAGCTGAAGGTTTATTATACCTGCATCATATTCTGAATAGCTTAGTTCGTGCCTTTCTGTGAGGGCATTCTCCTGTCTTGCTCTTGGCAATATATGTATATATGCACATCTCGTATATATGTACATTGTCTACAGCTTGCAGAAGTTCTGCTCTGTGTCACTGATGGTTGCTCTCCTTTTCTGGCCTTCTTGCAGGTGTCTGGTCAGGAAGACTTTTCCCAACAATTGTATTCACGGAAACTGCTGGCCCCGCTGTGGCCAAGCTCACTGGGTGTAACAGACAAGTGCCAGTACGTCACCCTGTGCCAGCCAAAGAAACTTGGTGAGCTCCAGTATGCACTGACAACATGAGTTTGCTAGGATGGGCAGTTTCTGGGCCTTGCTGTCTCTCTGAGTAGCTTGGGCATATGCTGCATGAGGCACTCAACAAAGATTCTATCCTTCTACTTGGTACATGAATTAAATACAATTTTTCCAGAATCTATTGCTGTAGCCTCATTTCTGCCATTTTCTTTCTCTAGTCAGGAGCTGAATGTTCCTCTACCAGTAACAATTGCTCTATGTATCTTTTATATTCGCAGACTTACGCTTTTGTGCAGTTGTAAACTATGTTCAGCAGGCACAGCTTTCATCTGCAGGTGTTTGAGGGTGTGGTTTTGGATAGTGTTTGCAAACCACTGTTAAGAAATCGTTCCTAAGACCCAGTTACAATCATGTCTGTTCTCTGCATCCGTAGAGAAGATTAAAAAAATGGAGCCCCCACAAAATAGCTTTTTTAAAAATCTTGAATGTAGAACTTGTATTCAGCCTGATCTCCAGAAATGTGGGGTTTTTTCAGCAGACATTTCCTTGTGTTACACACTAACTGATCTGCTTGAAAATCCCTTGAACTTGTGGTGTCTCAGAGAGGACATTTATAATTTGTACTGACCATAACTGTTGCATTTGTAAAGGGATAGCAATAGCTGTGCTCTGTTCTACTTTTATACATCTGTTCTGTTCTACATGTAGGTTATTAGGTGATTTTTGTTCTCATGGTATCAGGGTGCTTGGGCACAAAAGCCGCTCTCAAACAAAAGAGGTCTAAGAGGCCCAAAGGTCTGGAATATATGTAAGTGTTCCCTGGAGATGTGACTTTGCTGCAGTTACTTTCTTCTTTTAACCTGTACTTTTCTCTGCAGGGAGACGTGAATACAGCCGTGACTTCCTGCTCCAGTTCCGCTTTTGCGATGTTGCCTGTGAACGACCACCACAGCTGGTCCTCTTGGAAGGTGTGACAGATGCTAAACCAGGTATTAACAGGAGACTTTTCAGCTTGTAACTCCCCTAGCTCAGTGGAGCCCCTCTCCTCTGAGGACAGACTGAGAGGGTTGTGACTGAAGAAGAGAAGGCCTCACTGAGGCCTCATTGTAGCCTTCCAGTACTTAAAGGGGCCTTATAAAAAAAGAGGGACGGTGACTATTTACACAGGCATATAGTGACGGGACAAGGGGAAATGGTTTTAAACTTCCTGAAATTCTTTACATAGAGGGTAGTAAGGCATTGGGCCAGAGAAGTTGTGGATGCCACATCCCTGGAAGATACTCAAGGCCAGGTTGGATGGGGCCCTGGGCAACCTGATACAGTGGGTGACATCCTTGCCTGTGGAATGGAGGGGTGGAACTAGATGATCTTTAAGGTTCCTTCCAACCCAGCCCATTCTATAGTTGTATGATGCTATGATTTCAAGGAAAGTATGAGGTGGAGGTAATGCCTGGTAAGGAAAGGGAAAGGCAGAAGGTGCCTTCTGTGACTGTGATTAGGTTCTATGAGAGCTCAGAGAAGTATACTCTTAACTCCCTCGTACACACTGACTGTGTTCCTTGAGATGCACTGAGATTCAGCTTCTTTTTGAGGCTGTTTCTTATAAACTTCTTTTAAGCTGAAACACATACATGTATTTCTTTTTTCTGCTTCAAGATTTTGGTGGTGGAGAACAACCTGAAGACTGTAATGATACAGAGTGGCCACAATATAGATGTCTCTGGAAGCTGGTACCCAGTAGACATTGCTGCCCCTCTGGGCCTTGTGGCATGGCCCGTTCTGCTTTCTCCATTTCTGTTCTGCCTTTCTAGACACCCTTTGAGTAAGCTGTAGGCTAAGGCAAGCAAACTTTTCTTTGAGAGCAAAGATTGAAATACCCTGAAATTTGATAATATTAAATGCTTTAAGGGCATGTCCTCAGCAGGACAGAATATGACTTCTCAGTTGTTTGCACTGATCTGCTCTAAGGATATTCCTGTTAGTCTCACAGCTGGTGTTTCCTTTGGGTATTTTCCTTTAAGATGCTTGTGACTGGAAGCTATCTGCTCTTGTTGGGCAAAAAGATTCATTTGGTTTCAGGAGAAGCTTCTCAGACTTGGCATGAGCAGCCTGTTCTGGGATCTGTGTAGGTCTGGCTGGAATCTCTTTGCTCCTTTGCAGACCGCCCTGCACACTGGCCCAAGCCTGCTGCCATGGTGAAAGACCCTGATCCCCAGCCATTCATCCCAAGGTAACTTGGTGCACCTTCAATGACCCCAGTCTTCAAACTCAGCCTTGTTTTCCTGAGCGCTGAAAATCTGGCTGAAGTAAAGACTGAAATAAATGTGAGAGTCAAAGAGAGTAAGGAGGGCTATCTGAAAGAGCTAGATCCACCCAGGACTGTCCCAGCAGCTGGGTGCTGCTCTGTCAGCATTGTGTTGGTGGGATCAAGAATGAAGGGCATAGACATATACAGGACTGGGTATTGAAGACAAAGGAAGTTCACAATCTGTCTTGCTTTGGTGTAAGTGGAGTGAATAGTTCTGAAAGATTTTACGTGCTCACAAAGTAGGAATAGTTTAGACAGTTGCATCAGCAAGGGAACATTCAGCTGTGACTGCAGTACTGAAAAGGCATAATTCTCTTTCCTTGCCGGGTAAACAGTGACTGTTTGTGTGCAGGTGTTCAGGTGTTATCCAGCATGGCCTCAACCTGACCTCTGTCTACAGCCACTTCCTGCCACAGAGGGGACGCCCAGAGGTCACAACGATGCCCATGGGGCTTGGAGCCACTGTTGATTACATTTTCTACTCAGCAGAGCCTGTGGAGAGCAAGGCGGGTGAGTGTGGCAGCGCAGGGCTTATCCCTGTGGCATTGGAACAGAACTGTGAGACGGGCCAAATGGGCAGTGCATTTCGTTAAGCAGGAGTGGATCTGCAGGATGTGTCTTTGAAATAATACACAAGGTGAAAGTAACATTTGCTCATGTACCATGAGAAGACCCTGTTTATCTTTGCTGTGAAAAAAATGAGACTGCTTAGGTTCATGTAGACTTTTGAGAAAGCTAGAACAGAATGAATTCTTTTTTTCTGTATAAATATCTTACTTGTGCTCCTGGTAACAGGCAGTGCTGGGTCCTGAGTTCAAGACTTGGGCTTGAACTGGACTGGAAGACTTCTGGTCTGTCTGACACCACATGGTGTTCTTGGAAGGAGGTGACTCTGGTTCCCTTACAATGGCACCTTCTCTCTGCTACCTGAAACAAGAGTTCTCTTGATGAAAGACTGCATGTAAATGTATCCAGGAACTCTCTTGGAGCTGATTTGGGTCATGTCAGAATCAAGTTTGGGGAACAGGTTAGGAATGAAGAGCTTAATTCCTCCTCAGGGGAAAATCTGAAACTATTGCTAGGGCACAGTACCATGAAAGGAACTTCTCATGTAAGCAACTACCTGGTGAGTTTTGTGTATTCTTGTTTCCTATGCCTGCAAGTATATGAAACCATGAACAGCAGTATTGTAAGATGCTCACTGCTTTCACATCTAGGCTCAAAGGTACTTGTAGTGTTTGTGCAGGCTGTCTTCATTTATCAGGGAAAGAACAGGAAAGGATTGACAAGCATCCCTCTGCGAATGTATAGAGTTAATCTACAGTGGCAGTCTCTGGCTGATGTTTCTTTACATTTTCTTTGTCAGGTCGCAGGCTGTACAAGGATGGAGCCCTGAAGTTGCTTGGCCGTCTTTCTCTTCTCTCTGAAGATGTCCTCTTGATGGCAAATGGCTTACCAAATCATTTTTGTTCATCTGATCACCTCTGCCTGCTGGCTAGCTTTGGCTTGGAGATCTCCAGCCTCAGGGAGAGTTAGTGTTGGTTCGCTTTCCCTAAAGAAAAGCTGTTCTGAGTACAGCAGTTGAAGCTCTGGATTGCACAACCTGCTTGCAAGAGAACCCTTTTCCTTGTCATGCCCTAAAAGTCCTTTTCTCCCCTCACACCCTCACTAGAAGCAGGGATAAGAGAGTTGGAGTGCTTTTTGCATTGGTATTTTCTGGGTCTCTGCAGACCTGAGCTGTGTTCCCAGTGGGCTGGCAGGTGTATTCAGGCATTAGCATTAAAGGGATCCTTGTTCCACTGCCTTGTTTAGCAGGTGGTTTTGTGCTGCAGGAACCAAAGTAACTCCCATGTTTATTTGTCCCTGTGTGAGATTTTCAAGGAGCTGGAAAAGAGAGGGGCAGTGCTATCTGCTTTTGGTTAGTTCAAGAGCTACCAAGGAGCATGGGATGTATACGCCAATACTCTTTCACACCGAAACAATAGTTTTTTTAATTTCTCAGTAATAGTTTAGTCCTTTCAGGGCTAGTTGGTGTGTTGCCTTTTAGATTGGATCTGCTAACTGCTTAGAAATGTCTTTTACTTAATAATCTGTAAGGGCTGACTTGCTGACAGAAGGGTTTGTGTGGTGTAACAGTTTCTACGAGAAGCTGCTTGCTGTGACTAATGGACCAGGGAATGGGATTGCTAGGAATGGAGCCAGGGTTTCTACTGAGCCACCCACAGTAGCTCTAGAACTGCAGAAAAAGCCTAGAGGCCTTGGGGAAGGCTTCCTTTCTTTCTAGCAGTCTCAGAATGGTACCTAATTTGTCTTTTTTAGGAAAAATATTTAGGATCCTCCCAGTGGATATCGTGTGAAAAAAAGTACCCTGTAAGGCATGACAACCCCAGAAGGCTATAACTCTGGTTGTCCCAAAAGAGAGATGAAAATGGAAGGCATGTGAGAGTCAGCAGAGCCATGAGATGGAAGAGCTGATCTTGTCACTTGCCCTATTCTTTTTTCTGTGCACTCCCTATTGCATTCAGCCTGCCAGGGGTCAATAGCCAACCTGTAGCATCCATCTCCTGTGCCAGACTAAAGTCCATGCTGTGTCCTTCTGGACCCAGCCAAGTTTAGGTGGATAGAACCCTTAGGATCAACTCCTGTCTTGACATGCACTGGGAGGAGGGGGAAGGCTATGTAACTTGGAGCCAGCCTTCAGTCACTTGGATCCCAGTGTACCTTTGGTGTCCTGTCGGTGTGCTTTCGTCAGCAGTGGCTTGGCCAGTACAAAAGCAGTTGAGCTGTTCCTGTTTCTAGAGTAAATTCCCCAGTTCAGCCTGAGATTTGGTGCTCAGTTTTTCCCTAAGAGATGAGACTGGTATTGGCAGAAACATTATCAATCTTCTGTTCACAAAGGACGCAGGAAATCTGTCCCACCTCGGGTTTTTTTGGGAAGGTACAGGAGACTTGAAACATTGTTTGTTCTTCGTGGTCTATGTTGAGGCCCTTTGATATTTTAAATGTTGCTTTCTTTATTGAAAAATAAAATACTTCTAATCTAAGAAAATACCACAAAGTAAATGCAGCACCTTGTATTTCTGGCAGCTGAACCTCTGTGGACTTGTTCAACAAGGTTTTGCTGGCTGGGATGTGAAAAAGGGCAAATTGACAGCTCAAGAAAGTAGTGAGGGTTGAAGAGAGGGAAGTGAGCCTAACTGTTATCTCCCAGCACATGCCTAAATCCCAGAGGTGGCTTCTTTGGCNCCGTATATGTAAGGACTGCATATTCCTGTCTTGCCCTGCCACATGGTGTGGTATTTGTCTGGTGATGTGTGGATGGCTTTTGCTACCACTTGAGAGTTTCTGTAAGTGAACAGCAATCTTGGGGGGGGTGTGAATAATTTTGCCCTTAATACTAAGTAATAGTAATAGTTCTGGCATGGCACTGGTACATGGGGAGGGATGCAGAGGTGTGCATTTATATGACTATGTTTATGTCACAGTTTGACTGATTTCTGCAAGTACTCTTACTCTGATTTTGTAAGCAGTCGTATTTGTAAAGGGAGGGAAGGAAAGGGTGAACTGAGAGCTTTACTTTCTATCTGGCTCAAAAGGAGGTTACCAGAAGGCAGCCTGGTTGCAGATGACTCCCTCCTGCTGTTAACATTGTAATAGGAAGCTTAGAAGATGCTAAAGGTTTAACAACGACCAACCAAAAGCACAACAAAAAATTCTGTGACACATGGGGTTGGCACTTGGAACTTTAACTATCTGTTTCCATGGTGGCTGAGCCTGACGTCAGTTGATGAGGAGGGGGATCTGTGTGTGGGGGGAGGGGGGTGTGTGTGGGGAGGTGTGTGTGTGGGGAGGTGTGTGTATGAAAGCTGCCCACCCCCCCCCTGTTGAGACCCCTAAAGTGTGCACTGTACACCAGCAGGTGAACTGGTTGCCCCTGCACTGCCTGAAGCACCCTGCCAGTCCTGTGATGTAACTCAGGTGGAGAACCTGTATTCCAATTTCACAAGTGCTTTTTCCATTTTATGGAAACCAAAGCCTTGACTTGTGGGCAAATTGCGTGGAAGCATCTCAGGGAGGTTTTAAGGTTCCAGCTATACTTTGCTGGAAAATCTGATGTTGCACAGGTCAAACGAATGCTTTCCCTTTCCATGCATGAGATAATATGGTATGCACTTGGAATAGTTAAGTTTTTGAATACTAAATATGGAGTCATGTGCTGAGAAACCCCAGGACAATGCCTACAAGTCCCCTTATTCTTCTTTCTGGAGGTTATAGTGCTCCCAGGGTGACTTGTAGCTCCCAAAGCCCTGCTTTGTTAGGCACGCATAGGTAAAACTATGGCAGAAATGCAGGACCATTGCTAGTGACTGCATAGAGACACAAAGGCAGAGTTGAAGACTTGATCTTTGTGTTTATTTTGACCACTGTCCCAGAAGGTCTAGTATAGACTCTTATGGAGGTTGTCTGTTTCAGGAAAATAAAAATCCCTGTGTTCTAGAGCAATTTGGGGTTAGTTTCAAATGGATCTGGAGACCTCTGAATGCCTCTGACTGTGTGGGATTATAGGAGAAGTTTGGAGGTGGGGTGGCTAGAAAGTTCCTAACTGTAAAGTAGCGACTAGCATACAGTTGTTGGGAGAAAATGTGTTTTGTGATGCTTTAAGAGCAGCACCCAGAGATACAATCAGAGCCTGTGGTAATGAGCATCATAATGGGATGCAGAACTGAGATTCCAGATGTAGCTCTCAGCACTGTTTCTGGACCTAAATGCATGATGAGTTGTCATTAACATGGCTTTCTGATGAATTACAGAGGGGTCTGTAAATGGTTATGACAGTAGAACAGCAGTATCTGCAGTGCTCAGGAAGGGAAGGTGTCACAGAGGTAATTACCAACTATATCACAACAGTAGTGATGTAGAGTTCAGGGAGACTGGTGCTTAGGGGAAGTGATGCCAGAGACCACTGGCAGTGTGTGTACATTCCCTGTTAGCAGCCTCCTAAACTGCAGGAGTATGCAGCTGTAGAGGCAAACACGTATTTGACAAAGTATCTTTGCTAAAAAAGAGCTTAGTTTGCACCACAGCTGCTAGGCTGTATTTAGTTATGCTATTTAGATAGAAGTTGGACTTCCTTAATTTTCTCAGTTTTAAGTTCATAGCTTCAGGAGGTTGCCCTTTGTAATCAGTTTTCCCAATTATATGGGACGGGAGGAGTGGTAAACAATATAGTTGCTCTAGCTTCTTTCCTGTTCTTAATAAATGAAACTTGGCTGCTGTTTGAGATCTTCTTTCTCCATGCCTTTTTCTTATGAGCTATCTCTCCAGCAGCTGTTTTCCCATGACTGCTCTATCCAGTTATCTTTCTGAGTTACTGGTGTTTATTTTTTATGCAGCTGTATTTCTTCAGTTAAAAGTTACGAGTTCAATTCTCTAAGTTTTATTATAAATGCAACATTTAAATGGTGTCAAGATGTAAGATAGTGGGTTTCCTCACCCCTGAAGAATTAAGTGGGAGGAGTGGGAGCTCTGAAACAAACACTTAGATGGGAGTAACACTTGTTATATAAAACAAAAAACCCGAGTTTCAGATTTATTGTTAGTGCTCTGTATGCCACCTGCTTTGTGAAGGCAGAACTCTGAAATATACTTGACCTTAGAGGAGTCTATTAGAGGTAGTAAGAAGTTCAGCATCTCAGAATCTCTTTTAAGGGTGGATCAAGGTATGAGTCCTGCTCTTACCGATGTGTTGATGATGGTGTTGGCAAACAGTCTGCAAAGCAGGGTGTTGCTACAGTCCAATATCTGTTGCCATTGCCACCACCTCAGTATACTGAACATTTATTGGATGTACTATTTAGAAATTTGCAGACATATCCACGGGCCATCCAACTGCAGATGAACTCTTTTGTTGCTTACCTAAAGGGACAACACAAGCTTTAGGGGGGATGCCATCTCCTTTCAGGCTTCCTGTTGTGCAGACTAATTGAATTGCTGGCTGTCACCTGCTTCTTACCAGACTGTAGCTGCCTAGCCTGTAGTGCTTCCCAGAGCACTGTCATGCTGAAATGCACAAGCTGAATTGAATGTACTGCATTGTATTTCAAAGTATGATACTGAGTTTCTGTAGAGAACTCACCTGTTAAAATGATAACCAAGATGACAGATTTAACAGCTGGCATGCCTCAAACTCCTTCCTTTTGTCAGCTGTACACATTTGGCTTCTCCAGTCAAGGCAAGTTGTCCTCTAGCTTCCACTGAAAATGTCATTCTAGTCTTGAAGCTATTTTTATTTATTTTAAAATTTATTTATTTTCTTTCAGATTTAGACTGTACATTCTTGTGCTCTTGTATAATAGCTGGAAAATTATTCGTAATTTTGACATGACAGACAAAGCAGCTTTCAAGGTCTGGGTTTGGCAAATGGGAGAAGGACTAGGCTAGACACTGGCTTGTGCTACAACAAGAGATGTGTTTGTTCCAGCCAATCTTTCGTTTATACACAAAAAACCCAAAAAACCCAAAAAAACCTGGCTTCAAGCCTTAGAATTTTATTCAGTTTTTTATTCTTTTCTTTCTGGATGCAAAGCCTTCTACTTACATGTTTCTATATATTCAGTTATTGGCCAGTCTTTGAAGCTGCTCTTGAGCTGGGAGTAGATGAATGCAGTAGTTATTCTATAGTTACTCCTCTCCTCCTTTCCTCCCCTAAAATGAGGTTAGAGATAGGATGGCACTTACTCTTTGCCAAAATAAAAATATAATCCAGTAAAGCCAATTTGGCTGAGGTAACTTAATTCTGTGATGGCCTGCTATCCACAGCATGTCATATGCCTTTGCCTACCATAATCCTGCAGTCTCTGCATGAATGGTGCTCTTAAGGCTCAGTCTCACTCTCTCATGAATGAATTTCTGTGTGCTTTTAGACATGTGAGAGCCTTAAGTCTTGGGCCTCTCAGTGTAAAAACTGACGGGATGTGCTTTGGTTTTGGTTTTTTTTTAATTTTCTGCTTCAACATACTGTTTATCCTTCCCACAATAAAGATTTTCCACTTAAGGTCCACTTAAGCAGTATATCTCTAACTGACTTGAAAACGTAAAACTTCAAGAACAACCAGTAGTAGGGGAAAAGCCTGATGTAAGAGGGAGCAGAAAGGCTGTGGCCACATCTCACTGTTTTGCTGTTCTCACTCCACTGCCTAGCAATCAGCCTGATCTATACATCCATAGGGGATATAGGAGTTACCTGATTTAAAGCAAAATCTGTAAGACATGGGGCAGAGGATGTTTTCAAGTAGATGTTTAGTACTGTGCAATTACTTTCCCTCAGGGCAGAAGCTGTTCATGTAATTAACTTGGCTAAGAGGGACTATTGCATGTGTCTTTCTCTTTGGAGTAACACGTCAGAGAATGTTTATTCCTTTCCTATACACACTGTAGGCTTGCCTACATCCTGGCCCTGGTCCCAGCTATTACTCATTTCCCTAGAGAGAAGGGGTATGTTATGCCTGAAAGATGATAGCCTGAATAAAGTTGGATCCCCTTGCTGGGGATCCTTGCACTGAATCTTGCAGCTGACTGTCCTTTATTAACCCAGCATTTGTCTTGAGAAGTCCTGGTGAGGTCATTAGTTTGGAAGGTCACTAAACACAGACTTGGAGTAGAATTGCTTTTCAGGCCAGGAAGGGAGACTGAATTGTACATTGAAGAGTTGAGCAGTGCAAGCAGATGTTTGTATTAACCCTTACAGTATTGTAAGACTGAAATTTTTGATGCTGCCTGCACTGTTTTTTTTCCCCATCCAGCCTGACTGATGGCAATTCAAGAGGGAAATGCGAGTTCTGGCCTTTGCTAAACAGCCACGTACATCCATCCATACATACTTAATGTCTGGCAGCTGCCTCTGTGTGCACAGACATACTCACCTGTTCAGATGATTAAAGGAGAATGAGGGATCTTCCATGTCCGTTAGTCTAGCAAGTACAGGACATCTTTACATAATCTGCCTGATAGCATCACTCAAGACTGTCCCTCTGACGTCTCAGCTGACATGGAATGGGAAGGTTTAAAGCAGAAAGAAGGACAGTACAGACAACTTGTTTTCTCTGCACAAGCTGAGAGCAGTACAGAGGGAATTTTATTGTCTAAGTGTCAAAGGAAGCAGGAAAAAGTATCAACACATGAAGGCCATGGGAAGTGCAGTAAGAACTAAATCTAAATAAAATTTCTGTGTTGGCTACATCAGAACACAGAACCACACTGATTAATTACAAAAAGACACACATGATATTGTTCTTAAAGAAAGAAACTTTCCATTTCTTAGTTCTGAGCTGTACCAGTGATAAAGATGTAAATGGTGTTGGAGCACCCTATCAGTGCTGGAGTAGAATACTGATGTGCATGGAAGGGGACCGCTCTGGTCCCACTAGCACCATCTCAACCCTGACCTGGAGGGAGACTCTGCTCTGCAGAGATTATGGGGGATTCAGTAGCCTTCTGGGCCTAAAGTGGGTTGTTCTTGAGCAGAAAGGGCCAGGGCACCACTGAAGGAGAGTGGCTGTGATACAAGTAAACACCTGCTCAGAAGACAGACAAAAATATTAAATTCCCTAAGGAGTTCAGCTCGGCTGTAGAGGGGCCATCTCCACCTTGCTCTGGGAGAGCAAACATCAAGCCAGAATAGCACTTGCTTTGTTAAGGAAAATTATAAATCCATAATGCAGGTCTAAATGTTGTCAGGACAACAGTGCAAGGCCACTGGAATGTGTGGTGTTATTTCAGCCAGACTTGCACACAGTACACCTGGGACAGCCCCTGCCTATATCTACTGTTTGATCATCAGGACACTTGAAATACTTCACTCAGAAGAAGCAGGTGGCTAAAGCAACCACCTGAAGTGATTAGCCAGAGCCACTGGAGCAAGGTCAAGCCAATCTAATCCAGACTCTTGCCCTTTGGCAGACAGGAGCTTTCTTCTGTTCATTAAACTCTGAAATGGTTTCTTAAACTCTGAAATTTTAAGGACAGTCTTGTTCCAGTCTATAGAACACCACACATAAGCCTACCTTAGGGGGCAGGCACCTGATTAAGGCTTTCACCTGAAATACTTGAAAGAAAATTCATCGTGTTAAGCAGATTTGCTAACAGCAATACAGCTACTATGTGAACAGAAACTATGTTTCAGCTAAGTTCTGTAATAATTTATTCTGATAGATCCAAGGATACTATGTACTGACCCATAGCCTGGCACACATGTAAAATAGTAACTGAAAAAAAAGCACTCCACTCCCACCTAAAACACTTGCTAACATACTTTAAGTTCCTAAGACTCCTTTAGCTTCTACCAGTTAAAAAAAAAAGGCTAGTGTGTCACAAACTGGTGGACACCCAACCCTGCTCTTTAATATACAAAGTTTGTATCAGAGTGATGCTGTAGCAGAAAGTTTTGCTCACTAATAAATCTGTCCAGTAAAAAAACGGCAGTTGGCCAGGTATCAAGGGACTTGTCTACATAAAAGTCTAAAGAGTGACTCTTATTTCAAGGCTTGCATTACATTTAAAATAGTTTCACCAGTAATAGGTCAGCATTTGTTGAAGTCTTTCAAAGCTCACCTCAGCTTTACATACAATGCAGTGTCTGTCCATTCCTAGTGTACGAACACAGCTCCCCTCCATAGAGTTCACAGGACTTGTACTGCAGAACAGACATCAGGTGAGACCTACTGAACAGTGACATTTACATCCCAGAGCTGCATGAGCGACCCTATTAATATTTAACATTAAAAAATTGATAGGACTCCTTGAGATCCATCTTTCTTGTTCTGCAGGCGCTACGGAATATGAGTTACATTGTCATGTTCTCTGTAGCTCTAAAGCCTGCAGAAGTGAAAAAGACTCTCATCACCAGCCTTTTTTCCTCTTGGTTGAAGGCAGACAGACCAGAAACCAGAGCAAATAGATGGGGGAGGAAAGAAGCAGAAGTGCTAAAGTTTGTCTTGCACTGTACCCTCAGGTTTCTTACAGCATAAAGCTAAACTGCATTAATCCTCTCTGTCATGGAAGGATGTGGTCTTGTTTGTTAGGAAGGAAGCAAAGCTTTGTATTGAAGTGATTTGTCCTGTTACAAAGATGGGGGGAGGAAGAGCAAGAAGGGGAGAACTCTATGGTCCTTTTCCAGTTTCTTGCACCATCTGCTAAACTGGAGATACAGGAAACAGTAAGGAGCAGGAATTCTACAACACAGAGAAACACAGTAGAAGGCTTGAAATAGTAACCCTAGCAGAGGGCACTTGCCTGCTCCTGTGTCCAGCTTGAGAAGTTTATCAACATTAGATACATGCAAAGAATTAAATACCTCCTAACTTATATAATTGTACAACTAAATCTTGAAAGAGGATGCTCTTGTCTAGCTGCAGCTGAGGATTAAGAGACCTTGAACTCTACCTGTCATTCATATCTTAAACATCCATTTCCTTTGGTTTCCTAAGCTATTGGCCTCAGTTACATCCTGCAGGAAAGCACTTAATTACAAAGCAAAACAAAGCATTTTGTTTTAAGCCATTCTGCCCTGGTGACCTACCACTGCTGAACACCCCTGTTGCCCTGCTCTCAAGGAAGCATCATTAACTTGCAGCTGATCCCTCACTTGTCCCATCTGTTTTAAAGTCTTCCTCCCACCCCCACATTTCCCCTTTGCATCTAAAAAAGCTCAAGTCCAGTTATTGAATGTTCTCTGTATTAAGCTACTAATTACTCTCAAGAGCTCTCCAGTTACTCTGAATTAACTAACCAATCGACTAACCAAAATCACAGCAAGGATGCATTCTAGTCACCTTTTATAAATTTTTTTTAATTCTGGATTTCATCCACTTTAATAAAACCTGACATGCAGTTTCCCCTTGCTGACTGCTGCTTGTATTTATCATATGATTCACAGTGGCATCTGAACTTTCAGTCCGCTGCATAGCAAACATTATGCAAAGGCAGTTTGTGGCTTCCAAGTGGCCCATATTATTTACAGGTAACTGTGGTACCTTTACAGCTAACATCATCGTTAGACACTAAATATGTTAATTTACAGCCACACAAAAATGACCAGAGGACATGTCCAAATGGCTGCTTGGCTCACTACTGCTGTTAATTTCAATTGTTGCATGTAGCTGGAATATAAGGGATTGCACTGCACTGTGGAAACTGGCATCCTCTTCTGGATTAACCTTCTCTTGGCTCAGCAGCAAGTTCTGCCACCTTCTTACAGATTTTCCTCCTGGTTGTACAGCACAGCAGGAAAGTACAGACTACAAAGGGAGGTTGGAAGGACGGACTGCAGTGGCATGGATACGCCTTGCAAGTTACATCACAGTTAAGGATGTACAATTAGGAACCTGTAAGGCCTGAGTTAAATCGCTTGTGGGTGGTGCTTCGAGGATTAACTGCTTTAACTAGACAGAAGAGCTGATTTGTTTGGGGTTAAGAACCCATTCTCTGCCACCAAAATAGCTCTGCTTATTATGAGGATGTGGCACAGGAATACTGCAACAAAAAAAGTAGTAGAGCTAAGCTCCATCATGTTTCTAACAAAGAAAGAAAGGAAAGAATAGGCCCAGGTCTAACAAAATTAAATAGGTGGTATTTCAGAAAGTTTAGCTCCTTGTCAGTGCTGTGATAAAACAAGACTGTTTCTCTCAAGGATACTCCCACTCCCAAAAACAGTTTTTGCATCCCCTAGATCCATGCATCCAAATCACTTCAAGATCATGCTGTTCTGACTTCTGGAAATCCCACTGTTCCCATGCCCTATGCCTCAAACAGAGGTCTGACAACACTCCAGATTTCTGACAAGCATTACACTGCTTAATCGGTAGTACAACGCTTCCCCAAAAGAAGCATAGGAAGAGTCAAGGCCATAAATGGCAGAAAGACCCAGCCCAGCCCTCTGGGGAAGGTCAGTGTAAATGGTGCTGTTACATACTGCAGCTACCCCAAGAGCCAGAACACAAGCACAGCTCTGGCACTGGCGTGAATTGCTTTCAGGAGGCTCCAGGCTGAGCTGTCAGGAAAGCAGCTGCAATTTCCTTGAGCAGGACTTCTCACAAACAGGTGTTTGTAACTCTAGCACTAACACTAAGGGGGAAAGGAGCAAGACCCTTGTGGAAAGGAAAAAATGTAAAACCTGTTGTAAAACCTGTTCACATTATTACATCCCTCTTTAACTATTTACTTTTAAAACTCGTACCTCAATGACTGAAGTGCCTGCCACAAGCTTTCTGAGTAGCAGTCACTAGAAGTTAATAGAAGGCTGATGAAGAGATGATGCAAAGTTCAGGTTTTCCACCAGCCCCACCTGCCCCATCTCCATTGCTGGAACAGTTGAGGTCTCTGTGCCTGTTTTCACATAGCAGTGTTATAGGCATATCCTGATCCACTCAACCACCAAAGGACCTACAGCAACAGTTCACCAGCATTGCAGTGGGCAATGATCCCACTGTCTACCCCCTCAGAGACAATGAAATGCTTTGAAATAGGTGGGACTAAACATACAAGATATGTTTTTTCTGGATGAGAAGACTTTGTATGGTCGATAAATCAGGCTGAGCAAATTCAGACCTATCTCTCACAAGAGCAATGATAAACAAAGTGTTCATAATGAGAAACCCAGGAGTTTTTGTACAAGATTCAGGGGCCATACCATTCCAGCTTCACTTCTCCCTCAGCCCTGCAGGCCTTGTAGGGGTTGAAGACTTCTGTGCAGACAAGGAAGAAGTACTGTTGACAAGATGCTTCATCTACTTGCTGTGAGGGTAATGACAGCAAGTCCACTGACCCCACTCACTTCATATTCTTCCTGAAGCAAACTCCCACTAATGTACAGATTTTTTTTTTTCTTTTTTTTTCTTTTTTTTTAAAAATACTCAAGTGAATTAAGATGGTCACCTCTCCCAGAATCAGGCAGGCGAATCCTCTGGGACCCATGGGATCCAGCTCTGGGACTGGCCCACTAGTAAGTACCTGGGAAAATCAGCACTCTCTTTTGTTCCCACTCCCCTGTCCCATTTGTCAGAATCACTGCAGGTAGATCCAGGTCCCAACCGTAGCCAGCAAGAAGTCCGTGGAGCCAGGCCCACAAGGCACAGCTCTCTTCACACCCGGATCTGGTACCCATTGAGGTCTGGCATGGCTTTGGAATCGGCAGGCTTCTTCTCACCAGATGGCCTGTGAGCAAAGAGGGTAATAACTCTTCAGAAATTATTTTCAAGGAGATGCTGCACATAAGAGATGGCAGCACAGGAAAAGGTACAGGAGAGCTTCAGACTGATCCTGCACTACTGAGGACAGGACTATTCTGCAGCCTCCAGTAATTCTCCTAACTATCTCAACAGAACAGAATGCAAGTTAGGAAATAGGAAGTCCACTCTGGAACCCCAGGTTATTATCAGGAAAACAATCTTGCTGACAGCAAAATAATTTTTGGAATCTCTTTGAGGCACAGGTCTGTGAAACACCAGAGCTCAGACCCATGCATAAGGTTAAAAGTCAGCTACCAGCATCACTGTCTGTTTGAGCTGTCCTCCTCCCTGCCAAAACAAGCAAGCAAAAAAACCCAGCTGTTCCTTCAACTCCCTAAGCAGTGATAAACTCACAGTGGAAACCCAGCTGTTTCCTCAACTCCCTAAGCAATGATAAACTCACAGTGGTACTGACTAGGGAAAAATGCTACTGCACGTCAGAGGAATATCCACTGTTCTAAAGAAACCCAGTAGGTGGAGTCTGAGTAAAACAGATGTTCTAGATAGGTCTCCTGCCCAGCAGCCCCACTCACCGTCGGTCCCCACGGCTGTTTCGCCGATGGGGGCTGGCCTGACCTCTTTGTGGGGAGGAGACATCTTTCTTTCTGTCCTTGGTGGGAGATGGTGGTCCAGTTCCTTTCCCAATCTGCCAGAAAAATAAAATTAAGAGCTACATGAGCAGAAAACCAGTATGAGTAATAACAAAACCCACAAAAACTAACAATGATTTATTTTATGGGAAAAAAAGACAAAAAGGCAAAGCAAGTGCATCAAATTGCAAAAGCCAGAAAAAACAGGTTACAGTGACAGCTATGGCTTCAAGGACTGTATACAGTCCAAGCTAATGACAACTGCAGCACTGCACGGGCATCCGGTAGAGAACCAGCCTGTATACAGTGGATGGTATGCAGTGAGAAAGAGGCCCCAGCCTCCAATTTGCTTTCTACTCCATGCATCTAGAAGAGTTTCCTGTCACTTCACTCCCCCAGTACACCAGGAGCCAGGCAAGACAGTGGATGCAGCAGTGAGTTACTCCATCCTTGCTGCTTACCTTCAGCCTCATATCACGGGCATGTCTCTCAAGCTCTTTGCGAAAGTCCTCCCGGGTTAGCTTGTCTAGATCCAGGATGGAGTGCTTCCACTCGATCTGCTCCACACTGTGTGGGTCGTGGGACACGCAGTGGCCCAGCTTCACCTTTTTCAGAGTGTGCCAGCAGCGGCGATAGGCCTCCTCGAAGTCAAAGATGAGTTCGCTCAGTGTGCGGAAGACAGGTGCTTTGTACATAAGCTCCTCACGTCGGCTGATTCCCAGTGCCCCGTAGCGGCCTCCAAAGTTCACCCCCAGCACGATGTGTCGGAAGTAGTTCCCTGAGAAGTGGGTTTTGAAGCTGATGGGGAAACGGTCCAGTGTGGTCATGTTGTTGGTGAGGTAACTGACAGCAGCCACTATTCAGGAAACAACCAGTGATAGCAGTTTCCTGACAAGATACTTCCTACCTGCTCCAGACCCTCCCAGCCTGCTTAGCAGACTCCCCATTGATTCAGGCATCACATAGACAGGATTTGTTCTCCAGGTCAAGAGTCCAGCTCATTGCAAGCTGCCCTGCTTTCATCTGAGTTATGGGGAAAACAGACTTGGCCTCTTCAAGGAGACAAGTCAACAAAGAGAAGTTAATTTTGATGCAGTTTTGTGATGCAGAAGTTGCAATGCTAGCACCTTAAGTGCATTGTATTCCATAGCTCCCAAACTGTTAACGCTGCAGCATTATTCCTCAGTTTGTTTTAATCTGTTTCACTAGCTACTGTTTCACACACCTTCAGGATAAAAAGTCACCAACCTCCACTTTTGAACCATTCACTCACCATCTCTGCCCCTCCAGGTGCATGAAGAACCTATAGCCCAAGTACCACAAACTAAACCTGGAAGATAGCTAGGAAAGCTGTGTACTTAAAGACAACACATCTAGAACTAATAAAGGTATTGCCTAAGCTAGTAAGTGACATATACCATAATTAGAAGTTGGGGAGGATCCATAACTTATTTTAATGCAGGCTGTAAGGGAAAAATGCTATCCACAAAGGATTTCCTGACCTAACTCTAGGTAGTGTTTTTGCCCTTCTTTAGATGTTCTTTTATCTTTTACTATCTTGTTTAGCTGACCAGAGCAGCACTACCCTTCTTGGTGAAGGAGGAGCAACTCCAAAGAACTAGTTCTGATACTTCAGAGAATTGCTTGGATTTGGATTTCATTGGTGGGGTTTTGTGGGAGAACTGGGGAGGAAAAAGGAGGAATGTGGGGCTTGGTGACAATATTATCATCACCCTCAAAGCATCACAAGCAAGAGAGCAGAGGCAAAAACATAAGGATGGGCAGACATGTACAACTCCAAGAGGAAAGGATACATTCCCAGGATCACAGCTTCCAGGCATTTTATTGGCAGGGCCTCTTTGGTCATTTCTTTGGCCAGGTCCATCAGCCTGCAAAGTGGGACAAGAGAAAGACGAGGACAGTTAGAGGGCTTGTGCTACGCAGTGTGGCCAGTTCAGCCCTGTTGCACTATAGATGTAAGGTAGGTTTCCAGGAGAGAGGGTGGCCCACAGAGGATAGGGAACAGAACAAAGTATCTTCTTTAAGAAGATATTAAATCCAAACCAGATCTCTGCCACACGCTGTTGTTGCTTCCAAGGAATTAGTGGGTTGCAGCAAAATTGCTTCCTAGGCCAACCTGGGTTCTTAGGGAGACCATAGCACTGGCTCTGCAAGTTCTGGATGGACACCAATGTATCCACAAGTAAAACCCTCAAAGGACCAAGACCCAGCAGTGTTTGCCTCACAAGGCTCAAGGACAATAAAGCCTTTTCTGGCATTAACCCTAGTCTCTGTTCAATGAGTACCATGGAGGAGACATTGGACTGATTATAAAACGAGGCATTTAGAGTCACATAAATCTATGGATTAGACCAACAGTAAGAAGCCAGTCTTGGGAGATTCTCTGTATGCTCTTCAAGAGAGTCAATGAATATCAGGTGCTTATTGCCAGGAACTTCTGGGGCACAGCAGTTCCCAAAATCTGCAGTGAGGAGAATACCCTTTCTCGTTCAAAGTGTGAGTCACCAAAAGCTTTAGTGAGCCTAGATTCTGCAGAGGCACTCACAGGAGCTATGAAGTCAGACCTGTAAAGATACTTGGCTTCCACAAAGCTTTTTTAGAGCAGGACCTAATTTCAGAATCCCTCAGAAGTTCATATAGTTACATTCCAATTAGAAGAAGGCCGAATATGCACATTTTTGCAATACGTTATTGTTGCTTTACTGGATTTACTGATTCATGACAAAAAAAACCCTACTCTCATTCTTGAGAAAGACCAGACACAGCTCTGCCCAGATATGCCCCAGGCAATAGACAATAAAGTTACCTAAAGCAGGATGGAGCTGCAGTACTGAAAGCCCTGAGTGCCACTAGACCTTGGGCAGGGGATGGAGAAAAAGCAGTGTGTATAGCAGGGCTCCAACAACAAAGAAAGGATTAAATGCTGTAGAGGCTGCCAGCACTTACCCAGTCAGAGGTCTGCTCTTCTTAATCTCAAAGAATTGTGTCCCAGTGTGATTGTACCTGGAAGCGAGAAGTTAAGGGCCTGGCAGCTTGGAAAGTAGAGTTTGAAGAAAACTTGTCTGAAGGACTTCTATGTTATTTACTATTCTCACAGCAAAGTCATGATTCCACAAATGTATCAGCAACACAAGAAAATCCCTACCTGCATTTGTCCCATTTATATTCCCTCCTTACTTTCACTGTATTTCCTTGTCAATTCTTCTCTTCCTCATACCCACACAGGGGTTTCCACTCCAATTCCCAAAGGTTCATGCTGACAGCACATGCTCTGCTCAGCTTTCCAGTTACCAGGGCAGAATAGTTTGATAAATCTCTTCCTGCTCCTATCTGCACATAATACATGGAGCAATGAAACATTCACGGCACCATATTCTAAAACTGACTGGGATCCAGTCCAGAGCACAACCACCCTGGATGGATGAGAGGTGCCAAAAGGTCAGCCTTCTTACCTTGAATAGGGCTGAAGCCAGAGCTAGATCTGTATCTCATCAGTGAGATTAGACTGTATTTCCATGGCATATACCTGCTCTCCAGCACAACAGGGAGAAATCTCATTCCCAGAATACAGTCACACAGAGGCAGCTCTGCATATAAACAGGCGGGATACCGTTTATAGACCAGCTATAGAGAAGAGTGATCGAGTAGGATGACCTGAGAAGGTTTTCCCATCACCACAACTCACCCACACCTTAACAATGAGGTGATGCAGTTTGTGGTACATCTGACACCTGGCCATCAGGATCTCCGGTATGTGTGTTTTTAATGAAATACCACTGTAAAGCCACTGACCTAGAAGAGTGGGCAGTGGGGAAAGGCCCTTGACAACATGCCCATTTTTTACATGGAGTGAACAGAACCAGAAGGTAACTTGGGCATAAAAAGAAAAGAAACAGAGCACCAAAACAAAACATTACCCCCAGTCCAGCTTCCTGTTTTCAGGGAACAAGTTTCAGTTCTCCTCCAGCTACAACAGAAGGAGCCTTCCTTCTGTTTGTCACAGGGAAAGAAAGTCCTTGATCTCTCTTCCTGGGAAGAAGGAAGAGAGATCTCTCTCCTGGGTTATCACACCAGTGAGTAAGGTAACAGCAAAGGATACTGAAGCTCCCTGATGTAGCGCTGTACAGCTTCCAGGCGCTCAGGGATGGGGGTGGATGGCTGGAACACAGGCACACTTGGTATGGGAATCTGAAATGAGGAGCAGAACATAAACCACTGCTTCCAAACTTCTCCAGCTTCTTGCTGAAATCAGTGGCACATAGCTATAAGGAACATGTTCCTCTGAAACCAGATCCTTTTTGCTGCCCAAAGTGACCACACCAGAAACATTCCTCTATTTCCACAATAGAAATTGGGAAGGGATTCAGAATGAAGCATCACCACAGAGCTGCAAGAGAAACTATATGAAAAGGTCCTGCATTTACGCAATATTACACTGGAAAAAATAGAATTAACTGACAAGGCAAGATACAAGACAGGAAAGCTATCACCTGAGGGAGCTTGGCCTCATTTGAGTATTGAAACTGAAAGGCACAGAACAAAAATAAAAGAAAGAGAAAGGCAAAAACGGAGAATGAATTTTCCAATATCACCAGAGGGTGGAACAGTCCTGCAAGCAAAGGTAGAAAGGTCCTCCACCGCTTCCTGACATTTCAGGTGTGGCACTGACTAGGCCACAGGCTTGACAGCATGACTCCCTGCCCTACAGTGTCTGGTGTTTTGAATTACATGGTGAAAGAATGGCTTCTGGATGTTCACCTTTCAGACTGCTGTCCCACTGAGGCCTCAACCTTATGGGTTCAGTCAGATTTTCCTCACCATTTGCTCCACAGGGGATAATTGTAGTCTTGTCAGCAGCTGAGAAAATGTGTCTAGGGAAAGAGAAGGGACCTGTCCACAGGACAAATAAAAAGTCACAAATTTGGGGTTACTGACAGACTCGGAGAAACAGCCCAGTATTTTCTCTCTGAAGGATAGCTTGCCTGCCTTGCATGCACCTTGCTGATATCAGACTGCATCTTTTCTCAGCAGTTTGGTTTTTAACATTTCAGTTCCTCCTCAGACTTCCCCCAGAGCTGGCCTATCCACAGCTATGAAAGAGTGAGTCAGAGCCAGTTCTTCCTTTGAGCCTTCCACTCAGCTGTGTGCAACTGCCTCTGCTGGACAGGGTTTTGTAGCCAGTGGCACTGCTTAGTGCACCCTTCATATGTATTTCTGTGGCCACTCATTTCCATATACCTCCTTCTTCTGCCCTGTGTTGGTACAACTGGCTGGTGAACCAGGTCAGGCACCTGGAGCAGCTGAAAGCTGAGCCAGCAAGCATGGGTAGTTTTCAGCCAGATCAGTTCCCCGTCCTGGCTTGCCACACGGTTGCGCTCTGCTTGTGCTCCCCCACGGTGCAAGGACCAGAGACCGCTTCACCTTGAGATGGGCTGGTGCTGCCTCTGGCATCAAGCAGAGGCACCAGCTGCCTCACTCGCAGGGGGCAGCACAGGCACGGCGGGAGCAGATGTGAAACTGGGTTTGTTCAGCTGCAGCAGGAGCAGGGAAGGCTCCAGAGAGTGGCACAGGAATGGAGCCATCTCTGGAAGCGCACGAGCTAAGTCAGTTTGGATGCTGTGAGCTGACACACTGAGTCATAGGAAATAATTTCCAGGCAGAAACAACGAAAGAGGTAACAATCAGGTCAGGCCGACTATTTAACTTTGTTTCTTTTCTTCAGCATGGAGACTTTAATGCTTTTGAGTGGAGACAGACAGATTAAGTGCATGTTGACAACACAGACTAATGATTCTGGGTAGTTCCTCCTCCTTTTACTAGTACAGACCCCCAAATCCCCTTTTCCTCAAAGAACTGTGCAACACTGAGACAGCATAATGGCAATCAGTTCAGCAGGGGACTAGTTAATGCAGAAGAGCCTCCTGCACCTCAAGTAATTAAACTGATGAAAGTACACTGTGCTCTCTCTCAGATCTGGGCCTGCAGCCCAGACTGGGCTACAGTTTCTTTTGCATCAGGTCTATAGCATTTTAATAGGGCAATAGAAGAAGGAGGAGAGGGTCTCCATCCCTCAACCCCACACTGACAGGATGAGAGACCCTTACACTTTTTTCTTACCCAGCATCATCTACTGCACATCTCAAAAGAGCTATAAATATTAGGTAGTTTTCACAGTCCTTCAGAAAGCAGAGGGGAATTTATTTATAACAGAAAAGACAGGAAATCAGATCTATTTTGACTTCCCTCTAGTTATTCTGAAAGCTGGAGAGAGAGCAAGGAAGAGAGCCCAGACTTCCCAAAGTATATAACCTCTGCCAGGCTTAGCAGACCAAATGAACATATCCTTGGTCCCTCATCACTTGTGTGGAGTAATTGCATCACCCCACTCCTAGATTCACACACCCTGGCAGGCTGTCTGTATGCATGGGATTGGGACTCTGCTTTCAGAAAAGGGATCTTGAGAACAACCAAGATTTTCATATGCTCAGTGGGCCACGCTGTATGTGAGGAAAGGCAGATGGGAGCGAGGCACAGGCAAAGCTCCACCCTTATCGGTATCACAGAGGGGCTCTTCTGGCCAGCCTAGTTTAGCAACAGTTTCTTTTATGGTACTTATGTGTATCCAAGCACCTCCCTACTCTTCCTTCTGCAAATAACACAGGAGCAATATCAGTCTCGGCTGAGAGCCTGACTGAAAAAAACAGATTATTTTTTCCGGCTCTCGGTCTGATTCCATTAGACACAACTCTTCCTGTCTTTGCCCTCATAAGCATCTCATTTAAAATCCATAATTTCTTAATGAGCCAAACACACATCACTTTGTACTTCCAGCATGGACCCATTTGATGGTTCCAGCAGCTTGAAGCAAAGCAATACCCCACCCTGTTGCTGGAAAGAACACAACCTACAGGAGAGTGGCACTCTCAAGCCTGCTCACTTGATGCCCGCTCACCCCAAATCTACTGGAAGGAAATGGAGACTAGAGGAGATCTCTGAGCTCTCAGATGCCAGTGAGAGACACAGCCCTTGAAGTAAACGTGTCTAATCACAGCCTCCTGCAGTCATCATTTTATAGTATTTTAGTTTATTAACAGTTTTTCTTTGAGTTATTTCCCCCAACACCCAATGCTGGCTACGATCCATGGCCAAAATTTTGGAGTAGGCAAGTCACTCTCCCATTCCCAACACCTAAAATGGACTATTCACCCTTCAGCACATGGAGAGAACCTGGCTTTTCAAAGGAGCTAGCCTTGCAGAGTACACTTACTGCCCTGATTCTCATCTGTTGCACCAGCCTTTCGAAGAAACTTGATGGCGTGGAGACAAGTGGCGATAAGCAGCCCTCAAAGATAAAAATACATCCCTACAGGGGAGAAGGAGCTAAAGAAACAGAGCTCATCCATCCTTGTGGCTTCCTGAATTCCAGTATTGTCCCAGCTATATGCCCAGTGAGCTTGGGAATGGGATCTCAGATGGCAGAGTGCTGAATACAGTTTATAGATCTATTTCCCAGGGGTGTTAGCAGATGGAAAAAAAACCCCAACAACCCCCAAAACAAAACAGCCCAATTTCACCTCTTATTGCAAGAGCTCAGACCACTTGTGTCCCCTAACTGTAACCCTCTTGGATCAAGACTATAAAGTGAGAACAGTGGAAGTTCTTCACATAAGACCAAAACAAGGGACTGAACACTGTATTTCCCCCCTGTCATTCACTGGAGTCTTGTTTGTCAGCTTCTTTCTTCCATTTCCCTCACCTTTTTTGGCCAAATCAGTCCTTTTGGTTAGGAAATTAAGTAGAATGTGTTCTGACTGATCTGAAACGTGTTTTCAGCTTTCACCTGGGCTCAGGACAAAGTCAGAGGAAAGGAAGGAAATCTGAAAAGGAAGGAAAAGTCTAATGGAGTTAGAATAGGGACTGTAATCAGGACTCAGGATTTGTTCCATTTACTGCCGCAGATGCCTATAACTCTTTACCGCACAAAGGAGGTTGCATCACATGCTTCTCCAGAATTCCTCATGGAAAGCAGTATAGATCATCTTTGCACTATATCATAGCATGTTCTTCCATACTTCAAATTACCTTCCCAAGGAGTTAAGTCCTTGTTAAAAAAGCCTGAGATGAAAAAGCTTCATCTTTTTGTATCTGAGTATCCCCTATTAGAGTGATGGGAATACTCTTACAACCTGCCAGTGGAGTGGCACACCAAATGTTTGTAGTGTCTTTTGTTCACAGTATGCCAATGAAAGGGAGAGATTTTTCTCCAGCTGAGGCGGAACACAGCTAGCAACAATGACAAGAATTCACATTCGAATGTTTCCATATGGTACAAGGCTCACTGAAATGGTCAGTGGTTCCTCTTTTGTAGAGTTCTCTGCAGCAAGGCCAGGAACATCCTTGGAAATCACATCTGACCCTACACCAGCAATAAGCCCTGCAAGCGTTATGCTAAGTCCTCTTAAAACGCTTGGCATCAAAAATCTTTTTTGACTGACACAGTTCTGTTCCAGAATGCCTTTTGGTGTGAGAGACTGTACCCAAATCGAATTTCTTCAGGTTCAAAGGCTCACCACTGCCTGTCTCAACCTCCCACCTCAAGTATTTGGACTCTTCTAAATTTAACTCGCATCTTTTCATCATTTATTCAGTCTTTCTCTTTAGGCATTGCCCATTTCCCCCTCATCCCCCCTCCAGGCTGCTCACACATTAGCTACCTGAAGTCCGTTTTCCAGCAAGGCTGCAGAAGAAGAGGGTGCTGCTGGCGCACGAGACAGGGCAGAGCCCCGCAGACACCCTCTCGCACTCCGAGTTAGAGCGTGGCTTTTCTTCCTGCAAGAGCACTCCCGGGCCCGTTTTTTCGAGGGATCGCTCCCGAGCCGGGGAGACCGGCCTCCTAAGGGGACAGGCAGGCGCCTCCTCCCAGCGGGATGCC
>VXAD01010120.1:25857-64120 GCA_013399195.1 Dicrurus megarhynchus | reverse complement strand
GAGGGACGGGCGGGGCCGGGGTGGGCGGCTGGCCGGGCTCAGGGGCGGCCCCAAGGGCGGTAAAGCACCTCTAGCAGTCAGGGGCAGGTGTCCGTGTTGACATAGCTTTGAGGAACGGAAGAGCTGGGATGAGCTTTCCAGGTAGGAAGCAGTGGGGGGTGGAGAGCGTATTGGGATGCTCCTGTAGCATAAAGCAGTGGCGAAGGATGGACTCTTGTGGAACCGCGCCGCTGATCTGCGGGTGTGCCGCACATAGCCAGTCCCTCTCAAGGGAGGGACCCAGAAGGGCTCTTCTGCCTTGGAGGAGGCAAAATACACCGCACCTAAGGTCTGGAGATGCACCACAAGTGAAAGACCGAGTGTTTTGCTCTGCTTCATCGTCTGGTTTTGTTTCAGCCCTCTTGTAGTGCTGAGAAGTGTGAACTCTCATGGGAGGTTCTCCACATGCTGCAGGAGATTTGTAAGCCTATTCTCCAGTGTGTATCTGCTACAATGGTTGTGTCCTCATCTGTAAGAGCCAGGCTATGTCTCGCTGTAGACAGGACTACTGGCTGTGTTTTCTCACCACCCTGTAGTATTAATCCATTTGGAAAGCTCTGGCATAAAAGCATTCTGTAACTTAAGCGCCAAGTACAAGAAATGTGTACAAATTACTGGGTCAGCTGCGGAGGAACCCTCTGAAAGGCATCTCAAATGATTTGCATTTAGCACTCTGAACAAAAAGCTGTGGTTCAGCATCAGTGTGGAGAAATTAGGGGAAAAACATCCCGGTTGCCATGGAATTTGATGTGCCCTGAGAACTGGATATAGCATTTACAGGGCTGGCTAGAGGATTTCAAAGAGAAATGCCACTTCTTCTGTAGTGCTCTGTAGGCTGTTGCTCACATGAGATCATTTCTGAAGGCAAAATACTTGAACACAGTTTTCTGTTGAACTCAGCATTGCCCAAAATGCTGAAAGGTTGACTTTTTAAAGGAAAATTAAGCTAAATGTCTATCCCTCCTTCTGCCTTCCAAACAAGTCACCAGCATCACTTCTTATGGCCTACACTGACTTCTGTAAGACTTAAACATGTAAGTCACTGAATAAGGGTTTCTCTTGAATGGAGACCTTAAGCACTGCAGATTTATCACCTCAGTAAGGTTTTTATTGTTTCTATTGCCTTTGCCTTTTACTTGTGAGCAATTGATGGTTGGTAGAAATTGACTCATATCTAAAGAGGCAGCAAAGCCTGTGACAGGAATTACTCTACAGCCCCTGAATGGACACAGTTTGCAAGAACAGTTCATAACCTCCCATGTCCTCAGTCCCTTCTGCCCCAGTGGTCCTCAATCCCTCTAGAGTCATGGGTCTGGGGGCATGCCAGTCATGCAATGGCAGAGGCATACTGGGAGACATCATCTGCATTTTGGTTGAGGGGCAGGTATATTTTCAGTAATGGCACTGTGGAAAGGACAGGGTGCAAAAACTTCAAACTCTTTATTTAGAGCTGTATTGCCTCCTCTGGCTGAAACCAGCGCAGCTGTCCATAGAGGCAAGGATGCTTGTTTTGATTCTGAGCTCCAGTGCTAATTCAGGGCTGGTACTTCATATTGCCTTCTGTACTTCAGCTTTTCTACCTGTTAGAGGGAAATGCTAATAACCCTGACTGGCAGCCAGACATTCTGTAAAGATTGGTTGGCATTTTTTTGTACATTAATAACTATTCTTTCTTAAAAATAAAAATAGTGTGTCATAGTAGAAGTGAAATACAATTCTTGTATGTTTCATGTCTTAAAATATATTCTCAAATCTCAATTGGAGGAAATGTAGCTGATAAGTATCAGCAGGCCTCGAAATAAGCTTTTCAAGGGGTTTTTGTTTCAGTTTGTATTGGATAATTATTAGGCAGCATCCTTCCCTTCTGACTATGACTCAAATAATTGGTCCCTAGCAGGGGATTTTAAGGTAGTGCCATGTATTTTAAGGTAGTGCCATGGCACTAAGCTTTGCGTAGCTGAAAAAGGATGGAGCAGAGCCATGCCAAGTGAGCCAGTCCCTGCAGTGGGAACTGGATACAACTGAGGTGACAGCAGAGGACAGAGACTTCACTTCCTCTTCTGCACAGGTTGCACTTCCTTGCCGTGGACACTGTTGCCCGCAGTGCAGGCTGTGTAATGGGCATTAAACACTGTCTTTCATTTCTGGCAGCACACTATTGTGGCTAGGATGATGAGGGACCAGAGTGCCATGCAATTTCTGTTTAATAACAACATATATCTTTCATTTACCTATGCTCCATAGAGGAAGACTGTGTAAATGCTCAGTGTGTATCACACCTGAGAATGGGTGAAACTTTGTTAAGACAGAGTTAAATTTTGCTGTTAGTGAAAAAATAAGTAACATTGATAAAGGATTGAAATCAAGGCAGAACTTATTTGAATAAATAAGTTATTTTTTAAGATATAAAATATTTGATGAAAGTATGCAAGTGGTATAGAGACCACTTGAGAAATAAATTCTTTCCTCTGTTCTTCTGTGTGAAGTGGGAGTGTTGTCTCTATTACAGAGGATCCAAAATTAGTTTCTGTGAACATGGACAGTGAGTGATTGTGTTGACTTTGTTTTATAATATTTTCTAGATTTTTATTAATATTTAATTCTTTTTACTTCTGACAATAATTTGTTCTTATGCAGTCATTTTGTGGGTTTTTTTTGTTGGTTTTTTTTTTTTAATCTTCAAATACAGTGTCTTTGTGATCTTGCATAAGAGCAATTAAAACACTTAGCAGAGATTTCTTGATGGCAAGCTTAGGCCACTGTTTAGTTACATTTTCTTAGTGTGTTTAGTTACATTTTCTTAGTGTGAAGTGGAACATCTCAGTGATCTTAAGGGTTTTTTCCAAGCTACATGATTCTATGTAACACTGAATGCTGCTTAGAGCAGGAGTAGGGGTTGTGCTGTCTTTATCCAATTTGGCCTAACTTTTTGTGATCTAAGGTTCTATGTGCCACTAACTTCTGGTTTTGTAACTGTTTCAGACTGGGTTTCCTTTTTTGTATTCCTGAAGGAGCTCTGTGAAAAGCCGCATGTGACAAATCAGCATATTTCTGAATTTATTTCCCAGAGAACTTAGCTTTGAGGCTAGACCTAAACTTGTTGGATTTCTTTCACTGTTTTTAACATATCAATTCTATTTAATTCTCTGTGTGTTTGGAATGCTTCTTTCAAAGGCACCTGTAGTTTTTCTAAATTGATTTTTCAGAACTTTGCCTTTGTTGCAGGCTAACCAGTGTGATACAGAGGCACTGAATGACTCAAATTAGGTGAACTACCTTTTAAAAGTGTTTGATTTGTTGCCCCTCCCCTCCCCTCATCTAAACGGTGTTTATTTGTGTGTTTTTCCTCTGTCTGTGTTTTTTTTTCTCCAGCTCACAGTACTGCCTTTAGCCAATTCATACAAACGTCTTCATGTGCAGTGAAATTCCGTGCGGTGCAGAAGCCCCTGCTGAGATCACTGTGCTGCTGAGCCATATGCATATGCTGCAGTAGATCTTTGCCCCGAGCAGGAATTCTGCCTTTGCCCCTAAATTTGCTCTTGCCTTGGCTCTAATCTTGGCAGATAACAGCAAAGCTTTTGTTAATTGATTACAGCACATGTAACGTTTAGTCTGTCTGGGAGATCAATTGGCATAGCAGTGCCAGAATAGCCCTATTTTGTGGGCAGCTAAGAATGGCTTCAACAGAGACTGATATAATGACTCCACACGTTTTTCTCTTCAGGTGCAGTCATTCTGATTTCTTTTCATGTGTGGGTCACACCTAAGAGAGAGGAGACTTAAATCCAATCAAGCTTTCAAATGTCAGTAAATATTTATGAGACTTCTGTATTTATCATAGAATCATAGAATGGTTTGGGTTGGAAGGGACCTTAAGGATCATCCCGTTCCAACTCCCCTGCCATGGACGGGGACACCTTCCACTAAAGCAGGTTGCTCAGAGACCCATCCAGCCTGGTCTTGAACACTTCCAGGGATGGGGTATCCACGACTTCTCTGGGCAACCTGTTTCAGTGCCTCACCACTCCCACAGCAAAGAATTTTTTCCTAATATCCGATTTAAATCTACCCGCTATGAGTTTGAAACCATTCCCCTTATCCTGTCACTACATGCTTTGTAGAAAGTTCTCTCCAGCTCTCTTGTAGCCACCCCAGCTTTGGGTACTGAAAGTGGGCCTACAGGACAGACCACAGACTGATGTGATTTCACATCAAACTTCAGTGAAAGGAATATGGCTGTAAATATAACAGGTATAAATTTATATAAATATAAAAATATATTTATATAACAGTATTATATAAATATAACACTGTACTTAGCTGGGAAGGAAAAGCCTTTTTTTCTGAAGAGAATGTGGAACACAAATTTCAAAAAAATTGTACCTGTTTTAAAGTTCATTAACTTCTCCAGTGAGCTTTTGGATAAAGGTAGAATTTTATCATAAAATTCTTAATTTCCTTTCTGTTGATCTGATTTTTTTTTCTAGACCTGGAGAGCAAACAGGCTCCTATCCCATAAAACCTTTTTTCCTGTTCTACACTGGTACAGAACAGACACTTCTGAAAGATTTAACTGGAAACAGAATAATGAATATACCAACAGACAGGATATTTATTTTTTATTTTTGAGAGAACTGCTTTCAAATCCCAACAATGCTTTGTGTGAAATAGAAATTTAAATGTAACATTCCTCACATCCAAGCAAGTGTGCTGAGCTTGGTCTAGCATGTGAGTCTTTCTTATAGGGGTTACAGTGTGCATTCAGTTGTACATACAAAAGACATTACTCCTGTACTAGCCAGGTCAGGAACTTATGTGGAGTCTTAGGTTTAATTCCCGGTGCCAGGTCTCGTGCATGCAGTTTGCACTTCTGTCTGTCTTATCATCAATGCTGCAGATTGTCAGTACATTCTGGAAGTGGTGCCTCTCCCTTTTCTCAGAAAATCCTCCTTGAAGCTGAGTAACCTTTCTCAGCAGAAATTAATTTTTCTTCAAGAAATGTCGATAAAGTGGCACTTTCCAAGAGCAAAGGTATTTTCTTAAGACATTTTTTATCATTTTCCAAATCCTGTTGATCCTGAGAAGTTTTCTCTTCACAGCTTGGTTCTTAGTGTCTGTCCCCAGTTCTAACTTTGTCATTTAGTAGTAATAGATTTTTTAAAATTTTTTTTTCCTGATGCCTAAGATAAAATTATTGCAGGAAAGCAACTTTCAAGTGCTGCATGGGTTTTAAGAGTTCTGCATGCATTCCCTCCTCTTTCTCACTCAGTTCTGTCTGTACTTCCCCAGTTTTCTTGCTTGTATGCCTACAGCATCTTTGCAAAACATGGAAGGGCTACTCTTCTCACTCTTCAAATGGAGAAAAGAGATAAAGAACCAGCAAGTGCTTTTAGTGGTGGTGAAAAGACACCTGAGCAGGCTGTGTGATCACTGACCTCATGAGCCAGGCAACCACCTCCATGCAATGATACCTTAATGGACCAGTACAGACTNTTGAACACTTCCAGGGATGGGGTATCCACGACTTCTCTGGGCAACCTGTTTCAGTGCCTCACCACTCCCACAGCAAAGAATTTTTTCCTAATATCCGATTTAAATCTACCCGCTATGAGTTTGAAACCATTCCCCTTATCCTGTCACTACATGCTTTGTAGAAAGTTCTCTCCAGCTCTCTTGTAGCCACCCCAGCTTTGGGTACTGAAAGTGGGCCTACAGGACAGACCACAGACTGATGTGATTTCACATCAAACTTCAGTGAAAGGAATATGGCTGTAAATATAACAGGTATAAATTTATATAAATATAAAAATATATTTATATAACAGTATTATATAAATATAACACTGTACTTAGCTGGGAAGGAAAAGCCTTTTTTTCTGAAGAGAATGTGGAACACAAATTTCAAAAAAATTGTACCTGTTTTAAAGTTCATTAACTTCTCCAGTGAGCTTTTGGATAAAGGTAGAATTTTATCATAAAATTCTTAATTTCCTTTCTGTTGATCTGATTTTTTTTTCTAGACCTGGAGAGCAAACAGGCTCCTATCCCATAAAACCTTTTTTCCTGTTCTACACTGGTACAGAACAGACACTTCTGAAAGATTTAACTGGAAACAGAATAATGAATATACCAACAGACAGGATATTTATTTTTTATTTTTGAGAGAACTGCTTTCAAATCCCAACAATGCTTTGTGTGAAATAGAAATTTAAATGTAACATTCCTCACATCCAAGCAAGTGTGCTGAGCTTGGTCTAGCATGTGAGTCTTTCTTATAGGGGTTACAGTGTGCATTCAGTTGTACATACAAAAGACATTACTCCTGTACTAGCCAGGTCAGGAACTTATGTGGAGTCTTAGGTTTAATTCCCGGTGCCAGGTCTCGTGCATGCAGTTTGCACTTCTGTCTGTCTTATCATCAATGCTGCAGATTGTCAGTACATTCTGGAAGTGGTGCCTCTCCCTTTTCTCAGAAAATCCTCCTTGAAGCTGAGTAACCTTTCTCAGCAGAAATTAATTTTTCTTCAAGAAATGTCGATAAAGTGGCACTTTCCAAGAGCAAAGGTATTTTCTTAAGACATTTTTTATCATTTTCCAAATCCTGTTGATCCTGAGAAGTTTTCTCTTCACAGCTTGGTTCTTAGTGTCTGTCCCCAGTTCTAACTTTGTCATTTAGTAGTAATAGATTTTTTAAAATTTTTTTTTCCTGATGCCTAAGATAAAATTATTGCAGGAAAGCAACTTTCAAGTGCTGCATGGGTTTTAAGAGTTCTGCATGCATTCCCTCCTCTTTCTCACTCAGTTCTGTCTGTACTTCCCCAGTTTTCTTGCTTGTATGCCTACAGCATCTTTGCAAAACATGGAAGGGCTACTCTTCTCACTCTTCAAATGGAGAAAAGAGATAAAGAACCAGCAAGTGCTTTTAGTGGTGGTGAAAAGACACCTGAGCAGGCTGTGTGATCACTGACCTCATGAGCCAGGCAACCACCTCCATGCAATGATACCTTAATGGACCAGTACAGACTGGTGCATACAGGTTCAGCAGTGCTGTGCCATGTGTGTTTCCTGGCTTGGGAATCTGCAGCTCATAGCACTCTGCATTGTTCTCTGCTGTGAACTGTAAACATGTCCTGAGCGACTTGTCCAAGATCCCACAGGAAGCCAGTGGTAGAGGAGGGACATAATGTGAGTTTTCTCCTAAGCAGTAAGCCAACCTTCTTTATTTTGGTTTCTAGGCTACATAAATTGTAAGTGAATAAAAATTCTGTGCATGTGGAAAGACTTCAATATTTTTTTGAAAGTAGGTTAATTCCTATAGCAAGGTATATTTGGGGGATTGGAGAGGACTGACTGCAAAAGGATTAGCTGTGCTAAAGAAATAGTTTATTTTCACTGTTGGATATGCTTTATTGAAGTTGGAGTAGAAATGCATAGATCAGTAGGACTATATTGATCTTCTCTGTTATGTCAATAGACTGAAAAGAATATAGGAGTTTGTTAATATTGCAATACATTGAGGAATGTATTAGAAAAGTATTAATAAAAAGTTTCATGAAAAAAAGGGTCTATTACTATAAACAAATGGTGCATTCTTTTTGTCAGTGTTAATCTCCTGGTTCTTGATCCCCCCTCCTTCCCTTTCCCTGTTACTATTTCACAGTCTTATCGTATGTTCCCTGGTTTGCCAAAACCTGCTAATCTAGTAATTATACACTCACATTCAGTTTTGCATTACGTTTTTTTAGGCATCCTATTAAATGTGCTTGATGCCACACAGTGACATCTGTTCATACAGGGGAGAGAATTTATTGTTGCAGGTTTTGCAGGTGGGGTTGTGATTTCATGAAAGTGAAGGTGTAGTACAAAGAGCTGATTTCATTTTTTAAATTACCTGTAAACTAAAAAGGTACATTTTCCAAGGGAATACCTTATAAGATATGTGGAGGGAGATGGCAGGTAGTCAGCTTCATTGGGATATGGGTGGGGTGCCCAACTTAAATGCATCTGGCATCAGAGAGATGTGGTATATACCCGTATGTAGTGACTTTGTCCCTCTGCTCTGCTCTGGGGAGATGGTGAGACCCCCCCCTGGAGTGCTGCATCCAGCTCTGGGGCCCCAGCATAAGAAGGGCCATGAAGACGGCCAGAGGGCTGTAACACGTCTGCTATGAAAGCAGGCTGAGAGAGCTGGGGTTGCTCAGCCTGGGAAAGGGAAGGCTCTGGGGAGAACTCCTAGCAGCCTTCTGGTACCTAAAGAAGGACTATAAGAGAGCTAGAAGAGGCACTTTTGACATGGGCATGTAGTTACAGGACCATGGAGGAATGGCTTCAAACTGAAAGAAGAAGGTAGGTTTAGGTACTAGGAAGAAATTCTTTACTATGAGAGTGGTGAGGCACTGGAGCAGAGAAGTTGTGGCTGCCCCATCCACAGAAGTGTTCAAGGAAGGCCGGGTTGGAAGGAGCTTTGAGCAGCCTGTTCTAGTGGAAGGTGTCCCCAGCCACGGCTGGAGGTTGGAACTGGATGATCACTAAGGTCCCTTCCAGCTCAAAGCATTCTAAGGTTCTATGATAAGGAATATACTGCAGGGATCAAGGCTCACACTTTGGGAGTACAGTGGAGTTGCAGAGGCTTAAGAGGTGTTGCTTTCCACCCAACTTGTTTACTTTGTTGCTGTTTGAATTGGAAATTAAGTGAACAGTTAATAAGTCTGGGCCTGTAACTATGGAGTTGATCTTTTTACCCTCTCCAGCTGAAAGTGGTGCTGAATCTGAGTCTCAGCTCCAAAACATCTTGACCTATGTGTATTCGAAAGCTACTTCAGGCTTACAAAGAGGCTGTGTTTGGGAAAACTTTGTGCCATGTTTGACATATTTTCTATTTCTCCGTAGTGATTACTTAGCGCCTTTTTTTTTTTTTTTTGCTTTGTTTTTTCCCTTGGGAGTAAATTACCGTGGTGGTGGGCATGAGACCGAAATGGGTTGAGTGACATCTAGTGGTTAGGAATGAAAATGTGTAGGATCAAGTGTTTTTCCCGCAGGACAGTGAAAAGTAAAGCAATTCCTAAAAATGGACTGGGATTAACTTAGAATCTAGAAAACTTGAAATTTAGAGAACATTTCCAATAAGTGCAACTTCTTCAGTCAGCCTCTGTAAGCAGTAATTTTCCTGAATGATGTCTGATGCCAAGGAGTGAATTTGATGTCTGATGCCAAGGCCGGGTTACTCTCAACACATTCTAGTGTCTTCTTGTGTCTCTTTCCCATTTCATTCCTTGCTTGGTTTCAGGAATATTTTTACATGGCTCTCCCTTTGCCACAACCAGAATTACTTTCATACAGTTTCCCGATTATTAAATTTTTTTTTAGGCCATTGGAGAGAGGTGATCTCATTAATAGCTCAGTTGTGAGAAACTGATCTTGGTAAAGATCTACAGTTTTGTACTGCTGAGAACCCAACTGTCTTATTTGTTACTCCTGGAGTTAGAAGAGTTGTTCACTGTTCACTTCCACTGGGAAGGATGCTAGTCCAGGTCTCTGCTATCTCAGACAACCTGGTGGAATCCATTCTGTCTAAGGGTACAGAGTGGATTATACCTGTATGATGCCTGGTGGAGGAAATGGATGGCTTCAATAGCTTCTTTCCTCTTGTAATTTCCAGTGATTTCTTTTCTAGGCAACTAGACCAGTGTAACTCATCTTGCTATCAAATAAATTCTTATGGACATATTCCAGCTGGCCAGTTGCCATTGAAATGGGAGCTAGATAAAATCTCTGTCACTCTAGGGCAGTGCTTGACTTCTTGTGTTATACAACACCATGCTTTCCGGTTAAATTTGGAATGCTGAGAAATGAGCTAGTGTATGGTCATATTTTTTTAGATTTCAGTGATGAAAATGTTGTGCCTTCCTAGGCAGGCTTCAGAGAAAATGGAAACAGATGTTTCCTCAGACTTGAGAAAGGAGTGGGCTCCACTGAAATTAGATTCATCTTTCTTATGGCTTCCTGGGAAGTCACAAGCATATTCAGAAATCCACCCACCCGTCCATTACAGTATGAAGCTGGGTAAGTTGTTTGGTCAAGTTTAGACTAGTGACCACTGCATATGTAGTTATGGAAAATTCTGAGAAAAGAGGTAGCATTTAATATGTAGGAGGAGCAGTATCGATATCAATCTGTCTGGTCTCATGAGTCTGATCAGGCCTTGCATACATCCAGATAACTCTGGCCAGCTCTATTTCCCCTCAGTTCTTCAGGGGTGCAGAAATGGAGAGAGGAAGATGAAGGGGTATGTGGCACACATGCCGTGTGTGTTAGTAACATACCTGTCACAGCTGTGGGATCTGAAAGGAAAAGGAAGGAAGCAGGTGAAATCTGTTGTGCTCAGAGGACGCCAGCATGTATTTGAGTGCTAGCAAATGAGATTTTTTCCTTTAAAAATCTGTGCTCTCATATTATGAGAGTGGGACAGGCATGCCATTGTTAGATACTTCCTTTATGAAGCTGTAAATTGAGCTAACAAGTTTGGGGGAGAAATTTATACTATAGCAGGGACAAAGCCTGGTGCCATCATTGAATTCCTCTGAAGTGGGGAATATTATGGACAGGAGCTGCATGTAGGGGAAAAAAAGCAAGGGAATTTTTTGCAAAACTTCAGTACTGGGATATAACAGAAACAATTCTGGATTTAGTTTCAGTGCTCTGCAGGGCAGAAGCAGTTCTTCAATGTGTATGCCTATTGCATGAATACTGCATAGGTTTTCAAAGTACATGTGGTCTGACAGTGATTACAGGGGAAGCCACGCCAGCTGCCTTTCCTGCAGTGAGCCCCGACTCTTAGGCCTACAGTGGCCATGACTTTCTCCAGTCCTGGCTTCATGCATAAAAGTGTAAGAAATACCTTATTGTGTCAAACCTATGGCCCACCTAGACTGGTATCTTTGCCTTGGACAGTAACAGCAGGCAATACTACATGGAGCTAGGACATGATCCCGGCCATTCATTTGTGCATTCCCCTCATTCTTCCTCAGTCACTGGATCAAAAATCTCTGGGAGGTATACCTGTGGCCATTCCCTTACCCATTTTGGAATGGCTGTCCATAAAAAATTCTGTTTTTATAGCCTGCTTTTTTTGTCTAGCCTATTGATATTATTGGTCTCCTTGTCCCACATCACCAAAATTTCACTATAGATGTGTTTGCAAAATAAAATTATTTCTTTTGTTTGTTTGAAACCTGTCTTGCATGTAGTTTGAGTGAGTGCCTGTACTTGTAGTATTGCAAGGTTCGGTGAGTAACAAGCTGCTCTCACTTTCTTGACTACCTCCATGATTTTGCAGTTCTCAGTTGTATCCCCCTCAGCCTGAATGTCTTCAAATTAAGGAGAGAAATCTCTCCTCATAATGCAGCTGCTCCATCCCCTAAATTCCTGTTGTACAATTTATTGCTCACATGAAACACGAGTGCTTAAATGCGGACACAATTCAGTCTCTCAGCAGCTACATTTCCCAGCTGTCTGTCACAAGGCAGAGTTGGCTGCCCAGTTAAAACAGCCAGAGTGATCACAGCATAACTCTTTTTTGAGCACCTTCTATCTGACCTTTTTTAAAGCTGTAGCAAGCAAATTCCAAGAACACTTGTGGGATGAATGGCAGCAGCTTTCTCTGTGGGTGGAGACTGGCCAATTCACAGCCATCCCTACGGATGTTCAGCTTTTTCTTGGCCTGAAACCAACTGTTACAAAGGGCCAGCTCCTCACTAGTTGCTTGTGGAGTTTCTTGTCACTTGGGTTACAGTGCTGGCCAGACACCCATTTGTACTTTTTGTGGTGATTCCTGCATGTCTCAGTGCTGAACAAGTAAAGTAAGTTCTACTTCTCGGTAGTTAGTACCCTTGCTGTGTGTGACGGGATAGCCACGCTGAGAATGTGGGCAGCTGCAGGGCAGATACATGTAGCAGCCAAACGTGGAGGCACTTGCACTGATTTTGTCCAGGACACTGATGCCCTCTGTCTTGAGAAGTGGATCTGTAGAGGAAGTTGATGCTGCAGGCAGCATCTATCAGTTCACTAGTCCCTGGAAAGTGGTAGGGTTATGATAAAACTGGTTCTTATATGTTATCATTCTTGACTTCTGGCAGCTTATTGTATATTAAGATGTCTTGGTTCATTGAAAATAACGCAAATTTTTTTTTAATCAATCAATTTTAATAAATTGATGAGTTATTTCTTTCATGGATGACTGAGTTGCTCTTCTTGGGAACCCATGTTGAACAAAGATCCTTTTCTCAGTTTTAGGTCCTGTAACTGATTTGACAGAATAGCAAAGGGAAGGCTGACATGTTAAATCTTATTACATTAGTAGGAATTGAAGGGTGCAAAAGAAAAGATAGCTAAGACTAACACTTGGTCTAACTAAACACGTATGACTAATCAGGTAAGCAGAAGACTGCAAATGGAAATTTGCTGTATTTTTTCTCTTTTAGAAAAGTAAAGATTTAAAGAATGGAATGAGAGCAAGTATTGCTTTTAGATATTAATACAAATCACTGAATGTGTCCACCTGCTCTCACCTTATTGCTGATTTTGCCATATTCATGTGCGAACAGTGTGAGCTACAATGTTTTGCACTGCAGTGACCCAAATTGTGTAAGGCACGGGGCACATCTTCTCTACGAGGTTCTATAAACACAGAGCTATGAAACCTGCAGCACCGTTTCTAGATGCATTCTGAACTGGAGTGTCTTCCTGTCTCTTAATAAGAATAATACTCCCCTGAGTCAGTCTCCCATGTCTCTAGCTGCTACATTCTCCCTGCCAAGAATGTAACCTTGTTCAGCCTTTGCACCAAATAGTGTCCTGGAAGCTTTGTAGGTCAAACTAAGAAATGACTACATACCAGAATAAACTCTCACAGAAAACTAGTGAAGAATAAACTCATACACAGTTGGTTTACCCCTGATCTCACATCTTTTATTCTCAAAACACCTTCTATATCTTAGGATATAAAACTGTCACTATAAACTGTAGACTCAGCATAGTTATTATAATGAATGATAATTTCTCTTCTCACAAATTCTCACTATTTCACACAAGCAATTATCTATCCCTTTTCCTGAACAGAAAGAGACCAGCTGCTTTTTCTCTTGGATGCTTTACCAATGCCTATCGAAGTCAAGGCAGTCAAAGCTGTACTCAAAGAGAATTTTTGATCTTGCAGGGTTTATCTTTTTTTCAATTCTCATGTTTCATCTAATAAAAACTACCATGTTGGTGTACAAACTCATCTTAGAATAATTTGCAGCTACAGCGATGCTAATGCTCTAAGGAATAAAAGTGACTCAGGGCAATTGCTCCCTCTGCTGTGTAATCCTCCTGCCAGAAGCTCTGCGCATGCAGTAGTTGTTCAGCTTTGCTTTTCCTGTGACACAGTTGTGTTGCTGGGTATTGGTGCCTTGTGCATAGCAGAAATTTTGAGAAACCCTCAATCCCTGGACTTTCAATACCAGAACACTACTTTTTTAGTAGCAACAGTTAAAAAAAAAATCACATTTTTATATTTACAAATATTAGCATAGCAATAAAAAGATTTTAACAATAAAATAACTGTAAAATATTTTGAATTCTGCAAGGTTCATTCAAAGATTAATTTATGAATCTCTTAAATACAGCATTTTTAGGATTTTGGTTTTATGAAGCAAGAGTACACAGAAATTTTTGACTTACATGAAAATGGAAAAATCCAGTACTTTCAGTACTTTCAGATTTTCATGTACAGAAAATACACTTCTCCTTGAGAACCTTCCATATAGCATACTGTCAATAAAATCCCTCAACTGTATTTATGCAGCATGGACAGAGCTAATAGGCTAATCATTCCTTAGTGGTGGTGGGTTTTGGGTTTGGGTATTTTTAGCTTTTAGTATTTTTATTTTGTTATTTTTCTTCTGGGAAAATTTGGTTTTTGAGGAACAGACAAGGATCTCAATATTGTTAATGCTATTACTGTGGTAGACAAGATGTTTCAAAAGCGAAACAACATCTCCTGGAATGTCATGCAGCAACCACCTGATCTCTTGAAGACTGTTTTCCAGGCAGATGACCAAGGAAGAACACTCTCAACTCTTGCTAATTCCTTGCCCTGGTACTTGTGAATTTCATTGTCACGGGGGAGTGCAGCTTCAGGATGCTGGGGTTCCAGGTATGCTGCAGATGCATCCAACATACAAAGAGCCACAAAAGTCTGAAGCAGAGACTTGTTCTCACTACTGCAAAGCCCACCAGTGTGCCCTGAGCAATCATGTACCATTAGATGGCTCTCAAACTATAGACAACACTTGCAACATTGAGCCATAGAATATTTTGGGTTGGAATGGTCCTTAAAAGGTCATATTGTCAACACCCTTGCACTGAGCAGGGACATCAACTAGAAGAGGTTGCTCAGAGCTGCATCCAACCCGACCTTGAATGTTTCCAGGAATGGGGCTCTACCACCTCTGTGGGTAACCTGTGCCTGTGTTTTACCACCTTCTTCATAAAAAATTTTCTTCCTTCTATCTATTCTAAATCTACCCTCTTTTAACTTAAAAACATTATCTCTCGTCCTACAACAGGACTTACTAAAAAGTCTGTCCCCATCTTTCTTGTAAGCCCCCTTTAACCACTGGAAGGCCACAATAAGGTCTTCCAAGAGCCTTCTCTTCTTCAGGTTGAACAACCCCAACTCCCAGCCTTTCCTCACAGGAGAAATATTTCATCCTGCCAATCATTTTTGTGCCCCTTCTCTGGACCCACTCCAACAGGTCCTTCCTGTGCTGTGGACCTCAGAGTGGATTCAGTGTTCCAGGTGGGGTCTCACTAGAGCAGGGCAGAGGGGCAAAATCACCCTCTCAGCCTGCTGGCTACGCTGCCTTTGGTGCAGCCTGGGATATGTTTGGCTTTCTGGACTGCAGGTGAATGTTGTCAGTTCATGTGCAGCCTCTCATCCACCAGCACCCTCAACTCCTTTTCCTTCTCAGCTGCTCTCAATTCCTTCATGCCCCAGTCTGGACTGATACCAGGGGTTGCCTCAATTCAGGTGTAGCACCTTGCACTTGGTTTCATGAGGTTCCCATGGACCTACTCCTTGATTTTGTCCAGGTCCTTCTAGATGGTATCCTGTCCATCAGGCATGCCACCCACACCACTCAGCTTGGTGTCATCTGCAAACTTGCTGAAGGTGCACTCAATGCCACTGTCTATGTCATTGATGAAGATATGAAACGGTGCTCATCCCAGTCATCTGAGGGACACCACTTGTCACTGATCTCCATCTGGACATTGAGCCATTGTCCACTTCAGCCAATTCCTCATCTGCCAAACAGTCCATCCATCAAATCCACATCTCTCCAATTTAGAGAGAAGGGTGCTGTGAGGGACTGTGTCAAGGCCTTACAGACGTCCAGATAACATCCATAGCTCTTCCCTTGTCCACTGATGTAGTGCCTTCATCACAGAAGGCCACTGGCTCACTTGTCTTGTTGACAGATTTCCAGTTCCCACTGCAGGCTGGGAACTCCTCACAGGGGTATGAGCACAGCATATTTATCATGATGTTCTACTCAGCTTATGATCATAATAGGATCTGGAATGGGAGAGAGTATTGCTGCTGGTTTTTGATCTGTTTTAAATACATCAATGCCTGTCTTTGAAGTTAATGCCTTTAAAATCATAGTGTAATACAGCTTCACTGGAATATCTTCTTCCGCAAGCCACAGCTGGTTACTTTGAGAGTTTAAGAGCAGGCTACTCTCACATGCACAGGATGTAGGACTACCTTATTCTTATGCCTTTCCCTAGGCATCCATCTTTGGTCTCTGTTCACAGCATCACGGACAGCAACATGAGTTCCTTACATGCCTCTGTTCAGGCTGACTGTTCCAGAGTTGAGTCTGCTCTGGGATTGCACATTCAAGACAAGTTATCAGGCTAGACTGGCCTTTAGTCTGACCCAGAACAGTTCTTGTATCTTCCATCTCTGCTCTCTTTGTTGGGTGAACTTTGCAGAATACCTTGTGGGTCAGCCAAAGGCTAGCCAAAGGTGTAGCCAAATAAGAGAAATGTTTCATTTCAAGACCCATCTCAACAAACCTTTTATTTGTAGTCACCAGACGTATGGCTTTTTTATTTCCATTAACATGGCTGTAGTCTTTCCATCTGGCTTTTCCAGGCATGAAAGGTTTACCCAGAGGGTGAATTGTATCTGTGACAAGCAAAGATCCGCTGTCTGTTTCTATTCACCTCCCCCATTGTATTGCTGGAGTTTTTACATTCTATGGGCTAAAAAGTAAACAAATACTGAATTGAGTCCACTGATAACAAAAAATGATCTCACAAAGACAGGCGCTGAGGATATGTGTACTTCAATATGTGATTAGCAAACAGACCTGTGATATCAGCCCAAGGAGACACTTAGCTTGTATGTAGTTTGAGTTTTCTGCATTTTTGCTTCGTATCATACTGTGTTTGCTGAAAATGTGGAAAGTGCAGATGAAGAAAAATGTAAAGACATGTTAGTGAAAACACTAACCCATGTTGTTTTCTTTTAGATTTAGAGTGGTAAAATTACGTGCCAAAGTAGTTGAAGGGTTATTTCTGCCCAATTTACAAAGTAAAATCTGATATAAAACTCCTTTTTTGTAGTATCTGCTTCTTTCTTTTTCTGAATAACCTTCAAGAGTGCAGTGAGTTCAGAACTGACATAAACTTAGCTAGATGTCAATGTTATATGGATATTTCGTATTCTGACACTCTGGGAGTACAAGGTTGTGATGGCTTAAAATGTTGAATCTGGAACACTGCTGATTGCTTACATGCATGTAAAAATATATAGGAAGGTGTCAGCCAGAGCACACAAATGCATGGAACAATCCATAGCCATTGATTAAAGTTATGTTGAAATAGTACGTTCCAGTGTTTGCCCACCAATACACTAAACTTTTCTTATGTTTAAATGGAGCTTCATGTGTTTCACTGGGTGCTCATTGCCTCCTGCCCTGTCACTGGATACCACTGAGAAGAATCTTGTTCTGTCTTCTTTCCTCTTTCTGAATAGGTATTTTTGTGCATTTGTAAGATCCTCCTCGCACCTTCTTTTCTCCAAGTTAAACAATTTTACCTCTCTCAACCTCTCCTCCTATGATAGGTGCTTCAGACTCTAAATCATCTTTGTGGCTCCTGTGCTGGGCTTGCTACACTATGTTCATGTCTCTTGTTCTGGGAAGCTCAGTTCTGGATGCAGCACTCCAGGTAGAATCTCCCTAGTGCTAAGCAGAATGGAAGGAACACCTTCCTCAACCTGTTGGCAATGCTATCCCTCATCCAGTCCTGGAGGCTATTTGCCTTCTTTGCCACGGGGGCACATTGCTGGCTCATGTTCAACCAGTATCTCTAGATCCCTTTCTTTAGAGTGTCTTTCCAGCTAGTCAGCCCCAGCTTGCAGTGGTGTGTGGGGTTATTTCCCCCTTGATGCAGGATTTGGCATTTCACTCTGTTAATATTCATGACCTATTGACCAGGGTCCTTCTGATGGCAGCACAAACCTCTGGTGTGTCAACCACTCCTCCCAAGTTTGTACTATCTGCAAAATTGCAGAGGGTGTACTCTGTCCCGTTGTCCACACCATTAATGAAGATGTAAAATACCACTGGCCCCAGTATCAACCCCTGATGTACACTATTAGTGACAGGCCTCCAGCTGAGCTTTGGGCCATTGATCACAACCCTTTGAACCCTTTGATGGTTCAGCAGGTTTTCACTCCACCTTACAACCGATTTATCCAGCCCACACTTCTGAGGAATTTCACAGAGGTAGTTAACAAATGCCAAGTATGAATAGGAAAGTGAATCCTTGCTTGTGTAAGATATATAACATATTTATTGGATGGACAGTAGCAAAGTGTTTCTGCTGAATTCGTTTGGTTTTCAGTTAACAGAGAAATTCACAACTCTTGTTATTTCTGCATGGTTGAGAGCAGTGTCAGGTTAATTTTGTTATAAAGAGTGACTTGTTCACTATTCACTGCATAGATGATTCAGTGAAAGTATGAATTCAGTTATATAAATTATTTAGTTTTATGTATTGTGTGTAGCTAGGCCATCTCTAGAAAGCTGTGTAAACAATATTAGTAAAATCAATAGTGTGAGGATTCTCCACAGCTTTTAAAACAATTTCATTTTCAACAATTTAATTGTCCTTTTTGCCAGGTCAGCTCATGAGTGAGCTCATGTGAGTGAGCTCATATTACTGTATCACCTGGAGGACAGAGAGTTTTGCATGAGATCTCTGCATGGAATAACAGCAAAAACTGAATTAGTGCTCTTTCTGAGAGCACTTGCTTGATATCCTAATCTTTTGTGTGGGGGGAATCAAGAGCTGTTTCTAGGACCCATCTGACTGAGCCACAGCTAGATCTCAAAGAACCAGCTCCTCCAAACTGTGCGAGGTCTCCACACACTTTGATGCTTTCCAAGTGAATTTTTCACTGTCACAAAGATTGCTGCTTGCTATTTTAAGATTATACTTCTGGTTCTCAAACTTGGGAGTGAGAATCTGTTCCTGTTTAGGTGTTGGATGATACGATTGAAACGCTTTTGTCCCCAATTGGAAAAGAAAGGTCAAAAAACCTTTCAAAGTACTTTTTCCAGGAGGCTGATGCAATGCAGTTGGCTCTGAAACAAGCCCCATGCTAAGAGATTCTGGTTTTGGAAAAGGACTGTGCTTGAGTATTGCAGCTCTGGACAGTCTCTGTTTTTAAGACCAGTGTGATTTCAGGCATTAGTCCCTGTTAGATACACTGAGAGAACATAATGGACCTGATCTGTGAAAGCCTGCAGTTAGCAGCTGTATCGTGAGCTCTGCCAACAGGATGAGATGCTCAAGCAGGAGGAATCCAGAAGCAGTGCTGCTGTTCCAGCTGCCACCAGGTGCTGCTCTGCAGGCAGGGTTTCTTGCTCTCTTCCTGTCACCCAGGCTGGGTAGAGGAGCCAGCAATTGGTGACTAGTGCTTGCAGTACTCAAGGCTAGGCTTGGGCTTAGACCAGGCTCCACATGTCTTGTGAGTCAGTGCAATCATTCTCAGAGATGGTCCCATGTTTCCCACCAAGCAGAACTCAGATACCTTGGTAACCCTCCAGTAAGCACTGACCTGACCACCTCTAGAACCCACTAGTTTAAGCACCTCTAACCAGTTTTCCTTCTACTATGTGTCTCAGCTTTCTCTATAGATATGCAGGGCCTGCCTATATACACAATGCTTGGTACTGACGGAGAAGAGAATGAAAAAGTTATTGGAAGTGCTTGAATGGATGCTGATCTATTCTTGTGATTGCCTCACCCCTCCATAAAGGCAGGCAAATACTGAGAGTAGCTCTGGATTACTAATATAAAGCCTGAAATGCACTTGCCATTTCAGTGTACTTTTGTTGGTTTGAAATGACTTTCTAGTGGAAGATTCTGTGCCCATGGCAGGCAGGTTGGACTAGATGATTTTAAGGTCCCTTCTAACCCAAACCATTCTATTATTCCATGAAACTATGTTGTTGTGAACAGGTTGATTGAAAGATCTCATTGGAAGTAGTGAGTTTAATGTGGAACGGTCCCACAAAGCAAAAGTGGAGCTTCTTGGTAAGAAATTTATTCCAAAATTGCATCATTTTTGGTTGGAGAATGGAAGCAAGATTGTATGTGTTACAAAACACATGTAAGGAATTCATTGTACATAGGCTCCAGATCAAGACTATTCACATGAATTATTCAGTGGATTATTTTACTTGAATATAAGTGGGTAACAAAGGATGGGGTGAGCTATCAAATGTTTGGAGACAAATTCCATCTAAGTGAACTATCTTCATGTTTGCTTGACTTTGCTTAGTTTCTCTTCTATGAGAAAATTTTAGTGTAGTCCCATGAACAGGGGCCATGGGACTCCTATTAACTGACTTTTGCAGGTTTTTATTCCTTTATGAACTGCATTATAAACACAGTTTATTTTCAAAACTGTTTTCATTATAGTTGTGACTGTTTTCATTATGGGAAGCAGCGGACTAAAAGAAAATGATGAGACTGTAGGTGACAGGTCTGAAGCCAAAGAGGGAATTGTTCATTGAAATGATTAGTACTGAAGGTTTCTATCACTTCTGACCACTTGTGACCAGGAATTGGTTTGGGAGAAGTTACAGAGTGTGATAGTGAAGAAAATAAGGGAATTAGGGAAGATTAACACCTTTTTTGTCAAAGAGGAGCTGAGAAATATGCAGCCTCAACTTTCTACTTCTCCATACTAAAGAAAAAAAAATAGTATTTTACCCAAAGGGAACCCCCCCCCCCCAAAAAAAAAAAAAAAAAAAACCAGATGTATCCTGATTCTGCCATCAAGATCAAACAACTTTTCTTTGTGTATCAGTGTCTTCTTTGCAAAATGAGGATAAGGGTATTGGGCAGTTTTTGTAAGGTGCTTTGAGATCTGTAACAGTAAGTGCAGGCTAACACAGTACTACTCTCCTTTGATGCTGGATGCTCACCATGATGCAGGACTAACAAGTTGCTGGCTAAATGATCGTAGGACATAGGAGCATATGACACAAACAGTGACATTTCTGATTTTGCATAAATTCATGTGATTTATTCTGTTTCCTTTTGTATTTTTTCCCATGGGAGAAAATCAGGCAATTGCTTTTTCCAGTGCTGAGGTATAAGCTACAAAGCTGATTCTGATGAAAAAATAGCCTATGATCTCTTGATGATTGATCAAAGCAGGTGATTTTGAACTTGGTTTTAATCTCTCATTTAAACAATATGCTAAATAAAAAAGCACTTGAATAACTTCACATTTGTTTTACCTTCATAGTTCTCAGTGGTTTTTCTTTTTAATTATGTTAACTGTAAACACGTAAATTTGTAGCTTTTACTCTGATTTTCCCAGGCCTGTTGACATCACTTCTCTCCTTGAGCCACTGCACATAGGAGTCCAGTTCACATGGTACCACCTAATAGCTCTGCTTTTTCCCAGAAGTGCCAGATCTCCTGTGTGTATGTTGTAAAGGCCTCTTCTGTGTGGGTGTGAATGGATTCCATAGGTATTTATGGATGGGGGGTAGAAACGGACACCAGAAGAGGGTGACTCAGAGGGTAAAAGAGCATGCTAAGAGGTCATGTCTGAAAGTCTGTCAGAACCTGATTAGCTCCAGAGTCAGTAATGCTGTTGAATCCACAAGCATGGATGTGTTAGCATGTGAGGCAGCCAAATCTATTAAGGCCACCAGGCCTCCAGCAACCATCAAGATCAACAGTGGGATTTCCGACTCACATGGCACCCGAGGCAGTGGTGGCTGCTCTCTGCAGAGAGCAACTACAGGTTCAATACCAGCTGAGACAAGGGACCGCTTGAAACACTTTGTGAACCCCTGCGAGAAGCCCTTGTTGTATCAGTAGTATTTTCTGCTTCTGATGGAATGGCTGGTGTTGGCCTCCCAGCTGTTGCTCCAGTCTGGGAACTACAAGTTACTGTGTTGTTGTGAGCTTTGTTAAGGGGCTGTATTGTGTGTAGTTATCTGCTATTGAAATTAACAGCTTGATTTTATTATTAACAACAGCTTTATTAAAAAAAAAAGTTCTTGTAAATATGGGTTGTTATCTCTGTCTTGCTCCAACTTGCTATTTTCAACATATGCACTGAGTAATCCAGGCACACAGATAAATCTAAGTTTCTCGATGATTCCTGGCAGGTAGTGGGACCAGAACAAGCCTGGAGGACCAGTCAGGGTACTTCAGCTGACACATACAGGGTCTGTATGTCATGGATGGGGCCTTCCTCTAATTCTGTTCATATACATTTGTAAAATTAATTATACAGACTTATCTAGACTGGTCAGGTTATTTTTCTGGGTGCCACATTTCTTAGGTACTAAGATATGGTGTTTGTTGTTGTTGTTTGTTTGTTTGTTTTTTAATTTGGCAAGATGGATTTTGGATAAAAATTATAATTTATTAAAAGTTGTCAATAAAGCATTAAAATTTTATTACAGTGTCTGACATATGTTAGGCACATTCATTAACTTAAAAAATTTTACTAAAATATAGGCATTTTATTAGTATTTGGGCATTTCATTATTAGATATCTAAATCCTGAAGACCAGAAGCAAGAGTGACATGCTGGAGGACAGAAAGGGTTTTATGAAAGAAGGAAGAGCAACAACAGGTGAAAATAGTGTTGGAATATATAGGGGAATAGACTGGACAGCCTAGGCCTTAGTTTGCCATACTTTGGAAGTGGTAGATGCCACTGTCTTCTCTCCGGCTCTTAGATGTGACTGGAAACAGGAATATTAGTTTCCTTCCTTCTCAATTCCCAGGTGAATTTCAACTGTCATTGAGTTAATGCATCTGAAGAAAATTGTCTCTTTTCACTTTCTAGCTAGCAATAGCAAAACTAATTAAGGCATAATTTTTTGTACAACGAGAGCTGGAAGTACTGGAACAATGAAAATACAAGGTTTTGTTCTGTGGTGAAGACTGGAATTGTCACGAATAACAATGTTTCATAGAAATGAAAGACTGTTATGTAAATTTGTATTTGTCAGAGATGCAAAATGGAGACTAAGTACCAGCTATGCTGCCAGTGTTATGCAGACCTTTGATTATGAAAGGCTGAGTTCTGTAGAGCACGCCAGTGCACAAGAGACAGGCTGGTTGGAGAAAAACACTCAAGACTTTTATTCCCTGCAAAGGCAGTTCATTCAAAGAGGTGTTCAGACTGCTGGGAATATCTATTTCACCCTAGGCATGCTTTTACTGCGTGCTTCACAAAGTTTTAGCAGTCCCCTGAAAATTTTAAATCTGCATGAAACATGGCACAAGCTTGCAATGACAGTAGGATGGCTTTCAGGAGATGAAAGAGCAGCTTTTAATATTCAAATGCTGTGACTGTGTATCCATAAAAAAAAAAATCTGGTAAAATCATTAACCCTAAATTTTAATGGAAAAAGCAAAACCTGTTAGTTGTCCAGACCCTTACAGTGAGATTTCAGTTGACTTTGAGGCAAGGATTTTGCTCAGTTATAAAACTGTTAACTGATTCAGTTGCTACAGTAATTACTTGTTTGTGTTTTGCTGAAAGGTGATCTAGCAAAGCGGAACATGTGTCTCTACAATTCTCAGTACGAGGCTTATAAAGAGCCATCTATGGGTAACCTCAAAATTTCAGGGAAAAACTCTGCTATTTTATTAGCTAAAGATTTAATGTTCCTTTTGCTATTACAGCATAAATGTAAGCACCTTAAAATTGATGAAAATATTAATGATTTGCAAAGCTGTGTAAGACAGAGGAAAAGCTAATTTTTCTATTAGCTGTCTCTCACTTATTCACTTCACCCTCATGTGAACTAATCCAGTACTAGGCACCAAAGCATCAAATGTAATATTAACTACTGGGGGATGTTATTTTCCTCATACTGCTCACCTATTGTAATCTTAAATGAAAAAAACCTAATAGAATCCAGCTCATGAGACAACCCTTCACTGACAAAAAGTCAATGTTAATTCAGGATCTTCTCCCTGATTGAACCAGTCACTGTAGGATACTGAGTAGGAACAAAATTTGCTGCAGACCTCAAAGTGAGGAAATGCTTCCCTAGATGAATAATTCCAGTGTTCACCAGCTCAAAGACGTGTGTGGAGGATGTGTGAGGAGAGACACAAGGTCTAAGTACACAAGGTTCATCCCATAAAGGGATATCTCAGACAGCAATGGGTTGTGTTATCTTCTGTGAAGGCTACAGCTGATCTTTCTCCTGGACCTTACCTTATACACTTCCTCCTTGAACAAAAATTATCAAGTGCATACATATTAAAGAGAAAGGGTAAAATATTCTAAATTGCTTTTATTAGCTAATTTAAAATCTTTATAACCTATTTGAGATGTAAAGGCCTAAAATATTGTACTCATTAGAAGTGTTTTTCCAACATTTGTAACTGAATTCAAGTTCTTTGTCTTCCAGGATAAAAGTTTGAGTGTGCTATTACAAGAAATACAGGATGAGCACAAGCAGAAGAGAACTGTTGACACCAAAATCACAGATTTGCTCACTCACCTTTGTTCCAGACCAAGCACCATCCCCAGAGGAATAATTTCTCTTTCTTATTCTTTTACAAGTTAAATCCATACACAAAGCATTCTTTGCTGATGCTCTTACTCTATCAACTTTTCATTTGTAAGTTTGTGGTCCCCAAGACAGATCAGAATATCAGTGTTGTACATGTCCTTGTGAATCAAAAGACCTTCAGCTCTGTGGGGTTTAACCTGTTTTACTTAAGGCATGGCTGCAATTGTGTACCAGGTTTCTCCTATAATTTTTCCCACATGACTATGTTTTGAGACTAAAGACAAGTCCATGATGAGCTATGGAGGATGGGAATTTGGTGACTAATGACTTTTAATTTCTTCTGCTGTTGTGTGGGTCTGTAAAAAGAGAAAATCTTAGCAGAGCATGTTGTTCAGTAGCAAGGTGAGGGTTGGGTTGGGTGATAGGGCCCTTCCAAGTCTTGTGGTACCTGTCTATCTGAGTTAAATGACACCTAACCTTGGTCAGGCCTGGAAGGACACTTTTTGTTCAAAAAAAGAAAAAAATGTACACGGTGATAAGACCATTTCCTTTCTCACAGCGTCTCCTTTAATGTCAGGCCTGAAATATGAAGTCATTAGGGGATATTAAAACAGTGCTGACAAACTAATTAACAAAAGACATTACGCCGGATGGGCTCAATTTATCCTTTTTAATGGTTCTTATAAATGGGTGCCGCCAATTAAAATTAATAAAGATTTACCAGCGATTGCCCAGCATACACTGTTAAAGAGCTTCACTGAAGGTCGCCTTAAAGTCAGCCTTGTCAAAGCTGCAAGTTCAGCTCCCAATACCAAGCCATGCTGAGTTACTCTCAGTTACATTTTCCCAGGCAGTTTCTCTTTCTTTGTGTTTGGCTGGAATTTATACACTTCTGTCTCTGTCTCTCTAAAATCTCATCCATCTGCCTGTTGACTCTATTAAAAAATATCCCCCCATGCACTATTAGATTTGTCACAGTTTCACAAAAGAGAACCTCAACAGTCAGTATAATGAGAACTTTGTTCTTTCCAAATCTGTCTGTTATGAAGAAATCCTTGACTAACAGCTTTCATTTAAAACCACTCTTTATTTTCTTGCTGTCAAATTAAGGTACAACAGTGTCCTTGCTTAGGGGCAGAGTATGGATGATCAAGAATGCCCCGTGTGGCTATAGCTTTCTTCAGTCTAGACCAGACTCAATTCTGCCAGGTCATGCTCTTAGAGCTTCCAGCATTCCTCTATGTGTAGGTGATTAGATATTAAAAATATGAATGATAAATGCATCAAGGGAGAAGTCTGCTAGTATCCCAGTGACTAAAAATTGGTGACAAATAATAATTTCTTTGCAATCTGTCCACCAACAGGAAAACAGCTAGGAGACTAGCCATGCAGCCATGAGCTCATCTCTGAGGTTCTGCCCTCCATTTCCATTATGTGAGGCAGTGGGGCAGGCAAACCAGCTGACTGCCGTTCTTTTTCTACCCATGGTTTCCTTGACAGAAATGCTGTCAGAAAGGCTGCTGTAAGTGGATAGATGGAGGTGCAGCTGTAGCCTGTGCTGGGCTGTGTTGGCAGGTCTGTGCTGATCTCTGTGTCACGGGAATGTACTGGCTGTACTGGGTAGGAGACAGACCGTGGGAGAACGTGGAATTGTCTGCTTAAGAACTGAATTCTCTGGCACAATCTTTTTGTGTTGCTGCTATTAAGGATTCCCCAGAAGGCATCACTAAGGGGCAGCTGCTGTTGTCTTCTCATGCATATTTAGAACTAGATTGCCAGTGTGAGATGGCAAGACATGCTAATGCTTTTGGAGAGTAGCAAACAGTTCCAGATTCATTACTCTTCAGTGCCTGGTAAGCGACTGCTGTATGCTGGAAAGAGGAGTCCAGAAATGGTACCCATTGTTTTGTTCTTTGTAAAAACACTGATGAAGCACAGTAAATTAACAGTTCAAAAAAAAGGAAAGAGACCCATGGGAGCAATGGTAAATGTAGTGTTACATGAGCTACAGAAACGGCTCAACTGATTTTGTGGGAGACCACCTCAGATTGCCACAACCAGGGCAGAGTGACCCTGCTGGGTAAGTTGATGAAAGTTCAGTGAAATGAGAAGGGAAATGAGAAGGATTAAATCTCTGACAGCTTCAAGAGACCTGAAACCTCACGTTAGTGTATAATTGTAACTATCTCACTGGAGCTGGTTCCTTACTTTTTTTACTTTTGCCACCTCATTGCCCCATTTTGAGTATGCTAAGCACATACAGGAAATCTATACATTATATTCCAGGAGTGAACGTGTCCTCCTTGTGAAGCTTAAAGGACATGATAACAGAGAAGAGATTTTCAGATTTTCTGAGCAGGCAGAGAGGGAGGGGGTAGGAAGGAGAGGAAGGAGAAAGAGAAGTTAAATCTAAAGAGGAATCGGAGAGAAAGTTAAACTGAATCATTGTTACTGAGTAGTCTTTCAAATTGCTCTTAACCCTTGTCTGATATTTTAGTAACTCCTCTAGACGAACACTGATAAATCCTTTTCTCATTTACAAGCAGTAGTCTTTGGCAGAAAGGTACATGATTTTTTCCAATTAGGAGTATGACACATGGGGACTAAGGGTCAAACTTTGGATTTTGGAAGCAAATTCTCTGCTTTATTGAAACAAATCAACTGCAAAATTATAGGGTTAGAAATGTGAGTCCATCCAAGGTTTTTCAGGAATGACTTGTGGGTTCAACCCGTCTCAATTTCTGTATTTACTTCTCTTATATTTGCTGTGTGAAAAGACATCAGACGTAGTTCTGGAGGGCAGACAAGGTACAGCGGTGCAGCAGTTGATGGAAACTCTAAAGCCATTTATTCTAAGTGGAAAGGGGCTAAATCTGTTACCAGGCTTCCTGTAGAGTGAAGCTCTCTTCTATGGCTAAATCTGATGATTTCAAAATACATCTCATTACAGAGTTCTCAGAATTCCTCTTGAGCTGACTGAATACCTAAAAGCCCCAGAAGCAGCAACATCAGTTGCCCAACACAAATTCTCTGTTGGTTTGTCTAGTGAGTCCATATTTAAGTTGATGACAAGAAGGTATTTGCACACCACTTCAGCATTGATTTCAGTAGTATGCAGAGTCTGTACTCTTCCTATTCCACTTGTTTAAAATCTCCTTTTCTGTTGTGTTGCAAATATCCTTGAAACAAGTATTTTGTTGAATCCAGTTACTACCTTGTGTCCTATTACACCTAATGTCACAGGACTAAAAATTGTTTACTGTCTCATAGTAAAATTTTCACACAGATATTTATGGTAGAGGTCTTAATCTTTGTAAATCTCCTTAAATGTCTTTTTCTGTGCTACATTAAAATAAGGACAGTCCTTTAAGCTTGTGATGCCTAATAATGGTGCTTAGGACAAAGATTATCTTCAGATAATTAATTTTTCCTCTTAATTTTCTTTCCTCCATTTCTGAACACTGTGATTTCAAAAAGTCTAAACAGCGGGAAAGAAAATAGAATGTGAGAGATTTCACTTTGTTGTCAAGTTTTGTTCCTGCAAACAGTGGCTGTTCTGGAGCCTTCTTGGCTTCATCTCCCACAGTGTGTAGAGCTGAGGGGACATAGTGATTAACAGTGGCAGTTCTCTCAGTATTCCTCTGGATCGTTGCATCCTGATGGGCCATATCACCTAAACTCCTTGGCCTCCTTGAATCTTCTCATGCAATGAGCAAACAAAACCCCCTGATATGCAGGAACACCCATATGTAAGCTTCAGTCTTCTCTGGCTTGAAAGTTTGCTTGTGTACGTTTGGCTATGAGCTCTCATCCTCCCATATGCAGTGACTGCCAAACAGACTTTTTCAGGATGTGTTAAAGGGGAGTATTGGGGTATATGTGCTGCAACCTGGTTCCAGGCTACTAAGCTTTGCAGTTTCCTCAAACAACCCTGCACTGAGGGATCACCAGCTTTTGCCTGCACTCTTGATGTACAGTACATTAATCGTGCCCTCCCTAATTCCTGCTTCAAGATAAATCTCTTGCGCTCCCATTATTGGGCTAATTGCTGTGGATTATATGGCAGTCAGTTGCTCTTTGGCAGGGAAAGATTAATGGAGGACATTTCCTTTGTTTTGATTTCATTTGCTAATTGCTGTATGGAGAGGTGGTTATGTTAATTCATCCTCTCCCCTTGTTAGATAGCAGGGTTTTGTTTAGCATGTGCTGGGAGAGGAGTAGTTGCCAGGAATCCTAAACATTTCTTTGTCTTTCTCTGTGGATTTGAGAGCAGGGAGGTCTTCAAGCAGTAGGATGGTTTTAGCGCTTCATAGACAGAGTGCTCATATGCTTATGTGCTTTTTTCCATATTTCCAGGCATAGGATGTGTTAATTATAGGTGCACAAAATGAGGAATAAAGAATTTTCTGCATTTTTGGTAGGGGCTGAATCATCTTTGTACCTCTGTCAGACTCATGGCAGAAAGTCAGAACCCCACTGAAACACCTGGGCCTTCTAATTGAGCATGTATTTCACCATTCTGGCCCCTGCACAAGAGGCAGAGTCAGAGCGTGTGAGCAGCGAAGCATCTGGGAGTTGAGTGTTGTTACTAACTTTGTTTTTATTAGGTAATTTAAAAAACAACTGTCACCAAGTGTACGGATTTCTCAGCTTTAGATAGATGCAGAAGTCTGAGAGTACTAGACAGATAATTAAGCCATTCACACTTGTTAGCCAGAAAGGAGTCCAAGCCAGTCACTGGTGAATGAAAATTGCTGCCATCTGTTGCCTGTTCTTTGGCTTTTGCAAAGTGTCTGGATGTCACTCTTTCCTGCTGAGACAGATGTTTCCCACTGCACATCTGCAGTCCACGATTTGTGCTAACTGCCACCGTAACCACAGCAGATATGCCTCAGGACAGAGGTTTTATTGGAGTAACAACTGAAAGGCATAGTTGTGAGGAATCTGCCCAGTGCCTTCTATAATTTAATTGCTCTGTGAATAAATGAGACACCTCAGTCTCCAGAGTTATCAGCTTGACAGTTTTTACTAGAACAAAATTCTTTTGATCCAGTGGCTGCAGCTATTAATTTAGGGATCCAGACATAAAGTCTTTATTACAGAAGACTGCCAGTCTTTTTACCAAGAAACCTGTCAGCCAGTCCTCTTAGTTTGGGGAAGATGAACAATCTGGCCATCTTTAGATCTGGATGTTTCAAAGACCTTTAAATTGAGCACAATAAAATCAACCATGGATAGTGACAGAAATAATTGTGCTAAACTGTTTATGTTTCTGATTGATTGTAGCAAAATGGAGGGAGAGTATTTAGTTATCTTTGGATTTATGAACTCTAATTATTAGTATTTTTTAAATTCCTGTGGAAGCCTATCTGTCTTTATGAAAGTATAGAGCATACTTACCTGCTCTAGACTGTTCATCGTTTTTATATTGCTAGGAAAACATCTCTCTTTTTGATAAACTCATCAGAAGGAAACATTTTGGGGCCTCTCACAATTTTGTTGCTCCATTGTTATTGCTATTGTTTCAAGGTAGGCTCCCTTCATTATGTCACCAGGAATTTCTTTTGCGCCTGCATTACTTTTTGCATCCTTTTGAATCTTCTCCCCATTGCTGTGAGCTTAGCCTAAAGAGGATCTTCTTGGCTGAGCAGTAAAAGTCCACCTCCTATAATGTCCATACTTCAAATAACCATGCAATGTCATATCTGATCTTGAATATTGCTGGATTACAAGGTAGGACTCTTCAGGCACTTCCTTGATCTTCTTTAAGAAAAACATAATTTCGTGTTCAGAGTGCATCCTGTATGCAAACTGTCAAAACTGCTTTGGGTAGGTCTTCAAGTCGTATTTCATGTCTACCAGGAGGATGCTGATTTCAAGAAGTTGCCAGGAGGTTTTAAGACGCTGCCCTGTTTCAGGTCTCTCAGAAGATGGCTGGGCAGACCCAGCTCTGCTCTGTTATAAATGGTTCCATTTGGAGCACTTGGAACTTCTCCCATGTCAGGTTGACAAACTTCAGCCTCAAGCAGGTTTCTTGGTATAAAATAGTAATTGTCTGGAATGTGAAAAGTGGTTTTCAGAAATCTCTTCATAGCTACTGAAAGCTTTCGAATTTATCACTCATGATCTAGCTGGGAAAACTGCTTTATTTTGCCATATATATCAGTGCTAGAATGTTTCTGTGAGTGAGGGTGGTGGAAACATGAAACATTACAGGACATTTCATATTAGAAATTAGTTTGAGATAGGCTGTGACTAAGAGTGTTTTACAGTAGATGTCTGAGAGGAGGCCCACTATGAACTAAGTCATGTGGAAATGATTCCAAGACACTTAATGTATTTTGCAATTCATAATACTTATTATCCATGACTCTCAAAGCACTTTCAAGAAAGGTTAATGCTGTGAGAAGTCTTTAACACAGGGGCTGTTGTTTTGCATGGAATAAACTGACAAAAGCCCAAAATGTTGAAAAGGGCAAGCTGGCTGAGAAATCCTGAGAGGAAAGGTGGTTAGGAAAAAGATGAGGCTCAGCTCCTCAGATGATTAAACAAGCCGCAATGCACGTGGTACTCATTTGCTCCAAATAAACTGAATTTTCCCCAGGAGCTCTTAGTTTATGTCTAAACTCTGCTTATTGCTCCCTAATGTGAACCATCAATGAAATAATTGCATGCCTAGATAGGGGAGACACAGTTCAGTAGCATCAGCACACCAGGACCTCTTCAACCTATGGGATGAAACAGTCAGAGGCCTGTGAAGACTCTTATGGCACTAGGAACAACAGACGGCATTGCCATCATGACACTGAAGCCATGAAGCCTAAAAGTAAAGTAGCTAGTGTTGCCCTGAAATAGCAAAGAAAAAAATGTGCTACAGTGACCTAGCACTTAGCCAGAGGTGGCCTTCATTGTGCGTGTGTGTGTGTGCATCTGAAGATTGAACCGAGATTATAAAGTTTTGAGTGGGCCACTGGAAACATGAGCTTGCAACACAGGTTGCTCATGGTCTTGCATACACCAGTCGTCTGTAAAGTAGTTCTTGATGAAACATCATTAACAGCAAATTCATCAGGAGAGTGGAAATTAATTCCATAGGCCATAGAACTAAAACCAATCATGCAAAGTATCGGTCCCAGTCCCTTGCAGTTTCTGATAAACTTGAAAGCTGTGTAAAGGGAAGGAGGTTAGGACATTTAGTCACATGTCTCTACTACTTTGCCAGCTGTTGTTAGTTCTAGTAATAACTGATTCCTCAGGGTGACTTTCCTGATCTCCTAATCTTTTAATTAGCCAGAACTGATAACAAGGAGGTGACCTCTATAGACAGGGCAATGGAAATCATACTGAATCCCAAACAGAGGGGAGACTTACACTATTTAAGAGTTGAAAACTGTTATTATTTAAGGTATTGTTCATTGTTCAGAATGTGGCATTTCCCCTCTTACATTAAACACAGGTGGAGAACACAAGCATGCAGCTTTGAAAGACATCTAATGTATTATTCATGTACTTGCTACAGGAACTGATAATGATAATCCCATGCATACCCACATTACACAGACATTTGATTTGTGCCCTGAGTAGAAGAAATACCATCTGTAGCAATGGAGAGATGCTGTTGGCGTGATCCATCAGGTTTTTGACAAAGTCTTCTAACTGCATTAGATGTTTGGACTTCCTCTGCCTGCCTTCCTTCCTGCTTCTGTGCTAAAATTTGCCTATTCACTTCTCGTAGAGATGACTCCCAGTGTTTGTTGAGGAGTCACTGGCATCTAAGCATATGCTTTTGATGAAGTTGATGCTGATTACCTAAAAAAAGAATCTGTCTCACTCATAATGCTCTGCACTGTTTCATCTTCCAAGCCAGTTTCCACAGGAAGTGAGCTGCTGGACATACTCCTTCCCAAGTCAAAGAGGCCAGAGAAATTGGTACGTGCTCTCTGATGTGCAGGTCGCATTCTTGTGGATCCTTGTAAACTAGCGACCTTGTAAAGCAGGAACCAGCTAATATTTTCTCAGTAAGGCAGGTAGTCTATTGCTTTCTAACCAGTGGGGAATACACTGTCATGTACCTATTGATATGTAAGAGAGAATAACAGAAAGGGATATATTTTTCATGCTTTTCTTTTTCCTCATTAGAAATTATCTTCATGGTATGTTTCTACCTTTAAAGTATGTGATGGGTGTTTCAGGCAGTTTTCTCCTCACTGAGGAGAGACCTAAGGGCACATATGGGGTCATGTGAAGTCATTTCACTTCCGTAGCAGTGCTGCTACAGCTGTGGCTTTGCTTAACATGGCTGTATATGACTGTTGTACAGCTGTGATGTACCACATCTCACCAGCTGCTGCCATGGGGGGAGCCCATTCCCAGGGCTCAGTAGTATCTGTGCCTTACAAGGCCAGAAGTGCAGGATGTATGGAAAGCTCCTTTATGTTATAGTACATTGTCTTCCAAGGAGAGCTGGCGTCGAGCAGGCAGGAGGCAGACAGGGAGCTCAGTGGTGAATCTTTCATGGCAGGATGTGGAGGATACCATGTTATCTTGGAGTTTTGAAATGTATCTGTGGAGCTTTTGTTTTGCTGCCATTCCTATCAACCTGTGTTTTAAACAATTTTTAAAGCTGTGCTTCCTGCTTGTTTTTAGAAGGGGAAGCTAGTTAGGTTGTACACATCCAGTGAGGTGGAATTGTGTGTGTGTGTTAGTTATTCTTTTGATTTACTTACTGATGCAGAGGAGGTAGGGATGAGCCATGACCACATGGGTCCAGTCACTACAGAACCACAAAACAGATTGACCCTTACCCTAAAGCTGTTACAGTGCATATGTAACTGAGCTGATTTTCATGAGAAAAGGATGATTTGTCACACAGTATTTGAAACACTTGAAGATTCTTCCAGCTCTGTAAAAATACATGGACTTATCAATGGAGAATATAATGCCCAGTTGTGCAAAACCTTGGGTGATTACTAGGGTCTGACTGTGAGAAATTATTTAGACCATGGTAGCTCAGTCTGAAATTCATAAGCAGTTCCATAATTCCCCATAGTTTCAGAAGGAATGCAATTAAAAAATTAACTTTGTTGCAAAATGAAATTTAAAATCCAGAATGCAGTGAGGCAGTATCCTTAACAGAGGCCAGAAGGGTCATATCCATTGATGCCAGAAAGGTCATATCCATTGATCTTTACTTTTCTCCATGGGATGTTGCCATCTGAGAATACTGTCATATCCCACGCTGAATTCTGAAATAGGGAGTGTGCAAGTTCATTTAATCAATCTGTAATTATTGATTTGGTTTCAGAGGGGAATGTATGGTCAGTGAAATGACAGGCTGGCTATACTTTCTAGTCTCCTCCCAGAAAGATCATGATAGCCCAAGATTGCCAGAATCTGTCTGAAGAAGGCTCTTTGCAATGACTTTGCAATTGCCCTATCTTCAATGATTCCTGCATCGTAATAAGGAACAAAAAAAGATTTCTTGTTCTCATACATGTTCTGTTCACTTGCTTGAACCCTCAGAAAGAAAATTCCTCTAATACAGCAGCTGGCAAGTGTCCAAAATGGATTATAACCAGAATCACTACCCCAAGAGAGTATCTGTTCTTTCTGGGAAACAGCAAATGCACATCAATCAGAAAAGCACACACAAAAGGCAGGCCATAAAATGTTAGTAGACCTCACCACAGATGAAGCTTTTGGTCCTTGATACAAATTTAACTATGCCATGCAAAATCAATTCTTGAGCTTCCGACTCACCATAACCAACAGAATTTTCTTGGGTAGATGCACCTCTTCCAGCTTGTGCAACAGCATAAACCCTACTTTTCTTAAGCTGTCTATGGCTCATTTCCTAGACAGATCCTGTTCCTCTCATCAGTTCATTGGAACGAGTTTACAGAAATAAAAATATGTGGACTGAAAAAAAATTTAGTGCTGATACGATGGGAAGAAGTACTAAGCTATCTGTGAATGAGTCAACAGAATCCTACAGACCGCAAAATTAAGACTGGATGGATCAGTCACCCCAAGAGAAGAGAGTACAAAGGAACATAATATTTCCAACAGAAATTTGCTCACGCACACTTTAAGCCAAAAATGAAGAAAGAGATCCTGAAACATGTAGTGAAAAGATGAGGCTTGTAAACAAATAGAATTGAGGTAGAATGGGAGGAAAATATACCTACTTATACTGTAAGAAAGCTAGAAGGGAAAGGAACAGTAGATTCTTCAGTAGATTAGAAGGATGATATTAGCTGAGGATATCACTACATCTTTTTCAAGTCACATGGACAAAGCATCAAAGACAGAATGACTTCTTAAAGACTAACAATGTGAGATCAATCTATACAAAAGACAGGGAGAGTTCCCAACAATCAATGTAACTGCTAATACAATAGCACAAAGAAATGTATTTAGGCTTTATTTAAGCATCAGCTAGTCCTTGCACATAGATAATATGTACAAAGGGATCCCTAGGTGAAGAATCTGGGATCTGCAGTAAATGTGTATGGCTCCAATGAGAGATTAGAGTGTCTCTTTTTACAGAGCACTCATCTTCAAACTGTTTTGATCTCCCATCCCTATCAAGAAAAATTTTTTGAACATGCTCCACAAAGCCTGGGCCCTTGGAGTTAGTTCCTGAATCTGCTAAGCTCTGAAGGAGTTGCCTGATTTTCTGAGCTGATGCACACCCCTTGCTTCAGCTGGGATAAAACCCAGGGTGGGCCACTCTCCGCTGGAGACAGTGTAAGGCCAAGGGAAACACTTGGGAGGAAAAGTGACCTAGTAAGATTGATGTCTCCAGAGAAAATTCAACTTTCAGATACCCACTGCTTGAATTGATTCTCAAAGTGCTCTGCCATTGTTTGGGTGGATGTTTGCTAGGAAGCATTTTCACTGTTCTTGGAGTCTATGGAGGAATGAAAATTATTTATTTTAACAGATAGCAGTTTAGACACAAAAATAACCATTTCCATCTGGTTGTAAATGAGGTACCAAACCTTTCATTAGAACACTTATTTTTGATTTAAAATACTAAATCATGAACTGAGCAAAAATAGCATCATTCAACCTGTTGACTATTAAAGGTTTGACAGTTTAGGATACAAATTCAAGACATTTTTGGAAGCTGGAATTTCTTCCCTATAGCCTGTTCTAGTCTTAGAAGTGTATAATTTGTAATTTTTCAGTATGATTTGAAAAATGCAGTACTTCAGGGGTTTTTCTCTCTGTTTAATAAAAGTAATGTGTTTTTGAGTTATGTGATGGTACATTTAATGTTTAGCAATAATGTGATTTCATTTTAACTGCCAGCTATCTGAAAGGTGCATCTAGTGATTTCAAGGAATCCTTTTTAGCTGTAGCAATCTGGGAGATCAGCCTGTCACGTAGCAAAAGTTTAATTTCCAGTGTGTTTACATGCATAGAGCGAAGGCAAAAACATTTTTTCTTGTCTTTCCTGTGTGCCAGGGATCAGGAAGAATGTTTGTACTTAGTAAGATTCCTCAGTTGTCTGGAGTGAAGAAAGGAAGTGGCCTCTGTATTTGTTCTTAATAAACTTCTGTTTTCCTGAGCAGAAGTTTAAAAATCCATTGCAAATCAAGAATTTTCTCACTGTTGAGCAACATGTAATTCCAGGAAGATTAATGTAATCCATCAGATTAATTCTCTTGTTCTTTGGATTAACAAATTTAGCTAAAATCTAATGTCTTAGTGCAATTTTATTTCCACTCCAGGAGTTTGCAAGGTTATATGGATTCAGATTGAAGACTTTAAATGAGGAACAGGAAATATGCTCTTAAATCTATTTCAATCTTGTCGTGCAACTTTACATTTTAAATTTCTGTGTAAATACTAATTTTATTTTGGTGTTCACCATTGCTGCCTTACTTTTTTTTTTTTTTTGGCAAATACATACATCCTGGTACACTAGGTGTGATAGTTCTCCTGACCAAGAGGATAGACTATACGTGTTTGAGTCAAGCAGTAGTGTAATTTAGTGTGCACCCATTTAGAATCCTAATTTTTTGCATTTCAGTATACTAAAAAAATAATGGGTTCATATTTATCAGAAAATTAATTTGTGTCAGGATCTAATTGGATTGAAATTGGAATGCAATTACAATGCACAAATAGCTTTAAATGTTTTTATTCGTTACCTATCCATACTGTTGTTGGTAGTTTTACTTAATGCTTAAGAAAATATTTTTTACTGAAAACTGACTATTAAAAATCCATCTATACTTAGGGAGTTGAAGAGATTGTTTCTGTTTGTTCATGTCTTTTGATATTTTAAACTAGCTTAATTTACACTCTCATGTGTTATTTTTCTTAATGTTTTGTAAAAGAAAAATGAACTTTCCTGGCTTTTCAGCCGCCAGTGGATTTCTCAGCTTTCAGTGACCAATTCTTTGAACTGAACTAGTTGAATAAACCAAAACATTTCCCTTTGTTAAGAAAAAAGGCTCCTGTTGTCAAAATAAGATTCCTGTTTTAACAAGCCACAAGTCTAGAAGTTTGGACAGTGGGTTATGTGGACTTAGTGGTTTGGTTTAAAGTGCCAACTGAGAACCTGTACTACTTGCTCTTTTCAAGCTTATTTTTAAACAAGTTATTAAAAAAAACCCCAAAATGGAATATGCTTCTGCACTTCAGCTGCTCTGGTTTACAGTCCAACAGAAGTTTAAATTACCAATATTTGTAACTTTTCCTACATGTCCTGTGGCAGCAGCAGTGGCTGATGAAAGGAGCAGGTACTGGGTAGGTTACATGTATACACATTACGCTGAAAACAGTAAAAATGTAACCTCCCTTCCACTGCTCCTGGAAGGCAGCTGTCCATAATTTCATTATATTCCTTCTGCCTAGAGGTGAGTATGCTTTCTTCTAAGCTAATTCTAGGGTTTGTTTCTTTTTCTCTTTACTGTAGAGCATGAGAATAGATTTAGGAAGCCCATTACACACTGAAAGTCTTGGTTTGGTCAAAAATTAGATTAGAATTAGGGTGAAGATACTCAGGTACTAAATGGTAAAAATCCTGACTTGTAAAACCAGCCCTAGACTGACCACTCCAGTGTCTCTTCAGCTATTAATAAAGAAGATTAAACTTACTCATTTCAAGGGAGAGGCCCTGTTCAGGTTTTCTTACAATGCAGCCTGCATTAGTCTTTGCTTTTTGTCACCTGTCAGGTCATCCTCTTGCAATGTCATAATACTACTAGTTGAATTTAGTTTTATTTTCTCTCTCTTTGTAAATCTCTACTGCCAAACAGTTGACAGCAGGACCCAGCCATGAATATGTGTGGAGTAATCCCTGGAGACGAATGGCTGTCCCTCTGTTTCACACTGAAATGTCTGTACCCCTGTACATGGGGTACCTGCATTGTACTGTAAACCCCCTCTTCCTTCCTTCTGTGTTCCACTTTTGTCCAGGGAGCCTTCCTGCTTTCAGGCTGAGTACACCCGGTGAGTATGTAACACTGTTGTTTTTTTTTTCCCCCCACAGCTCCCTTTTAATTCTCTCATTTAATGCCTGGAGCTCTTTTCAGTCAGCTATTCAGTCAGCAAAATTTATGACTACATACTGCTTTGCCTTAAGTTTTTCCCTAGGTGTGTTTAAAGAGTGGTTTGAAGGAAATCAGGTTGGTTATTCTTGCTCTTTTTATGAATAAATGCCTCCCATTAACAAAAAAAGAAAAAAAGAAAGGAAAAAAAAAAGAAGTGTTCTCCCCTCTCTCCCTACTCCCAGGGAAAAAGCCTGCATCCCTTGCTGTGTATCCTATGGGAGAGCTCTTTGGAGAGGTCGAAAAGACACAGGGAGATTCACCATCCTTAATAACAGAGTTGTTGAAGCCTTTTTATCCTAAACAACAAAACCTCTTTACTACCTTTTTCACTCTTGCCTGCGCGTAGAAGCAGGGCAGAGTTAGAGCTCTGTGCTTCCGCTGCTGACGAGAAGCGGGGGCAGCTCTGCCGGGCTCCCAGGCTCCCCGGAGAGGGTGCGCGGTGCTCCCGCCGGCCGCTCCCGGGGCCGCTCCTGCCGCTCGGCCTCTGGCCACGGGGCGGCGCCACAGCACCGCGCTTGGCCCGGC
>VXAD01010120.1:0-25587 GCA_013399195.1 Dicrurus megarhynchus | reverse complement strand
AGTGCCGGGGGTTCCCTCTGCCCTCGGTGGGGCTCCGCTCTCGGTACCGAGGGGCGGTCTGGGGGCAGGGCTGGCGGAGGGGACACCGGGCGCTGCTGATGGCCCCGCCGCTGGGCCTTTGCCGTTTCCTAGCGTGGCCGTTCCGCGGCTGCTCGCGCTGCCCTGCTCCGCTCCCTGCGGCGTCGCAGCCGTCGAGCCCGGGGTATGGGAATGCTGCGAGCTCCGGCTGCAGCCCTGCACTTGTGCTGGGTTACTTACCCGGCGGCTGGACGGAGAGAAGCCGAATAGGATAACGTGTCTTCCCTGGGAAGCTTGTCACGTCGCCCCACACAGTACTCGGGCGCTGCCTTCAGCCACCACCATCTCTCAAGGTACCAACCACCTCCCGCCTATCACTTCTGCATCGTGTTTCAATGCCACATTTAAAAATTACTCAGGAATCTGGAAGAGCTTTTCAAAGTAATGTCTTTAAACAATCTTCCTTTTCATCTGAGATTGGCAGACACTTAGTGAAGATCAGTCCAGGATCCCAAGGGGGTGAAACAACTGTGCAACTATTTCATGTTGATCATGGTACAGACTCATAGAAATACATGTGGTATGAGTCTGGCCCATGTTGCTCCTGTAGCTCTACAGGAAGACAGTTGGGAGAGCCTGATTCTGCATTATGTCTGAATGCAATAGAGCAATGCAATGAATGTTGGCTACTCTGGGGACCAGTGCACACTGAAAGGTACAGTGGACACCTTTGAAAATCACTGTCTTATGTTTTTCCTCCATTAAAGGCCACCATTTTGCTAAACAGAGATGTAGGGAAGCTCTAGTCTGCCTGCTGGCATCAGCTTAGCGTACAGCAGCTAGCTTGGTGGCAAGGCAGGCGGAGTTGCTGGTGGATGGTCATGTTAGGTGAGGTGGCGAGGGAATCTTTGATTAGAGTTTGGTCCTTTTTGTAACTGAGGTAGGGAACTGATCAGGCCTTTGCACCTGAGGGAGGTTGAGTAGAAGACAAGCTAACATAAAATGTATTGATAAAAGATCTTTCTATTGCACAAAAAATGTTGGTGCTCAGGCTCCACAAGTCACAAGCCCACAATCTCTGTCTCCAGTGACATTGCCCAGATGGTGAAGCTCAGAACATCAGCATTCCTGCCTGGTGCTGGCAAAAGGGCTGAGCTCAGAGCCGGCTCTAGCCCAGTGTAGTCTTTGGCTTCTCAGACCTGAGTTGCTCTGTGGATCACGAGGGAGTGTGGAAGCCCCTGGGAGCAAACACATCCCTGGACATTAGTGAAGAGTGTAAAAATTAGATGGCATGTCAGCAAGAAAGCAGCTTAGCAGTTGTGGTATTGAAGAGCGTGTACTCGTAGTTGCTTGCATAGAGCTTGATAGCTCAAGCAAGGTTGTGAGTGGCTTCTTGTAACTTGTCCAGACAGTACTGCCCTCTACCTGTCTTGCTTTCTGCCTCAATGGAAGGTTTTGTTCCCAAACCCTTGCTGTATAGCCATGTAGTAACAGATGGTCATGGAAATGCTGAGTATTCAGCTGCAGCAGAGTAGCAGAATTCCTTCATCTCTTGATGGAAATGCCAAAAGCTGCAGAGACTACAGCAGTGAGGAGTGGGAAGGGCAGTTTGTGGCTTCAGGCTTCCTACACTCCTACCGAACAACACCAGTCTATATAGTTTTGAGGCCCCCCAGGAAATTGAGAAAGATGCTGAGAGATTGAAGTCCAGAGTACAGGTTTCTATTCTGGGGATAAATCTCGCAGGAAACTCTTTTGCTGTCTGGTGCATGAACCCTGATATCCTGCAATCCTGTAGTATCTTTCTCAGAGCACCCCAAAGTACTTAGCTATGTTTTTAAATGTCCCACTGTCCTACAAGTTGGTGCAGAGTTTAAAGTCCTGACTGACTGATGGGGGCCCCAAGGCATAGAGCTAGGTTACATGATTGTTGCAAGGTCATACTAGTTTATCAGCTCCCATTTGCTGGCTTAAAACTTTGAAGGTTTTACAAAGCTTCAGAGCTTAAATCCCTTTTCAATTCTCTGGCTCTGTGATTTTCGCCTTTTTTTTTTTTTAAATGTAAACCTATTAAATCTCCTATGGGCAGCCTTTTCTGTTTGTAAAAGATCACATAATCTAACTCATGGTGGGAGGAGACTTCCAAAGCTGTACATGCTAGACAAAAATCCTGCTGAGTTTTGTGTATTTATTTAACCTCTGCAGAACCTGACACATGCAAAAAATACTTTTGTCCTATGTCTGAAAACAATGACGTGCTTATGAACCACATGAGGATCCATTGGCCCTTCTGGTCCATTAGTTATCACAAGTTAGTGTTAAACAACATTCAGAATGAGAAAATCCTTTTAAATAAGCAAGTCATAGGTCTTAGGAAATCTCTGAATTACTGATGCTAGCTTTTATTCCATTTGGGCATTTCTTTACTGTTTCAAGGACTGTGAGATCACCTGGAGAATATTCACCCTGGACATGGAATGGAGGACTGTTGTGAGAAGGAGTGACGCAGATTCCCCAGGCAGGTGCAAAGGAGAGCTGCTTTATTGCAAGTACCCGGCCTTGTTAAGCACTTAGCCAGTTATCAGTTGATATAGTTTCAAGGCATAACAAACATAATTGAACCAACCACCACACACCATGATGTGAGCATGTGACATGTTTTTCTACCCCTAATTCAGCTGTGTCTCTTTCCCACAGTCCTTTTCTACTTAGCTGAAGTAACAGGCCTGAGCCATGATTTTACAAAGGCAACAAGGCCTTCATTTTATAAGGTTTTACCTATATGCAACAGAAGACTGCTAGGAAGGCTGCAATTTCCTATTACTGCTGTTTGGTGGTGCCTTTGGGAAAGACAGTATCACCACATATCTCTTCTCTTGCACTTCTCCTATTCCCAACCATGCTGTGACTGCATCCTGCCCTGTCTTTGTATGCCAGAAATCAAAAAAGAACAAGGGAGTAATGGAAAATCTGATATGGAAGTCAGTTGCTAAAGAATAGGGATATAATTAATGGCAGTTGACATAGTTTTATGGAAACTAGGTCTTGTCAAACAAACTTGGTCTCAATAATGTAATCTCAAAGAATGGATTGTTAAAGGCAATTGTATAGATGTGAGGTACTTATACTTTCATAAAGCATTTGACTTAGTTCTGCATGATAGTCTGGCTAAACTTTTAGTATTATGTGATATCAGTAAAGTGCCTGTTAAATGGATTAGGAACTGGTTAGTGAAGAGAGCTCAAAGGCATCATTTGTGGGAAGTATCACTGAATGAGAGAGTGTCCAGGGGATTTGGCAAAAACTGATATCAAGTTCAGTGCTATTCAACAGGTTTATCCATGATTTGGAAGTAACTATAAACCATAGCTGAGTGTTAAGTTTTGCAATGTCAAGAGATAGAGTAATAAATAATGAGAAAAACTATAATATAAAATGATTAGCATCACAGGGAAAGTTAACTCTAACAAAATGTGTATTAGCAGTCATGTTCAAAGTAATACACTTGGGAGCAAGTACTGTATCTTTCAGTCCTCCATTCTGTAGCTTTATATTTTAAAAAAAAGTGATTGCATTCCTTAGAGTTGACCACAGGAGCAGGAAGTGGGAGCGATCTGTAACCTACATATATGGCACTGACAGACTGCTAGCAGAATGTGACATTTATAGCTCTAGTATATAGGTTTTGAAGGAAGGTAGAGAAACTGAGGAGAGCAAAGCAGAGGAACCAAGATGACTTGGAATGAGAAAACAGCTCAGTTAGTTTCAAAAACATTGAGAATGGTTGTGCAGAAATACTTTAATGGAGAAAAAAATGCCAGGTGCACTTTTACCCCCCCATGATCAGAGGACCCTTTCAGAACAACAGGAACCAACATCTGGAACCTAGAGCAGTTTCTATTAAAACTGCTAGAGAAGTTTATATTAAAATAAGTTACATTTCTTTTAATAGAAGAGTGAACAAATATTGGAAAGACTTAAAAGGATGCTTTTTGTTTTGCATATCCTCAGCATCTCTCCAGGGCCTTTACAAAAGAGTCATTTTAACTCATTGTCATTGGGCTCAAAGTGTAATTTTGTGGTCTGAAATATAAAGGAGGGCATCCACATGGTTTTCACTCCCTTAAGTGTGATTCTGTGAAGTGAACACAGTGCTGAAGTTTCCTGTTGGCTAGGCATCCTCTTTGTCCTTGCATCGTATGGGGTTATAGGCAACCCTGCTGTGTTTCACTGTGCCAATATTCAAAAAGAACAAACTGCATGACCAGGTGATGTATTGTATATAGGTATACACACACTCTGTATATGTATATAACTTGCAAAAACCCATCATTCTTCCATCTTGTGCTCCCAAGCCATGAGTGTGTTTCTAGCCATGAGAAAAAGCCTTCTGTTAACAGCTTAGGCTACATTTCCAACCTGCTGCCTTTAGTCAGCTTGCTAAGTCAGGCAGCCTGCTGTATTCCAGTCTTGTTTTCTGGCCCCTCCACCTACACCTAGAGCTCCTGACTGTTCTGAAGACTTTGGTCTGTACTGCTCTATTTCCCTCTTCTTCAACCTAGAATTTAGGTAGGTTATTTCTGGCCTTATATACTAGTAAAAGTCAATGTAGGGAGCTGTGAAAAATGAAAAGGGTGCTAAGGAAGTCTCAGTAGCTCCAAGTAAGAAAATCCTCTGCTGTGTCCCCTTTTTTTGCACCTACGAGTCTGCAGATCCAAGGCAGGGGCAATATTGGAAATACTCAGAGGCCTTGGACAAAAATTAATAGGCAAAGATGGGAACAGGTGCAGGAAGATATGAGATAGAGGGAGCAGAAAGAACAGTATGAGGAGGGTGATAGGAGGTCTTTCTAATAAATTTTTTTTACTAGAAGATTTCAGGAGAATAGGAAAAATTGTTTGCAGCCAAAGCTGCAGTTTTGAAAACCCAGAGGCTTATGTGTCCCTCTCATGAAAGAACTGCAACGTCATCCTGTTTCTTTTTCACAATGGACATTTCATTATGTCCTCTCCTCCTCTTTTGTGCTTCCAGTGGAGTTGGGTTCGCTGAGCTGAGGCAGCAGCCAATGCTATTGTAAATACTCATGCTGCATTCCTGACAGTAGCCCTGCATTGCCACAGTGGTTGCGGCCAGGGTCAGTGACCCTTGCAACAGCTGTGTGCCCTTTACCCTTGCCTTCGTTCTCTGTAATGGCACTACCACTGATTTAATAGCATTAATGTTTAAGCCTTTCTCAGATCATTCTACTTCCATTGGCCCTCTTCTTTTATCTTAATTTGGCTAGAAGAAATGGCAGCTTTTCTTGCTGTTTGCTAAGGAACCTGCCTAGAGCAACTTTGCAGTTGGCAAGGAAAACGATGTGTCTGTGGCACAGAGCAAAGCCTGCCAGTGTCTCTGTGGACCAAGACTTTTTCTCAGATACGTTTCGTGTTCTCAAATCCAATGACTTATTTTGTGAGTCATATTTTTTTCTGTTCCACATGTGATTAAATCAGCACTCTGTAAAGCTCTGTCAGAGGAAAAGAAAAAGATCTGGCTTGTAGGATAGACAGTATCGAGCTGGTCAGGTTTCTTATGTGTGATACTGCAAATATTTACTGCAGAAAATCTGAACTGGACTCTTCCACAGGCTAGTGCAGCTGTAGGACTGTAGCAGCTCTAGGACTGAGCCCTTGCCAAAGAAGCACTTATTAATTCACACAGAGTAAAAAAATTTCCAACAGAAGAGACTGTTTGCAGAAGAAGAAGAAATTACACCATTCAAGGTATTTAGCTATGCTGGGGAAGAGCCAAAGTCTAGTTTCAGGTCCAGAAAAGTAGACCAGGAACTCAAGCCCAAATCCTTTATATCCCATGTAGGTTGCCTTCTACATGCAGGCTTCTGTGCTGCCCAAAGCAAATTTGGGGAGCCTTCTTTAGCAAATGTTTCCTCAAGACAGTGAATTCCTGAAAAACATGTAGATTCAACAAACTGAGTATTTCCCAACAAAGCTGGTTATGCCAAAGTCACAAGGAAAAGAACCCCACAACCCATAAGCAGCTCTGTGGATGAGATGCTGACAAGTCGGTAGAGAGGGAGATGTTAGGGAGGTAATTAGATATAGTTATCCAAGCATGGACAGACTTGTGGCAACTGCTTAACCCATGTCTCTCTTTTGAGTTCTTGTGACTGTCTTTTGTGTTTGGGCTGCAGCACGTGGCAAATGAACAAATTTTGTTTGGAATCATAGGGAACATTGGGAGGTTTAAATCATTCTCTGTTGAATGCAGTGTATGCCTGCAAAATAGCACACTCCCTTTGCCTATTTGCTTTCTGTGTACAGGAGGAATGGAGCTGTGTTTTGATGTGTGGTGCTTTTATGTGCAGACATGAACTTTGGCATTTTAGCCTGCATGCAAATGAGTCCTGGCATTACATTTGCTCTACTTTTCCTGTTTTCAGTGCTGTTGTTTTGGAGCAGTTCCTAGGGCTGTTTGTTTCAGTTTCATGGCTACTTCTCCTTTCTGCCCACTTGGACCAGGGCTGCTAATCAGTGCTATCAAAAGACATCTGAGTAGATCTTTAATTCACCACCTTACTCTTCCTAGAATTATTGTTGTGCTTGCTTGTAACTGGAAGGATGTGTTCTCTCCAGACCCTTGGTACTGCATCATGTAAGTGCAAGGTCACTTCTACAGCACTGGTTTTCATCCAGCTCCACTACTGCTTGCAAAGCATTCTGTAATAACTGCTTGGCCTTTGGAGTGAGATAGTCCCAGTCTATTGCCAGTGGACATCTGGATCAGAGTCATAGCTGGCATTGACCAGCCCCCTTGACAGTAGTCTTGGCAAAGAAGCCAGGCGTTGAACAGACCATTAGATAATTAGAATCTACTGCAGTGAACTGCAATCAAGGAGCCTAAAGAAATGGATGCAAAGGGTCCTCTTGCACTCATAGAAGTAATAAGTCCAAAGGAGTAAAACTGGCTCTGAAAATGTTGTTTTCTCTGACACAAACCCCTGTGTGTATTGCAAGCTTTTGCTGAGTTTCGTGACCAACTACTGTCTACTTTTGGTGAGACTTGCAAAGCAGAGGGTTTATAGGAGACAGGCCTGGATCTTTCTGTGGCTTGTTCACCATCCATATAATGGTTAAATGTTTCAATTGCAGAGTTTTCTATTGCTAGTTGAGGAATCAGAGGGAGTATAGTTCTAAAGTTTAAGCTGAACTTTAAGATCTCTTTTCTCTGTTTTCCAGGTTGAGCACAAAAGAGTGGAGGGTTTTATAAGCCTGAAAATCTGACATTGAAGTTGTTGTTCTCAACAACTTCAATGAGAAATCTCAACCTTTTCCATTTCCCCTCTGCTCTCTTGCTCTCCTGTGAAAGTGAACGAGACTCTTAGCTGGGCCTACACACTTAGAGAAGTTTGAAACTAACACTGTAAAGTGAAGCTGGATTTTCTTTAAATATTTCCTTTTAGCAAAGACATTCCTAAATCAGAGGTGTTTGTGTCTATTGTTTGCAGCTCCTCTGATAAACTGTGATGAAATATAAAGTCCCTAGTCAGCAACAGCCTGTCTGAATGGCCTTTAATGAGGCTTTGGTGTGGAGTGTTTTAAGCCTTTGTCTTCATAATCAGAGGCTTTGCCTGTGCTGTGTTAGCACCATTTCACAGGGCAGAATCTGTGTGAAGAAACTAAGCACCTTATTACTGCCTGGTAACATGCAGAAACCCTAATCCAGAGGGAGATCTGACTAAGAGGCCCAAAATTTATTTGGAATCAAAGGTCAGGACACTTGTGTTAATTAGGATGTCTAACTGTTTAGGCAGTAGTTTGTAGTGCACTTTTCTCTCTGCATCAGTCCTGTGCTACATTTATTTCCTTTACTGATGGTTTTGACTGATACAGAAACTGCTAATGGATTTCTGCAGGGAAGACTTCACACTCCAGATATAATGACCTCCCAAAATGAATATCACTTTTGTTTTTACAGTGACCTATGACAGAGACATTATTTTGACTTTAATTTGGGGCCTATAACAAGGGAGTTAAACAGATTTCAGGACTGTAGTTCAAACAGGTATCTGAGTAATGGAAGTCCAGGGAGGAATTCCAACTGTTGGTGAATTCTTGGGGAAAGGTTGCTTCTGGCCTGACTTCCATTCAGCACTCAGAGGACTGCAGTGACAAGCCCTTGCCAGATTTCCAAGATTCTAGCTTAGGGAAAATGCAATACTAAATTTAGGAATGGTGTTTCTAAATCAGCCAAGCAAGACAGAGGAATTCATGGCACTTGCCTGGGGTCACAAAGAAAGTCAATATTGGAGGTGGAGTCTTGTGACTGTAGGCCTTTGCTTAGGCTGTGTGTCTCCCGTATAGAGCTGTATAATCTTGTCTGCCTGGGACACTGACTAGCAAATGCTTCAGAGTTGCCAGCAGACTGCCAGTGGGATCCTCCAACCAGGCAAAATCTGTACCATCCAACCCTATGGAAGCTAACTGCAAGCTGAAGGATTTTATGATTGTATTGTTACCTATATTCTATTCCACTATAAAAGGGATTAAAATATTACTGTAACACACCTGATCCCCTGAAATACTACCAGGCATTTGAACATCATTCTTTGTGCACGTAGAATATTTTTCTCACATGAATCTTGCTGATTTTCCCTCATTCTTGATTCTCTCTGCTGTTTGTCACATATCATCTCAAGAGCTAGCCCCATCTCTGACTGCAGCTATTCGTTATCAGCCCCTTTGCCTTTACCACTTCCATTTGTAATTTAAACACCCTAATTTAATAGGTTTGTCTCATTATTTTGATTAATCATATTAACTCATATTAATTAAGAGATGGATTTAGGTAATGACAGAGGTTAATGGAGTCAGTTTTCACTTTCCCCTGGTTTTTCAGGGAAGGGGGGACTCGGGTAGGAGGGGAAAATAGAAAGAGAGACTAGAAAGAGTGAAAAAGAGAAACTGTTGGGGGGGAAATCTCAGTTAGCAATCAGAAATTCCCTGCTAATTGAATGTCTGATTTTATTAATGATGAAATTTATAAAGGTCCTTAAGAAAAGAAAAGAATTTAGCCAGTTCAGCAGTTAAGTGTGAATATTAACTAAGTCCAAGATAAAAGTTAAAATATCCATTTTCTTTTCTTTTCTCTAGTTCTTTAAATAAAAAGCTCTCTTTGACACTTCATCCCATTAGAGCTTTAGCTTCCTTTGCCATCCATTGCTAAGTGTCTGGAGACTGCACAGAGAATGTAATGTCCTGTATGATTTAAGAAATGCTGACCCTGGAGGGCAGGAAGTTAATACATGGATCACCTGAGTGCTTATTTTCCTTGATGCTTTCTCTCTGATGAGGCTTTGGTAAGTGGAAGGTTTCCAGCTCTGCCCTATTCTCTGTCTCTACTCTGTCACGCTTGTTTCCCTGAGGCTCAAGAAAACACAAACCACAAGCAGAGTGTCAGATCTAGACTGAACTTTGTGTTGATGCTGTGGGCTACCTTTCCATCTCCACAAAGGTGTGGGGAATCCTTTGCTTATCTGAGACCTCCATGACAGGGTCTCATGGTTATTACTCCCGGGCATGCCCAGACTGCTCCTAATTTGTCTCTTTCCTGTTTGCACCAATGCTGTATAGGCACAGAAACCCATTTCAGGAGGGGAACTCTTTATAGCCCTACTGCTGTTGTGCAAATGACAGCATGAGGGCAGGTCAGTGCATGAGGGCAGGTCTTTCATCCTGTGCTCCATGACACTCCAACTGAGCTGCTTCAGTGAACATTTGAACAGAGAGTAATTTTGGAGCTGAAGTCAGTTGGTAGTGACATGTGGGGTAGCCGTGCAAGACCCCAGAGCAGGCAGTTAGCCTTTTTCCTTACCAGAAAAGACATTTCCATGACAATAGTAACATTCCAATAGTAATATTTTTGGTAATATTACGATGGTAATGGTGTACAAGGTATACAAAATTTTGAGAGGTAACCATACAGGAAGAAAATCTGTTATGTAAACCCTAAATTAATAAACACAAGTAAACACTTTGTACAGATTGTCACAAATCTGACTCAAAAACAATTAGAAGAAAGAAGCTGTTTTGTGAACAAAGTGTTACCAAAAATATTTTAACAAAGTTGACATTTTTGTATACAGTCTTCCAGCAAATATTGCTGTTGAAATGTAGTACCCACAGGTGACTTGTGAAAGGCAGCCAGTAAAGTTTGTAAGACCGTGTTCTAATTTGAAGTGTAGTGCATGATTGGCGCAAAGATTATATGGCAATAAATTACAAAGCAAAACACCAGGAACACAGTGACCATTTCCTGTAAAGTGTTCAGGGAAATACCCTTTAAGTGAGACCAATTGTAGTCATTGTATTTGTGCTAAATTGGTAGAATATATTGTCTGTGAAGGATGCACAGTACCTCTTGAGTATCCAGATTGTGCATCTGTGGGACAGTCCCTTGATCTCAGCTACTTTAAACTAAAGTTTGCAACATAGACAGTCTCATGTGAGTTTTTAATTTCATCCAGCTGAAGTGCTAATACCTAACCTGACTGCCACTCAGAAAAAAAATAATATGTATTCCAGAAGTTGGTTATTTTTGGCGATCTCTCAGTAAAACTGCAGGAGTCTAAAGTGAAATTTTTCCATAATCAGTATTTCGGAGTGGATGAATGAAACACGTTTCTGTTCAAAAGGCACTAGAGAAGTTGAAATCTGATAAAGACTTACTGACCTTTTTTGTGACTTTGATGAGAACATCAAAAATCAATTTTGCTTTATGTATGATGTTCCAAAACATGTAAAAATATACCACATTTCAAGATTGTTGCCAACTCAGGAATGTTGTCCGTCTGTTCCTATGAAGTTAGAAAACACTATACAATTAACATTCTTTTTGTTGTTATTTTGCTTAATCTTTGCTTAATATAAGCATAAGTCAACTAAGGAGTGGTTTCTGTGCAAAATGGCAGGTGTCCTGAACAGTGGAGAACCACAAGTTTGAAAGATACAGTTGGTATTCCCAGTTTAGTATCTTTTGGCTTGCATATAGAAATATAAGCCTGTAGGACTTGTATTTGAAAAGCACGAGCTTCAGAAGAGAGAGAATTCTGGGTATGTAATGTTAAGGGACTTCAGAAATAGATGACTGGAAGCATCTGAATGCAGCCTGACATTAGGAAATGACCCAGCAAAATTTCTCTAAATTGGGAATTAGAACAATGTAACTGGCAGCATGTTTTTGTTCAGAGAGCTAAGGTCTTGTTCAAGCAGGGAAAGCCTTTCAGGCAGACTTTGTCTCTGCGGAGTTTTCCTTCCTGGTTGCCGACCCATCACAGCTGCCTCTCTACCTGGGAGTATTTCTAAAACTCCAGTCTCTGAAACTCTGCTTTCCCTTGAAGAATTGTTATTTTATTAAAGCACACAAAGCTTTTATCTCTTCAGAAAAGCTTGAAACAGTAGAATATTAATGGCTCAGAAAATGTAGAAGCCTGACAGGAAAATCCAATGTAGATAGATAGATAGATAGATAGATACATAGGTAGATAGATATAATACATTCAATAGTACCTTGTAATGTTTTAAGACATTTAGAGGATTATTTTGGAACCCAACTCACACCTGAAGTCTTTCATTTAGCAAAACAGTCAATGATCTCCGTGAAGGTTCAGATGGACAGAGGACATCAGGTACAACATTTTCATTGTGGTATTGGGAGGACTGAAATACTTTTTTTTTGAGACTCCTAATGGATACTGTTTGAATTAATAAGTGTCTAAAGGGCAAGTTTAAAAAAAAGCTTGACTTTAAAGGTTAGGATTTTTTTTTCACACTCCATCATTATATTTGAGGTAGAGATTTTTTTTTTAAATTATCAGTAGACATACAACCAGAGATTTGCATACTGAGGAAAAGTATTAAATAGGCAAAAGCAGATTGTAGTACTGGACTCTGACTACAAATAAAGATTGGAAAAAAATAAGAGCACAGAAAATTTGTGTAAATAGAATATTTTTCACCTAAATAAAACCCCATGGTAGTTTTTAAAATTTTTCTTATGTTTTTCTTATGCTGAATTTACACCAGATGAAAGTCAGTGGAGTTGCTGCACAGTGTACAGTAGCACAAGGTTAGCACCAACTGCTGTATCATAAAATATTACATGTGAGTGTATACATGCTTCTTTGTGGGTGCACTGTATCTCTTTGTCTATGCATATTCAAGTGTATATATTTCAAAGCTGCTGTCTGCATAATTCACTTCCAAACCCAGCATGCGTTCATTTTCATAACTTTTTGTTCTATTACAATATTAATGGGACTATCAATGGGAAAGGACAAGAGAAGCATTTTTAATGTTTATCTGACAGTTGCAAATTTCACTTGAGGTTGTTTACTGAGATCTGATTGTTGGCAAAGAGGAGTAGGAAAGGCAGCAAGATGAATGGGATCACAGGAAGAAGAGATGTATTTATTGGTCCTCTTAGCACCATCTAAGAGTAATAAAAAGTCCTGTTTTACCCCTCCTTTACCCAGTCTTCAGTTTAAAACACCAAAAAAATGAGGGATTGTTTTAATTAACTTCTATTTAATCCAGGTGGCCTGTTCAAAGTGAAACACATTGTATTTAAATATGTGTAAAATAGGTGTATATGTATATTCTCATCATTTAAATATGTGTAAAATAGGTGTATATGTATATTCTCATCCAGTATCTTTTCCCTAGTGGGGAAAATGCCTGCAAATAAGAGAGAGTTTGTGGACTTGTGGATGAATCTGCAATGTGATGTCAAACTGTGTACCAAATTACTGTCAGAGCTTGTGTTTTTTGACCTTCAGTTCTTGGACTATCCTAAGTGAGGCTTATTTCTTTATGGGGAGAGCTAACCCTTTTCCCAGTTTCCCTTTGCAGTTTTGTGAACCTGGGCATTGCACATCCAAATTTTCTGCTCTGCAAAAAACCTTACCTCCGAAAAAAAAAAAGCCCCCAAACTAACAAACAATCTTGGAATTCTGTTTGTATTTTAGTTTCTATTTTGAAGTATTTAAGTATGAGTTTTTCAACTAGAAATTAAGAGAGCCTAATTTTCCATGAAACAATGTTTAAGAACAGAATCAAAAATCTGTAGACTATAGGTAGCACAAAAATGGTAGTATAGTAGCCTAAGAGTATTCCACTCTGGTCACCTCTGTCACAGACTACTGCAGAAACAGAAGAATTTCAGAGCTAGGTAGCAGGCTGAGTTGTTTGGAAAAGCAGGCTGTTTATCTGTAGTGGTAGTGTGAGGGGAAAGTTTAATTTTTCGTGCAAAATGAAATCCACTTTAACTAGTTATGTAGATTTGAACTGCTAAATCCTCCTTCCTGGGAATTACAGCTCATATGCTTCTCTTTCTGTTATTCTCATTAGGCTGGGCTTTTTTGGTGGACTGTGTCTCCTTTGATGCACCTTAACTGCTCCACTAAGAAGCTTTTGTGAGGACTTAGGTCACCACTATGGAGCACTGTGGCAGATCTTTTTTTCAAATAAAATATGTGAAGTTTCTACAGGAAGCAGAAACTTTACCCAAAATTATAATTATGTCAAAGATAATTAATTTGGAGGAAAGTTTGCAAGAACTTTCATTTTTCAGTGTGTAAAATAATAATTGTCATAGTACATAGTACATGAATTCTTACTGTGTTTTATCAGTGGGGAAAAAATAAATTTGGAAAGGGGCAGATACAACACCCTTGGGGGGGAAATCAAACAGCTGTACAAAATGGAGTAATGGATGGCTTCTACCATTTGCTGTCTTTTGGCAAAGCAGTTCTCAGACAGAGTAAGACTGCTTTGCCCTGCGTTGAACATACTCTGATAGAGATAGATGTATCACAGGTAGTACGTGGGAAAGGCAGCTTGGAGGGGAATGAGGGAATTTGACAATGAACCAGTCAACCAAAACAGTGACCTCTCTGAGATGCTCTTCTGAGCCTGCCTGATCTGTGAGTCTTTTGGCTGGGTTGTTTTGGTAGGGACTTCCTTTTCTGGCGTGCAGTCCTGCCTTTCCTGGATCCCTCTCTTTCCCATTCTGTGAGCTGGGGAGAGCCATGGAGGCAGACAGTGTAGAGTCATGCACACAGTTCAGCTGCTTTGAAAACTGTCTTGTGGGAAAAGGGGGAGGTGAGAAAACGCTTCACTGCTGCTTGTGAGAGGGATCCCAGAGAGACACAGAGATATCGGTGGAGTCTACACATCACTGCCCGTTAACTCCACTCACTGTTTATCAACTACCAGCACGAATTTCTGTTCAGTGTTATGTTTGGGTTAATTACAGTTAGGTTCCTTTCAGTAGTTAGGTTAATTACGGTTGTGTATTCCCTGTTGTCACTGCCCCCAAAAGAGGGTTTGATACTGGCTCCGTTTCCTGCTTGCAAAGTCCAAATTCAAACTGGGACTAAGATGGTCTGGGCCAGTGCTTTGTTAAAAAGCCAATGGAGCATCAACCATATTACAGGTGTCTTTACCAAAGGCTTCCCCAGCACTTTTAAATCAATGTAGATTTAGTGTGTCCCTGTTCAGAGATCCTTCCATGCACTGTACACAACAAACAATACAGGCTTAGCTATTCACTTACCCCTGGGATCCAAGTGCAAGATCTCTCTCTACAGTGCCACTGGTGCCTGACTACCTTGAGAGCCAAAGTCTCCTTATTTGGAAGGTCTCTGCAGGAAAAGAAGAGTCCTACCCTTTAGTTTAATAGTGAAATCATTGGTCTAGTATCCAAACATCTATTAACTGGCTGCCAGGGCCAAACCCACTGTAATTTCTCCCCAGTTTGCTGCAAACTGGCCTTTGGATTCCAGTTCTTTGTAGCGAGATGGCCTCAGCAATCTACCACCATAAAGGCAGCATCAGCAGTGCCTTTATCTCTGGCATGCAAATGTCTACATCTTCAGTACCAATCACTGAATCTTTCTAACCTGATTCTTCTGGTAAGAAACGAGAGTGTTCTTTGGTCATGGACACAGCCCTCTGTGCAGGGGACAGTCTCATCTATTGGTCTAACCATTAAACTGAAAGCCCCTGTTTAAAAACACAAGTCCCTCTTTAGTGCAGTCAAGTCACTTGACTTCACTGTCCCAGCTTTTTCCTTTGGGGAAAGGGATTCAGCTCCTTCTTGCAAGGCAAGGGCTGAGGAATGCAGCTGACAGACTGATGAGTGGGAATGGAGTAGGCTCGTTTCTTCCTCTTGGTTGTTCCTGATTCTATTCTTAGGGCCCCTGTGGTAAAAAGTACAATCCAGGGGCAGACACCTCTCACAGCAAAGGTGGCAAATTTTTGGTAGCCTTTGGAAAAAGCTCTGCAGAAGTGCTTTCAAAAGCTGCTTTTATGGAAGAAGATAATATGTAGGGAAAATGGAGAACAGTTACGTGCTGAATTCTACTGTACTAGAACAAGGCAGCGCTCCACAATGCTGACAGGAGGTTGGTTTAAAGCAGATAAACTTCTGTGCCTGGCTGCTGGAAGCTGTGGCACCTGAGAGCACTAGGATGTTCAAGGAGGGGCTAAGCAAATTTGTGGATAACAGCCTCATTAAATGGGTGCCAAAGAGAACTTGAGGAGGTACTACTGAGCGTTACAGCTCTGAAGAAAGAAAGCAGCTGCCAAAGGTGGTTTAGAAGAGATGGTACATGTCTCTTCTTAGCTTGCTTTGTTTTGTAGTCTTGTGTGTGACAGAAAGCTGGTGTGGCAGGACTAAATGTGAGGTAACCTGTGGACAGAATTACCAGAAGAGCTTGTGATCCCAGTGGCCTACGCAGGTTTTACATGAAAGCAAATACCTCTACTGGCTCTGAGGTGGGTGTAGCACTCTGTGAGTTTCCTCAGGGTGATATTTACTGACATTATTATTTATGTGCTGAAATTCTCCTTAATATATCTGGGGTTGGCTGGTGGATGAAACTGGACAGACACCAATAGCATAAGCCCATGAAAAAATGTCTTCAGCAGTGCTATGTGTGCAGCAAGGCTGGAGCTTGTTCTGTGGCTTGGGATGTTGGGGACACTCTGTGTTTTCTGCCTCTCCTGCTTCTTAAAAAGTCACTTTAGCAATGAGCACTGATGTGCAGTAGGCTCTGCTGAGCATGCTGGTAGCAGTGATTCTCAACTGGGTGACATGATCACAGATGGTACCTGTTCATGCTTCATGCTTATCCTAGAAGCTTGTTTCACAGGATCATCCCAAAATGTTGAGAACAGCTATGTTGTTAATGCAGGAATATTACAGTGCCTTCAAAGGTGTCTGTGATGCTGAAAGTCACATACCATCTGCTTGTGTTAAGTTCTGCTCTAAGACAACCCTAAGACAACTTGATTCCATTTCCAGGTCATATGCTGAAGTAGTAAAGGTGTTTGCTGTATTTATTCTCTCTTTCCAAGGGAATGTCTTATAGCTGTACACAGCTCTTCCCAGAATAACCTTCTGTACAACACAATGTGGAAATTTGGGAGTTATGTTTAATATATTTATGGTTACCTTTATTCATATTCATAAAATGCTTTGCGGGCATTTACAGTGCATTTTCAGATCCTGTTCCTAAAATAAGGAAGTGTTATGTCTAACTTGGAGGAAGGAAAGTAAAGGTAAAAGAAGGCAAAGGCTTTTGCTCAAGTGTGCAGATAGAGTCACTAGGCATTGACATATGAAGTCTGATGCTTGTCTATGTGCCTGAAAATTTGGCTACACTGCTGATGGCCTGGGGAATCACTGAATGATAACTTTTCTATGCTTGGTAGTAATAAAGGTACTCTCATCTGTACTTATTGGGAGGATGGCACTGGAGTGTGCATGATGGGAAAGCTGTACAAACTAGCAAATAAGTCTCTAGGTTTCACTGGGTGCTGGGTATATGAAGATGAGAACAAGGAAGCACTCTGATGTATCAAGTTGAATTTAGGAGTAGAATTTATTCTCACTGGATGTTGTGGGTAACCAAGGTTATAAATGATATTAGGTATTCAAGTCCATTGATGGGTAATAAATGGAATGGTTTTAATACAGTCTTTGGCCTTATTAACTCCCTGAAGGCTTGGGTACTAGAAGAGTAGGTGGACACTTTCCCAAGCACCTGGAACCAGCTGTTGTTGAGACAGGATATTTGGTGTGATGGACCTTTAGTCTGTCTATTCTTGTGAACTTCATAATGCACATTTTACTATGACAAAGTAAGTTGTAGCCTTGAGAATGATGGATAGTTTTTAATGCTAAAAGCTATGACAAGGTCCTGCAGCAACTCTTCTGCTTCAATATTCCTTGCTCTGTCCTTGCAGCACTCTGTGCAAAAGCCTAGTTTTCCACACTCTAAGAAGTTGACAATTATCAGGTAGCACAGGTCCTGCTATCAGAACTGGTGGTAGGGACTTGCTCAACCTGTGATTATGTAAGTCATACTGATCTCCTACTATGCTATGCTTGTGAAATTGCAGTGTTTCAGAAGCAGTTTAAGTCTGAGGTCCTTTTGTGTTGATACATGAGCTGATGTTAATGTCGTTGTTCTAGAACTTTGAAAAATATGTTAATTATATTCTGTGTTCTCTAAGTGCTGTTACTGCAATACTGTTCACTTTCTGTCCTGACTTTTGCAGCCTGAGTTGTGAAGTAGGCTGACATACATCTGGTTTACAGGTGCCAGTGTTTTCAAGCAAGGTGAAATGATTCCAATATATGAATTCCAAGGTAATTTTGAAATGAACCACTACACATGCCTAGGAGTAGTACATAATAAGCCTTCTTTCAAATGCCAATTGAGCAACAAAGCTGCTGCCATCTCAGTGTTTTGTATACTTTCGTGAAGTCAAATGGTCAGTATTAAGAAAAAGCATGTATCCTGTATCAAAAGTGTAAGACATAAATGAAGCAGCTGGGGACAAAGCTTCCCCAGGTCCCTTATTTTCAAAAATCTTAAATAAGTTTAAATTTGAAATCTGGTGTTCATTCATGGGCTAGGCTTGTAACAATCAGATTTGTTCCTGTGACTTACATGGCTGGGAAAGGAAGAAATTTTGGAACATAGAGAAGTTTTTTCAGAAATCACACACCTCTGTGTCTGCTTGGGAAGAATGTAAATGTGGCTGTGTTTCCTCGTGATTGTCCAGAAGATAGCCTCTTCGGCATTCCACCAGACGGCCACCTGTCCGCCTGTAATAAATGATGGCTATAAAGGGAAGTGATTGCAGCCATGATACAGCCAGAGGCATTTGTTTATATTCTTATAATATGTATCAGATTGAATAGAAATTATCACTTACAATTGACAAATGGAGAGTGGAGATAGTTGGTGGGTATGAGGAAGCTCAGTAAGAGCTGGGCCAGCTGCAAACTTTCTCCAGTGAAGGCTGTCACCAGAAAGCAGGTGTCGAGCCAGCCAGTGATGAATAGTGAAGCTAGAGGCTTGCTTGTGTTAATGACCCACATATCTTTGTATAGCAGCTCATAGTCAGGAAAGCCTTTTTTGTTGCTACTCAGAAAGGCTCCTGATGGGTAAAGGCTGTCATTTTGGGGATGGAGTCTGTAATTAAGTAAATGGGGGGCAAAGCAGAGGAGTATTCTTGAGCATTTCTCCAGAAGAATAGTACTGACATGTAGTGTTTACCCTCATAGTTTGTGTTGGCAAGACCAGATGGCTGAACTGAAGCAGAGCACACCTGGCTGGATGCAGAAACGCTATTATATGTTACTATAATGATACTACAGTTGTGTGAACAGGAGAAAGGGATATTCTTTGGAACATTTTCAGATCAATAAATTGCCTCACATGACTGCTTTCCTGAATGGCTGCTACTGTTTCTCCCTCTTTTCTCTGTGTAGATATAACACTTCCTTCTCCAGATCAAGAAACTGAGTATGTCCAAATGAGAAGTCTAAGAACTGACCAGCGGGCTGGAGAGAGAGAAAAGTCCATTCAATCTGCAAACAAGCTGAATGTTTTAAGATCCCACTAGCATCTGATCTTTTCTGTCAAGTCTTGGGAGTGATACTGGAACTAAAGAAATATCTTGGGCCAGAGATGGAAAAATGTCATGGTTTAACCCCAGCTGTCAATGAAGCACCACCCAGCTGCTCCCTCATTCCCCACAACAGGGTGAGGGGAGAAGAGATGAGAATCAGAAGAGTAAAAGTGAGAAAACTCATGGGTTTCAATTAAGACAGTTTAATAGGTAAAGGAAAAGCCATGCACACAAGGAAAGCAAAACAAAGAATTCATTCACCACTTCCTGTGGTCAGGCAGGTGTTCAGCTATCTCCAGGAAAACAGAGCTCCATCATGTGTTATGATTACTTGGGAAGACAAATACCATAACTCTGAACATCTCTCCTTCCTTCTTCTCCCTCCCCCTGCCTCCCCCTTAATATGCTGAGCATGATGCCATATGATATGTGATATCCCTTTGATCAGTTGAGGTCAGCTGTCCTGGCTGTGTCTACTCCCAACTCCTCGCTGGTGAGGTGGTGGGAGCAGAAACTATCTGAACCAAAACCAGCATAAGAAACAATTTCTCAAGACAAGTAACACCATCTGTGGTGCTTAACATAAATATAAAACTAGAGTGGACAAATCTCTAGAAAATATGCAGCTGGTAGAAGCAGTGAACTATATGCCCTCTATGATTTGCGTGAGAGCTTTTTGCATTCTACATGTGAAGATCTATTCCTGCAGCTACCTGTAGTGATGTGCCATATTCTTATTTCCTGTAGGAAGCTATTTGGAGGTGGGGTTGTTGAAAGAGATGAAGTAGGAGTGGCTGCAGAAGCAAAGTGCAGGTGAGAGTGCTGCAGTACAGGTCAGTTCCATTCTTTGTGCTTTTCTCCCATTTTTGTACGAAGGAATAGTGATAGCATCACCATCTATATTATGCTGTGTAGAGAGAAACCCTATGGAACATGCAAGATCTAGAAGAGCTTAATGTCCATGTCCTCTCACGCTTTTGTTGACCTCTGAAAATGTTCCATATGGGCCCAGTCTATTTGAGAGTCTGTGGGATACAGAGCTGATTTGACTGAAAGCTCCTCAAGAGAGAGGCTCATCCCATAGCTACTGTCAGGAGTGGAAATAGACTGGGTTATAAGGTGCCTTGTGCTCTTCTTTCTGTTTGCTGAAGTACTGCCTTGTGGCTGGTAAGGGAGTCTACCCCCTAGTTCTTGGAGTCTTGCCCTAAAGCTGTCTTTTCAGTTTGGTAGAAAACATATGTCGCAAATCTCTGAGAACTCATTATTCCTGCTGGACGATAAGTTCAGGGAGTGCTGCCAGTCAACCCTGTGCAAGGACTTTCAACTTGGAAAGGAATGTTCTCTCTCTTAATTTTCTGTCCAAATACTGAATACTACAAGGGAAAGGGTTATACATGAGTTGGGTGATTGAAAACAACATTACAGAAAAGTGAAACATTTGAAAGAACCATCAGTTTCTTCCTCATGCATTAGCTCTGCTGATGGCTGCTACTTTAGGTTTCCCCAACAACACAGGAAGCTATTGGATACAAATAAACTCTCCTTTCTTTTTTTATGCTGCTTACTGTTAGAAGATGAATGGTTATTTGGCTTTAAATGGAACAGCAAACTGTTCTGACTGCAGACCCACTGGCTTTGGCTTGCTTCCCTGTCTTAAATTTCTTTTCACACTTGTTTGTGCAGTGAGAGGGCTCCTTTCCAGGGACCTGGCTTAGATGGAGTTCACTGGTCTACACACTGCTGTCTGGTCTTGCTAGCACAGAATGTTCCTTGCATAAGTTCATAAATCACATAATGTGTGATGTGATCAATACATCCTTTCCATATTGAAATTTCGCTAATCAGCTTCTCCAAGAAAGTAGGCGGCCAAACTTGGTACATACACACTTCAAATCCTGTTATGTCTATCAACATGTTGTGTTGGGGGATTTTGTCACAGATGCTGGCACTGTGAAGTCTCTAAAGCAATAATTATGATGTGTTTCTGCTTATGAACCATTGTTCAACAGTCGTACATTATTTTTATCCCCATGTTTAGAATTATGTGTTTATTTTAGTTTTAATGTCACAGCTATGGGCTTGTATTCTTAGTTCTGCCACGAACTCCTGTGCCCTGGAGAATTCACTATTGGTCTCTGTCCTGTACTTTTGATTGGACAGCAATACTTCTGAAACCACTCCAAAGTCTTTAGGCAAGGTGAACCACCCAAGGAATGCTTTGTGAATTAACTGCTTGACTGAAAGGTAAATGAGAAACTTAAAAATTTCTGTGCTGATTTCTTAATATCTTATTGTTTGGGGAAAAAAAATTCAACTATCCTTCATATAAAGCTTTCCACAGAATAATTTTGACACTTGTTTTAAACCTGAAAATCCTTACAATAGGAAAAAACCTGTTTATTGCCTTAGCTTTATTACACTTTTCTTTGTGTATTACACTGGCAAATTCTTGTTGTCTTTTAATCCAGAAGAGCACAAAATGGTGTTTTAAGGGTGAATCTAAGGCAGTCTGAATTTATCCACTCAGACCTGTTACTGAGAAGAAGAGGCGATAATAAAGTACTTGTAACTTTGCTTATATAAGTGCCACTTATCATAAATAAGGTCTGTGCAGTTTTAACAATTAAATTAGCTACTGGCAGCAATTAGGTGTTATCTCCTAAATATATTTGTTGGCAGGTGTGGACACATACCTAGAATTGTGATGTGTGATAGGGTGAAAGATATGTCTTTAAAAAACCCCAAAACATTGAAAACGAAGATCATGTAACAAAACAACCAACTCCTCCTCACCTTTGGTGGTTCACTTTCTGATGTCTGATGGAACATTATAGATCTGAAGGGCAGTCCTGTTGCATTCATCTGACTGGCACTGTAGTCATAACTTAATTTGCTGCAGCTTCAGTAGGGCTGTGCTTACCCACTTTGGAGTTTAACTGAGTATTATCTTTCATGTTCTTACTGCGCTGTCTTCTTGTAGCTGAAGTGTCTACTGCCATATTCTTTTGGGAACACTGACTTTCATTCAGAGATACATTTGAGCTATGGAAACATTTAAAATTAAATAGAAAGAGATAACAGGCAGGCAGTGACAGCATGTCTCACCAGTGTAGTGCTAAATTAATGAAACACTGTGAACTCATTAGTAAAGTTATGGAAGATACAGGAGGCCATAATATATATTGATTACATAGCTGCAAAGGCTTTCCCCCTAACACAAACTGCTCTGGGTTGGGTGTGGGTTTTCTTTTTCCAAACAGGACTTTTGTACATAGAATAATGGCCTTTACTCCAGTCTGGAAAGTCCTCTCTGTTTCATCAGCACAGTTGTATGAAAAAAAAACCAGTGGAGAATGAGAGGAACTGAAAAGGATCAAATTAGTCTGTAGAGGATACTGTCAGTGGAGGTAAAAGTGAGTATGAGCTGATAAAAGCTGTTGTAGTGCTAATGAGAAGCAATGGGCTGAGCATGGCTGCTCAGTGTGCTTCCTAGAGAAGAGTGTCTTAACTCTGCTTTTGGTGTTACATCAGACAGTGTAAAACTCCCTGCCCCAGAGGAGGTACCTGGACATTCCCACCTGGAACCTGAGTGTATAATAACCCATTGAACTTTGTGTTTTGTGGGCTTCCCTACCCCTGGATTAAGACTGTGACCCATCACTTTGACCAATGGATGTTGCAATTGCAACAATCAAGTCTCATCACAGAATCCAAGGGTGGTGACTATATAACTTTCCACTCTTATCCTTTCTCTTTCTCTCCTTTCCCTTACACGTTTTCTTAGGTGTTATTTTTATGCTTTTATGTTGTTGCTTTTCTAACCAAAATGTCTACAAGTACCTTGTTCTACCTTAATGTTCTGAAGTTTGCAAGTAAAAGTTTGTCATTGAACCTCCTGAGAATTTTGGTGTTTCTTCATACACTGCACAGAGTAAATCAAACAACTTTCCCCTAAACCCACTGAGCAGATCAGGGCATAACACTTCCTTGCTTGGAACTGGGCCATAAGTCTTGGAGTGTGAAGGAACATTTGCATGCAAGTGACTGGGGTGAAGATGTACACTGGAGAAGGGACAATGATTCAGTACAGGAGCCTGCACTGTTCTTGGTTGTGCATGTTCTTAGCCCAAAAAGGAATAGGCTGTGCACAATCCAACCAACTCAGTCTCAGATTCCTGGCAAGCAGATGCTATTTAGGACTGGCATCTATTTTAAAGAAACATAAATCAGAAAGCTATTACTTGTGAGACAAAGCGATTAAAACATAGTGCATGGGATTTTCTCTTTCTTAGAAGTTTACTGCTTCTTCTTTCTCCCCACCTTTTAAGGAGAATCAGGGATTTGAGTAATTTGTTGGGTTTTGCATGTGTGTTATTGTCTTCTTACTTTCCCCCCACCTGCTGGTTTTTCTTCTCTGTATCCAGGCTTTCCAGGCTGACATATATGTGCAGCATGAATGTGAAGTTATGGAGCTCTGGTACAAGGCCATCCCCTTTTCCTTCTTTACCCCCATACACATGTGCCAAATGTATTAAGAATCAGTCAAGAGGACTGCTACAAAAAAAATAGCACTGACTTATCTCTGCTCCTCCTACCACCCTAGGGCTCCCTGTGCAGTATTTAAGCATTGTTGTTAGCAGGATGGTAATCCAACCTCCCTTTGGGGTTGGAAGCCCCAAGTGGATTAGGCTTTTATCTCACTCTTGAGGGTTTCCTCCACGCACAGACACTGTCTCAGCTGTGTACTTATCTCAAATTTCAATCTAGATGGTGACCTCTGCATTTTGTTCTGTTGCAGTGGGTGGAGCACAAGGGGACCCTGTTCTCTTTCTTTTCCCAGACATCCTGCATGCAGGTGAGTATTCCTCCCATACAGAACTGATGGCACTTCCCTCTTGAGTAAATCAGTGCTGTCCCTACCTGGGCTGCTGGATAGGAACAGGAGATACAACTTTTCTGGTCCTTCTTTTGTAACAGTTTTGCCCTGTGTGAAGGGTGTGTCCCACGGCAGTATATCTCAGCATATCCTTAGTGCATAATTATGCTCTGGAGCTGAGTTTTAACAGTGATAATTACCTTCCCTGTAGTTTTCCAATAAGGAACCTCCACATGCTTTACATGGGTTAATGAATTAAGTACCCCATGTGCCATCAGTCTCTCTCATTATGTTTGTTTCAGGGGAATGAAGGAAACTAAGCATTATGATGGGAATTTACAACAACTTGTAGCCTCATGCAGACCACCCAGCTCTTTCCACGAAATGAAAGTGTACATTCACTCTGAGCTGGATAGCTTTTAGGTCCTGACTTGCAGCTACTAGCTCATGACACAAGGCATTGCTTCCTCTTCTCCATGTCTTTCCTTTTCACTTTGGCTCTTCCATCTGCCCACCTGAACAAAATCCAAGAGAAGAGAGCTGACAACAAATAACACGGGATGGGAATCTTTCCACTGCACCCTCTCCCCACCCCCGCTCCTGTCCATACAAGATTGATAATGAAACCGATACCTTTCACCAGCGTAATTTTCATATTTAATGAGCGTGACTCAGAAACTATTACATTAATTAGTCAAATCCCACAAACCGTTAATGGTGCACGCGGTAATTAATATTGTATTCAATTAAAAGCTGACCTGTTTCAGGTGCCTTCCCCTGGTTTGGGGGACTCTTTGCAGATAGCGTATGTTCCAGTGCCTGAGGCCAAGCCTTTTATTTTGTTCCAGTGGTGGGCAAGGGAGGTATTTTTTTCCTGTTTAGATTTTATGGTTTTTTTCTCCATGAACATATGCTGGTTTCTCCCCCCAGCCCCCCACCCCTCCATCTCCAAACGTGCTGCTCTCACTATACAGACAACCTGCTTGCTGTGATTTATGGGTTAGCACAGCGTGGGGCTCACAGACTGGAAAATTTCCAGTTTACACAAGAATTCCCTGAAAAATGAGCTTGGTTAATTTATTTCTTTCATTAACGAGTTTGAACTGTGAGATAATCTTTCTGAAACCCACTATCCTTGCCTTCACAAACCCTGAGAAGCAAGTAGGGTCCCTGTTCTGCTTCCACAGGGCTTAAAATCACACCTTAACTAGCTGTGGACAAAAATGTGTGGTCAAAACCTATTTTTGAAACTTATTTAAAGAGGAGAGGTTTTTTTTGTCACCTGAAGGTAAGGGGTGGAGGTCCTAAGTCCTAATGTTAATGCTGCAGTCCTGCTCATCTGAGTTAGCTCACTGCTATATCCTGCTGAAGCCTGTGGAGTTGCTGCTCACTGGTTTTGTGGGAGGAGGGTGCAGGCTTTAAGATAAGCCCTGTCCTGTTCAGCTGTGGTTCACTGGTTTCCTAAAATCCACAGACTATATCCAGCAGTTACCTGTGCTGTTTTCTCCTGTTCAGTATGAGGTGAGAAGTTGTGCATAGGTCCAGTCCTGATGTTTCTGTCTGCTGATGTCATCTGAGGAACATTGGTTACAGGTGGTGTTTTTGCTTCAAATCAGTTTGGGCCATTCCATCAGAATCATTAACAACAGCCCCTTTGATTGTTTGTGGTATACTACTATTAATATAATTATTATTATAATATATATA
>VXAD01010119.1:25988-36339 GCA_013399195.1 Dicrurus megarhynchus | reverse complement strand
CCTTTTCCTTTTTCCTTCCCCCTTTTCCCTTTTCCTTCCCTCTCTCTTTTCCTTCCCCCCTCTCCCTTTTCCTTCCCTCTCTCCCTTCCCCCTTTTCCCTTTTCCTGCCCCCCCAGCCGCCGTTAAAATCTCGATTTATGGCCCTGCCTGTCCCGAGGATCCCTCGTGGTCAATTAGGTTCGCACCGAGCAATTTCACTTAATAGGCTTTGATGGATTTATTTTATTTTGGGATTTATTTTATTTTGGGATTTATTTTATTTCAGGATTTATTTTATTTTGGGATTTATCTCATTTTACTTTTCCCTCTCCTTTCCCTGGATCTCGGCCTTGTGCTGCCAGGATGAGGTGATGGGGGAGGGAAAAACACCGTGGAGAGGGGCAGGGGCTGGAAAACCTGGAAAGCTCCTCAAATCCATGACCCAAACCCTGTTTGGTTCCCCTCATTTTGCCCCTCCAGACCCGGTCACAGATGGAGGGAACAGGGCCGAGCAAATTTGAGTGGAACCGAGCAGCTTCGGCTTCTCCCGGAGAATTCCCAGGAGCTGTTCGAGCACCTCGGATGCAATTTAATTAAATTGATTTAATTCAGATAAAAATGATGGAGCTTTGGGAGGGGAGAGGGGTTAAATGTGGGGAAAGGTGTTAAATGTGGAGGGCGGCTTGGCTTTAGGATTTTGGGGGTTTTGTTGCCTGGACAGTGGAAAAAAATCAGGGAAAGAGCGACTTTGTCACCCCTTTATCCCTTGAAACAACTTCCAGGGGTGCGGATCCCAAAAAACACCCAGGCAGGGAGGGAATTGTGAAGCTGAGGGCAGAGAATTCCCATCCCAATTCCCACAGCCGGACCCCTCAATCCCCATGGTCCTGTCCCATCGCATCCCATCCCATCCCATCCCATCGCATCCCATCCCATCCCATCGCATCCCATCGCATCCCATCCCATCCCATCCCATCCCATCGCATCCCATCGCATCCCATCGCATCCCATCCCATCCCATCCCATCCCATCCCATCCCATCCCATCCCATCCCAGGGGTCCCTGCTGGCATTCCAGGAGTGTCACCTCCCCCCAGGGAGGGATTTTTTGGGATAATTTCCCAGGGATGGCTCTGTGTGGCTGTTCAGAGTCCTTAACCAGAGACAGCTCCGGGGGGGGGTCAAGGAATGACAAAAATCCCCAAATTCCCCTTTTTCCAGCCCCTCCACCAGAGCTGGAGTTGCTGCCCCAGGGCCCCCTCGAGGGGCTGATCCCATCCTGACCCTCCCAACCTGGGCTTGGAGCTTCCCAAAGGATCCCGGAGCTCCAGGAGAGGGGCCGGGAGCGGGGCTGGAGTTTATTGACCCCAAAGAAAACCCCAAAATGGCAGCGGGGAGGAGAAACACACCCGGAAAAGGGGGAAAAAACATTTGGAAAAGGGGGAAAAATACCAACCCAAGGGAAAACCAATACTGGGCAAAGGGAAATGTTGGGAATTTGGGAATACCCGAGCGATCGGCTTCATAGGGAATGCGGGGAGCTGGGTTTGGGGGCAGCTCTGTCGTCCCGGGCCTTGTCCCAAGGTGAGGTTTAGCCAGGAATTCCCACCCTCAGTGGGGGTTTGGAAGCGGTGCCGCCCTTCCCAAAGGGATGATGCCAAGGTCGGATTGGGAACTCCGGGATAAAGCCGAGCGTGTTCCCAAACCCCTCATTTGGGGAGGAATGGGACAATCTGGTATCAATTAATTAATTAATGAATTAATAACCCTTCGAGCAAACGCATCCTGGATTTTATGTGGCACCCCACAGACCCGATTTTCCCAGTTTTTGGCAGGACACGGGATCCTTTCCAGCCCCTCCCAGCGCAGGAATATTTTGATTATTTCCTTTCGGGGTTTCCTTCTTTGCCCGAGAGCATCGCAAATAGGGCAGGGTAGAGGGGAAAAGGGAAACAGCTGCGGTGCCGAGGTGACGAAAACCCCACAGATTTGGGGTCGTTCCCGCTTCCAGAGCACCAAAAACCCCCTAAAAAAGGGAATTGGGAACTTCCCATAAAACCGAGGAGCGTTTTCCAGGCCAATCCCGCGATCCTGGAGTCCCATTTCGCCGCTCCAGGGATTATCACTTGTTGCCGATCCCAGCCCAGCAGGTGTTGTCAGCTCTTTCTGAGCGCTGGGATTTATCCAGGGCCGCTGGATGCGCCTGGAATCCCAGCCAGACCGAGTCCCCGGGGAAGATCCCGGAGTAAATTAGGGATTAAATAACCTGGGGAAAAAAATCAGGATTAACAACAAAAAAATCAGTATCTGGAGTTAACAGATGGAATTCCTTACTTAGTACAAGCTGAAGTGGGATCCATTAAATTCCCAGTTATGGAAAAATCCCGGCAGGCGAGGGGATGAGGGGGAAAGGAGAGGTTCCAATCCATGAAAATCATGGAATCGCTGGGCATTAATTCCCGCTGCCTTTGGCTCGGAAGTTTTAGAGGAAAAACAAAGGGAATAAATCTGTGCTTTTGCATGGATGGATGGAAACTCCTCGGATTTTGGGGCCGTGGTTTGTGGTGGGCAGGGCAGGGATGCCCTGGAGCAGGGAAGAGCCGGGGATAACCCGAGGGAAGCGGATTCCCGAGGTTTCTGTGGAATTTCAGCTTTTCATTCCACCTCAAAACCTGGCGGGTTTTCCCAAATTCCCAAATTCCCGTGGCATCCGCGGGGGTTTTACCCAAAGGTTGCGCTAGGACCTGGAGATTTGGGAGGAGGGGAAATCCCCGGGAATAAAGCCCAGCTTCCAGCCCCGGCCTGCCAAGGCTTAGCTCTGTGGGCGGCTTTATCCCGAGGAGCCCCATCCCATCCCGCATCCCTGAGAGGATTCCCGGTGTAAGTCACAGGGATCCCGGTAAGGAGCATTCCGGGAACACGGGATCAGCTCCCAAAGCCAAAATCCCGGGAACGGCGACGCGGGAAAAGCCGAGGGAATCCCCCTCATCCAACTCCGAAGGGGTTGGACTCCCCAAATTGGGATATTTGGGATGATTCGGGGGTTTTAAAGCAGCGTCTGGAGCTCATTCCTGAATTTTCCTGGCATCCAACAAGAGGCTGCTGCCCCCAGCTGGGATCCAGCGCTCTGAGCAAAGCCCGGCTCGGTCTTAATTAATTAATTAATTAACCCAAGACACAATTGAGGGCTCACCTCTGCTCCCAGCCCTGCCATAAAGTCATTCCCTCCTCCAGGCCGGCATTCCCGGTGGGAAGAGTGAAGGGCCATGATTGATTTGTTTTCCAGGACAGATTTATGCCAAATTTGGGGTTTCCCAGCTCCTGGTGGCAGCAAAAATTCCATAGGGGGTGCAGGAAGGAGGAGGAGGAGGAAGAGAGAGTTTTATTTCCTTTAAATCCCAAAATCAAAGCACATTCCCAAAAAACGCCACTTCAGAGCTTTTGGGAACTCAGTTTTTCCCTTTTTTTTTTTCTCCCCCAAAAATTTCAATTTACAAAAACTTTTTTGAAGCTTTCGAGGTCCGACAGAACAAACGTGAGCTTTGATGCCGGAAAAGAGCTCTGGGCGCCATCCCAGATAACCCAAAAACCCGGGATTGAAAGGCTGCTGGGAGCTCTTAGATCCCCTGGGAATGTTGAGGGTGGGGTGGATGTTCCCGGGTTTATTCCACCCAGGAATTCCAACCAGCCTCTGGTTTGATGGAAGGATGTTGGAAAGGGTTCCAGGGAAACGGGAGCAGCTGGAAAATCTGGGAATGTCAGCGGCGCATCCTCAGTGGGGTTTGGGGAGCTGCGCCCCAGAAAAAGGGGAAAAATAATCGGGATTTTTGAAGTGTCGCCTCGTGTCCCTCCGGAATTCCCAGCTGGAGAAGGAATTGTGTCTCCTGGAATTCCTCCACGTTCCCAAACCAGCTCCGAGCGGAGGCTCAGGGATCAAAGAGCGGGAAACGGCTCCGCTTCGGGGAGTTCTGGAAACCCAGGGGGAATTTGAGGAGGAGCCGGAGGGATTTGGGATCTGAGATCCACAAATTCTGCACCTCCTGGGTTTTTCCCCTCTCCCGCGTGCGGGATTTTGGTTTTTTGGCGAATTATTCCCATCTCCAAATCTCATGGGGACGGTGGAGAAATCAATGTGGGGGAAAACGGGATATTCCGTCGATTTCCATGGATCAGAGCAGGGATCTGTTCCTCCCCCTCCGCTTTCCACGTTCCCACATTTCTGGTCTGGGTTTCATTGGATCCATGGAAAATGGGTTTGTGTTTTCCCGGGGCACAGGAAAAGGCCAGCGCTCACAACCGCATCTCCCGATTAATCCCGGCGCTCCTGGGGGCCGGGAATTCCCCACTGGAAATTTGCTCCCGATTGTCCCGGCTCCCAAACCTGCAACCGCTTAGGTCCGGCTTTAATTCCCTCCATCTGAGCGGCCCTGTGGTGGGAAAACCGGGAGATCCTGGGAAACAGGGAACAGCTGGGAAAGGGGAGCGCTGGCTCGGCGGGAATCCGCGTTTCCTGGGATTTGGGATCTCCTTGGATACTCTCGGAGCAGTACTGTGGGGTTTTGCCGTAAGTGGGGAATTTATGGATCTAGCTCGTGTTAGGTGAGGAATTCCATCTGTTAACTCCAGATACGGATTTTAAAAATCCCCATTTTTCCCCCATTCCCAGGTTATTTCATCCCTAATCCAACCCCTAACTCCGAACCCGGCCCTGCTCCCCGTATTCCCGCTATTTCCCCTAAAAAATATGGAACTGAATCGTGGCTTGGAGAACTTAAGGGTGATCCCATTCCAACCTCCCCTTCCATGGGCAGGGAAGCTTCCAGCGGGAATTGGGAATTCTTCACCATGGCCCGGAAATGGGGATGGGGTTGGAGATCCCCATTAATTATCACCCCATAAATCCGGTTCATAGATTTTGGTTCTTGGGTTCCCATATCCCAAATCCGCCATGACTTATCCCATATTTCATCTTCTGAGTGGTCCCATATCCCAAATCCGCAGTGATTTTTCCCATATTTCATTTTCTGAGTGGTCCCATATCCCAAATCTGCCATGATTTATCCCATATTTCATCTGAGTTGTTCCATATCCCAAATCCACAGGGATTTATCCCATATTTTGTTTTCCGAGTGGTCCCATGTCCCAAATACACAGGGATTTATCCCATATTTCATCTGAGTGGTCCCATATCCCAAATCCACAGGGATTTATCCCATATTTCATCTGAGTGTTCCCATATCCCAAATCCCCTTCCAGGGTCTGTGCAGGAGGGATGGAAATTTGGTGTTAATTGGGAAAGGGCCTCGTTAACCCCCTTGAGCGGGATCAAAGCTCATCCCAAACGGGGATATCCAGGGAAAACGCAGCTTTGGGGGATGTGCACAATCCATCCCAAACCTTTGGGATTTGCACAATCCATCCTAAACCTTTGGGATTTGTGCAATCCATCCCAAACTTATGGAAGTTGTGTGATCCATCCCAAACCTTTGGGATTTGCACAATCCATCCCAAACCTATGGAAGCTGTGGGATCCAAACCTGTGGAATTTGCACAATCCATCCCAAACCTGTGGAATTTGCACAATCCATCCCAAACCTTTGGGATTTGCACAATCCATCCCAAATTTATGGAAATTGCACAATCCAAACCTGTGGAATTTGTGTGATCCATCCCAAACCTGCGATTCCGTGACCTGGGCGATTTTCATTCCTCTTGTCCCCAGGGGGAGGGGACCCCAACCCCAACCTTGCCTGGGAGGTGGCCAAGGGACTCGGTGTCCCCAAAGGGTTCAGTGTCCCCAAAGCTGCTCTTGGTGTCCCCAAAGGGCTCAGTGTCCCCAAAAGGTTCAGTGTCCCCAGAGCTGCTCTTGGTGTCCCCAAAGGGCTCAGTGTCCCCAAAACTGCTCTGGCTCGGTGTCCCCAAAGGGTTCAGTGTCCCCAAGGGGTTCAGTGTCCCCAAAGGGCTCAGTGTCCCCAGAGCTGCTCTCGGTGTCCCCATGGGGTTCAGTGTCCCCAAAGCTGCTCTTGGTGTCCCCAAAGGGTTCAGTGTCCCCAAGGGGTTCAGTGTCCCCAAAGGGCTCAGTGTCCCCAGAGCTGCTCTCGGTGTCCCCATGGGGTTCAGTGTCCNTCAGTGTCCCCAAAGCTGCTCTCAGTGTCCCCAGAGCTGCTCTCGGTGTCCCCAAAGGGTTCAGTGTCCCCAAAGCTGCTCTCAGTGTCCCCAAAGGGTTCAGTGTCCCCAGAGGGCTCAGTGTCCCCAAAGGGCTCAGTGTCCCCAAAGGGTTCAGTGTCCCCAAAGCTGCTCTCAGTGTCCCCAGAGCTGCTCTCGGTGTCCCCAAAGGGTTCAGTGTCCCCAAAGCTGCTCTCAGTGTCCCCAAAGGGTTCAGTGTCCCCAGAGGGCTCAGTGTCCCCAAAGGGTTCAGTGTCCCCAGAGGGCTCAGTGTCCCCAAAGCTGCTCTCAGTGTCCCCAGAGCTGCTCTCGGTGTCCCCCAAGCTGCTCTCGGTGTCCCCAGAGCCGCCGTGGCCCCGCGGGAGCTGAATCAGGACAGGAGGGACAAATCCCTGTCCCGTTCCTTTTCCCGGATCCTCTTTGGGGCCGATTCCCTCAAACCGGGGAATTTCCCGGTCCCCAAATCCCCTCGGCTCTCCCCGAACTCCACGTTTGGGGCCCTGGCCAGGATTCCAGCCGGGATGGGAGCCAGGTGGGGAGGGAACGGCCGGAATTTTGGGAGCGGGTGGCTCCTTTGGGAATTTGCTTCCAGAGGCTCTGGAAACCCTTTGGAGCCGGAGCCATTTGGTTGTGATTTTATCCCGACACAGCCCGGACCTGCTGGAGGCACCCCCGTGTGGTTCCCACCTCCAAACCTCTGGAGCAAATCCAGGCCTCTGGAAGGCAAATTATTCCAAAGGGTTCAAAGGAAAAGGGAACACAAAGGAGCCTGACTTTTGTATTCCTTTTTTGGGCTTTTTTGGGGGGGGGGGGTTGGGGGTTTTTTGGTTGCTGTTTTCGCTTTTCCCTTTTCCCAAAGTTTGGGAAGAGCGCTCTGACTTCTCCTCCGACATTTTCAGGAGCGTGACCAGCTGAGCAATCGGAATTTCCCAATAATTCCATTTATTCCCAGCAGTCTGGCAGACAAATCCATCCCAGGGAATGAAATTTCCTGGTTTCTCGGCAAGGATTTTTTATTTTCCATCCTTTTCTTTTTTTCTTTGCGGAGAGGGGAATTTTCCACTCCCAAAAATATCGGGAGGAGCCCCCTCGTTGGAATTCCGCAGCTGGGGGTTATTGAATACACTGGGAATGGATTTTGCCGAGAGAATTCCTGCACAGCGAGGTTTGGGATTGGGGTTTTATTGGGATGTGAGGAATAATCGGCTTCCACAGGGTAAAAGTGACCTGGATGTGTCCAATATTTGGATTTTTCCTGCCAAAACTCAGAAGGGTCCCGTGGAGAGGGAGGCGTTGATTGAATCAAATTAAATCCAAGGATTCTTGGGACGCTGTGGGGCCGCTCAGCCCAGCTCTCCAAGCTCGATATTCCCAAATGTTTGGGAATTTTTGATCCAGCCAATCATGGGGTCAACTTACAAATGTGTCGTTCCCCTTTCCTGGGATCAGCCGGGAGGAAAACTCCCGGAAAAAACTCAGGTTTGGGATTTTAGAGCAGGGATTGTTTCCTTTTAGGATTCCTGAACTTCCCGGTGCGTTGGGAAAAGGGAAGGGAGAGGCCGAGGTTTTGGGAATTTTACACGGATTTCATTTGTGGAAGTGTAGCCTGTGGGGCTGTTCTCACATGGAACTGCATCCAAGGGAATTTCGGGGTTCCGAGAACGAGTGTGACGGGATGGGGGATGGATAAATGGATCTGGGAACACCGGGAACTGCTCCCGGGGCATGGAGCTGGAATATCGGGATGTGCCGGGGAAGGAGGGGCTGGATTTCCTGGATCTGCAGGGAAGGAAGGGTTGGCATCCCAAATTCCCTGGATCTGCAGGGAAAGGGGGGAGTTCTGGCATCCTGGATTTCCTGGATCTGCAGGGAAAGGGGGGTTTGGCATCCTGGATTTCCTGGATCTGCAGGGAAAGGGGGGAGTTCTGGCATCCTGGATTTCCTGGATCTGCGGGGAAGGAGGGGTTGGATTTCCTGGATCTGCAGGGAAAGAGAGGTTCTGGCCTCCTGGATTTCTGTCCCTATCCCACACGTGTCCCTCTTTGGGGGCGGATCCCATTCCCGGTTTCGGTGGGAAACGATGGAAAACCCATCCCTCGCTGTTTCCCAGCGCCGGCACAGCGGGACCGTCCCTTCCCCATGTCCTGGTGCCACCGTCCCCTGCTCCAGCTGAAATCCCAGGGATTTCCCCACCCTCTGGATGCAGATTGAGGAGAATCCAAACCCTTTTGGGGTCAGCTTTGGCTCTTCCCGGTGTCCCCTAGGAAATCCCATCAATCCCAGTTCCCGGGACTGGGGAAACTGGGCTGGTTTGGGGTTTTTGGGGCCGTTCCTGGTGCCCTGGCTGTGTCAGCAATTAAGAACTGCGCCTCTTCCCCGGCAATCCCGGAGCCGAGGAACCACCATGGTCCAGTGCCTCAAAAATCCCCATTAGCCCACGCCACTTATGGCCATAAAATTCCTCGTTTTCTGCTTTTCATCGGCCTCACCCCGGAATCTCAGCGTCGCTTTTATTTCTACATTTGCACTCCAACAATGGCAATCAGCCCGTGCCCAGAGTGTTGCAAATCAGAAATTTGTCCCCATTTTTTCCACCACCTTCCTGGGAGAAGCCGCCTTTTTTCCCTGGGAACGGCCGGGAGCAGGCGGGGGAAGGGGCCGGAGATTGATCGGTGCCCTTGGAAGTCGCCGGGATGGGGCAGGAAAAGGGGGAGCAGTGGGAATCTGCCGGGAAAAGGCAGCGGGATCTCCTCCGGAAAAGACTGGGAGTTTTCAAACTCCCCTCCAGGGAGTTTTCCTGAATTTTCCCCGCTCTCCAAGGGTTTGGATTTGGGGTTTTTTTGGGGGGTTTGTTGGGGTTTTAAGTGGCCTGGGCTGGTTAAACTGGGAGAAAGAACCACGAGGTTCTGCCTGGGGCGCGAGGAAAGGAAGATCCAGGGAGATTTTGCTCTGTCGCTCGCGGCCTGGGAAGGGTTTTGGGGCTGTTCTAACCCCCCTGGATTTGGGATCAGCTCCATAAATCAGTCCTGGGCTCTGCAGGGCTCGGGAAAGCACCCAGGACACATCCCAGTGCTGTGACACCACCTGGGCTTGCCCAAATCGGGACAATTTTGGGGATCAACCCCACAAATCCAGACCTGGGCTCTCTGCTGTGCCAATTTCAGGGATCAGCCCCACAAATCCGGGCCCGGGGTCTCTGCAGAGCTCCCAGTTCATGTCCCCACACCTGTGCTGTCCCTCTTGGGTCAATTTTGGGGATCAGCCCCACAAATCCGGGCCCAGGGTCTCTGCAGAGCTCCCAGTTCATGTCCCCACACCTGAGCTGTCCCTCTTGGGTCAATTTTGGGGATTAACCCCATAAATCCGGGACTGGGCTCTGCAGAGCTCCCAGTTCATGTCCCCACACCTGAGCTGTCCCTCTTGGGACAGTTTCAGCAATCAGCCCCACAAATCCGGGCTCGGCCTCTCTGCTGTGCCAGTTTCAGGGATCAACCCCACAAATCCGGGCTCGGCCTCTCTGCTGTGCCAATTTCAGGGATCAGCCCCACAAATCCGGGCCCGGGCTCTCTGCTGTGCCAATTTCAGGGATCAACCCCACAAATCCGGGCCCGGGCTCTCTGCAGAGCTGGGGACAGCTCCCAGTTCGTGTCCCCACACTGTGGCACCACCGGGGTTGTCCCTGTGGGGACGATTTTGGGACAAAGCTGTCCTGGGGTACCGAGTGCCTTTCCCAGGACCCGCTGCCTCGGAGCTGAGGAGCTCATCCCCAATTCCATCCGAGCCCCGCTTTCGCCCCGTGTCGGGCTCATCCCTGTCCCGCTCATCCCCTTTTCCCGGGAGCAGGAGCCAGCTGGCAGCGGGGACGGGCACCCCCGGTGACATCTGAACCGAGCTCTGAGCAAAAGCCTCGTGCTCGCTGCCCTGTGCTTCCCACTTTTTCAGAATCCAAAGAAATGGGAAAGGGGGGGAAGGGGAAAAGAAAAAAAAAGGAGATTTTTAGGACTTAGCCGCAGCCTGCCCGGATTTCCCTCTCTGGCAGCATTTGGAAAGCACTGGGATTTAAAGGGGAATTTGGGAGGAAAGTTCCCGCTGGCAGGAGCAGCCTCGTGCGGCTGCCGGGGGCAGGGGTGACCTACTAAGGGGTTTTTATTCCTTTTTTATTTTATTGGTTTTTAAAAAATTATTATTTATTAATTCTATCTCATTTA
>VXAD01010117.1:142104-230268 GCA_013399195.1 Dicrurus megarhynchus | reverse complement strand
TTTCCCCCCCCCCCCCCCCCCCCTCCTGCAGCCCTAAGTGATTTAATAGCTGGAAGTGCCCGTGCCCCAGGGACACGCCGCCCCTGCTCCTCACCTTTCATTGTTCTGAGCACGGGGGCTTCCAGCACAGAAAAGCCGAGACTGGAGCTGACACCCAGCGAGCAGCAATTTTGCACTGCCTCTAGTTTATGCTCGAGAACAACCTTTCTCCTGCACCAAACCCCAACACAAAAGGAGAAGGAACCCCCCAACCCTGCGACAGAGACCCTTCCGCTCCCCCAGCACCACCAGGAACATGCACCTCACGTATGTTGCTCTCACGTTAACACGGGGCTGAAAGGGGATTTACAGCAGTACTTGGCAGCCAGGTATAAATCCAGGAAAAGCTGTTGCTATCTCATCCCCACCCTTTACACTCGCCAGAATGAAGCTCCCTCCCTGTATTTTACAATGTCAACGTGACCCATGCAAGAAAAAAATCATTGTCCCCAGGCTGCAGTGAGGCAGATGACAATGCAGGCGATCTGCACAGGAACCCCAAGTTGGGAACGTTCCCCCCACGCCACCAGCTGGGGTGGATTCAGTCTGGTGTCATGCACTGAACAATGAAACATCCAAGCAACTTCGGGAATGAATCAGAGGATGCAGGGGTTTTGATTTTAAAATGAACTGCAGATGCTGTAAGGCACCAAGGAAAGATCCCTGCTTTCTGTTACTTTTCTGCATGCAAGACGCTCGGGGAAGCTCTACTCACCGGTTTTCAGCGTGCAGGGTGGAGATGCTGAGAGAAAGAAAACCAGGCTCACTCTGCCTTTGTTGTCTGAGCTCCAAGCAAGAAATTCCTGCCAGGGTGGATGAGACGCCTCCTAGGTCCTAGTGCCTTGTTCCATCCCTTCACGGTAACTTTGCCTCAGTGATTCTCACTCTCACCATCAGTCGTCTGCTTGTAGTCTGTGTTTGAGGGGAAAACGGGGTGCTCATTGCAGCACTGGATAGGTCAACAGATGAGTAAACAAAAGGTTTGGAGGGGCAAGTTTGGGGGTGATGTTTGGAAGGGTGCAAATTTCCCCTTGAATCCAGTTATACCAAGAAATCATCTGGCCCCCCTAAAAAAAAAAAAAAAGGAAAAAAAACCCCAGGATAATTGCCCCAATCCTACAGGATTAGCAGTACAGGGGGGTCACAGTCACAATCCTACAGTGTGGCACAGCGCTGGCACGAGGCTCCTGTGCATTAGGAAGGCAACTGAGAACATCTCTGACCAGTGGAACTGGGCACAGTCCTGCTCCTGTGCTGGTTTTACACGGCATCTGTGGTTTACACTGGCAAGCAGAAAGGGAGAATTCACTTGGTGGTTCTGCATGAGGTGCCCCTGAATACTTTTTCTCTGTTAACGCTGGACACAAGCCAAAGCCAGAGCGCTGAATCCCAGTTCATTCAAATCCCCGGGGGCTTCGGGATGGAGTCATTCAACACAAGCTAAACCCAACAGATCCAGCGTGCCTCATATCCCACAGTAAGAGAAGTTTATTTTCTGATTCCACTACAGGAGGACACAGCTGTTAAAAAATTGTACTGGGCTCTTTCACTCTGACAGCAAAATCTTTCACCTGCTTTCTGGGTGGAGGTTTCTATCCTGCAGCACCACTAACCCTGCTCCTAACCCCACTGATGCTGGCCCCATCTTTACTTTAGAAAATAATGGGATTTGGAAATTGAGAGTTTTCCCATCTGTAGAAGGAAATCTTTCCTAACAACACTGCGTCTGTTTCGAGTGAAAACATCAGATGTTGTCATTTTGGCACATCACAGAAGTATCACATTTACACAGAAGAAGTCAGTATTTATTCCAGCTTTGTCTGCCCTGTGCATGACAGTCCAGGCAACACTGACATAAACCCACTGAGAGCTCGTCTTTGTTTGCCAGCAACTTTCACACATGACATTTGTAAAAAGTTTCTTATTCCCTGTAACCACCCCTTTATTCAAAGGCTCCCCTGCATCCTCTGAGCTGGAGCTTTTGGCTGCTCCCTTGTGTGCATGGTCAGATCACTGCAGAGGAGACAGATCTGCTCTCCTTCCTCAGGAATCAGCACTGGAGAGGACCATGGGGAAGAAGAGGGTCTGTGCTGTCCAGGGCATATTTCAGTAGGTCTCTGGATGCAGTTGCAAGAGGTATGTGGGACTTCAAACCCTGTCCTTCCCATTAGATCCTATTCCAAATTAGATAATTCCTGGCTGTTCATCACCATGAGCTTCATCTGCCCAGAATTAACAATTCTTTCCTTTACCACAATACTGCTGTAAATATAAATCTGCCCATGCTTTAAAAATTTGCCAAAAATATAAATCATTCAGCATGTGCCAAGAACAGCAGCAGCAAGAACAGAAAAAAGGAGAGTCCTCATTCAGCCTTCAGTGGCATGCACAGCTCTGACAGGGAAGAGGCAGATTTTGGGGGTGGTGGCTAAGGATCCTGGTACTACACCAAAGTGACCCGGCAGGATGATGTAAACCCATGTGGGATTGTACCACAGTGTGTTAATCTCCCAAATTCGACTTGTGTGGAGAGTTCTGAGGACAGCAAAGGGTGTCAAGCAGCACTAACAGACGGCTCCTCTTTCTGCACCTGTGAGATGAGCACCTCTGTAGGGACACGTCTGCTCAGGACATGGACAGAAGCTTTTTGAAGCATGGGCACTTCCTTGGAAAAGCAGAATTCCTCCAACAAGAGAACAGGAATTTGTCCCTGACTGAAGGATAAGGTTTCTATAGCAAATAATGGTAATGTTCATCTTGGGTAAAACCTCGAGTTCCTCCTCAACAGTGCCCAAAACACCTCCAGTGTGTCCTCCTTTAGTCCTGCCACAAGACCAGGAGGATCTCACAGGCCAGAGCACCATCAGAGGTGAAGAGCCCTGGAGCCAGACTGATCTCACGTGCTCTCAGTGAAATCACACCATATTTGCTTCTCTCCAAGTGAGAACAGAATCACTTCATAACTCATAGCACAGGCACAGAAATAAGCAGCAGTTTCTCAAGGAAAGCAAGGGCCTGCTCCTGAATTCATTTCTGTTGGCCAGGCACGAGAGCTTCTTCCCTGGCCTTAAGGGGTTAATGCCAGTCAAAACATATTTACATCAGAAGAGACTCACCCTCTGAGACACCATAATCTAAACAATTTTAGGCAGCGTGAGTGATTGAGAATTGGAAAGAAAAATCTGCTTCCCATCAATAATTTCATCTAGCTGCAAAGGAAAGGTAAATTTAGCTCTTCAGATTAAATTATCTACCTTGAACCAAGTGAATCATCTTTCCTCCAGGAAGGTAGTACTTAGATTTTTGCCTGTGTAACTAAATCCGTATAAATACATGTTTGTTGACATTGCTGAGCAACCGTGGCACTTTGGAAAGGCACAGACTGCAGGTGATGGGGATTGTGTGAATGCTGTGTGCTGACTTCTTCACATACACCTAGAAAATCCAGTTTCTAGCATCACTAGGAGCTGCAGTCCCAAATACTCTATGTCAATGCCCAGTTGCTTTGCTATGTAGCTTCCTAACTTCTCAAAAAAATTGCATCTGATAGCACAGCACATCCTCTGAACAGGATATAAGTGAGGGTGATAAGCAGCCAAGGTCTGGCTGTCCCACAGAATCATGGAAAAATCAAGTGATCACCAGGTTTGAAGGAAGTCTTGGATCAACATCTCCAAGTCAGTCTATTTAGAAGCACATGTTTAGTTAACAATTCTTATTTCAGCCTCTGTCGTTCTGGACTGCTTTGAAATTGTCATCCTTGGTCACTGCTGTCACAGCTTTGCTTGATGTAACTTACACACCAAAACCCTCTGAAACGACAAATTATTATTTCAGGGGTCTGACAAGTGTGTCAAGGCACTCACAGCTGAAAGGCCACAAAGTCAATGGCTCGATCTTGACCCTACAGAGCAGCACCCTTTAAATCTGAATCTTCCAAAGAGCTGACAGTTCATCAAAGAATTATCCAATATCAGACTACAGAGTTAAGTTTCTCCTACATAATACTACGAGCTAATAAGCAACGAGGATTTGGCAGACTTTCACCACATAACATTTGTTTCCTTTGGAGATTTATTTTTATAGGGACCACACACATCTGAAAGTCTTTTAAATACCAGAGCTGGAGAGCCAAAGGCAGCCCAGCCGCTGGGGAGAGAGGGGTGGAGGATCACCTCCAGAGCAGCTGCCCCTCTGCAAGCCTTGGAAACATCTGCAGGGGCTGCTCAGATCTTGAGGTTGAAGGACTGGACCCTTCACAGTCTGAACCACTGGAACCCCCAGGGAGGAGCTGGGACAAAATTTTCATTGTAGGAAGGAGGAGAGGGTGGAAGAAGAAGCAGCTGGGCTCCACCTCGGTGTGGGACTCCTCCCCTGTGCCCAGAGCAGCAGGGAGCCCTGGGTGGGACCTGCCTCTCCTCCACACCCCACGGGCTGTGCTGAGTCAGGGCACCCTGGGCAGGTGCCCTCAATCTCAGCAGGTGACTTTAGCTTCGGATATTCCTGAAATTTGGGAGACAGAGGCCTTTGCATCCTCTGAGGGGCCACCAGGAAGCAGGCTGAAGGTGAAAAGGCCATTTCCTGTGCTGGGTGTCTGGAAACTGTGCAGCTCAGTGAACTCACTCAAGACATTCCCAACACACAACAAAGCATTAAACCCCACAGCAGTCATCCAAAAGAAAAATACCTTCTGCACTAGATCTCTTCTGGCTCCATCCCCTCTCTTCTACGAGCAAACCACCACGACCAATAATCTTTCCCAGCTGGAAACAAATTCCCTGACAGCAGAGAGTGAAGCACCCCACCCCAGCACACCCCCTGCGTATTTTGGGTGAACTCTGCCAGAGCCAGCGAGTTCCACAAGCCAGGTTCTGGTGGCAGCTCCGTTTTCCCTTAAAATCAACGTGCAGAGCTTGCAGAAATCCGTGGCCACGCCTGCCTCTTGCACTGCCTGTACCCCTGGGGATCTGCAGAACCCTTCTGAGGCTGTCAGTACATTTCTGCTGACCAAGCTATGGATGATACATGGTCTGTGAGCCCCAGCCGAGGTCATGACACAAATGGAACAACACAACATCCAAATTCTCCTTTTTCTGAGGTTGTCCATGGGCTGCATTACCATAGTCAGGAGACTCATGGCCAAGAATTTAATAACTTCTTGATAATTTGATTGTATACAGTAATTCTAACTGAATACCTGATTGCCAGCCTCTCTCAAAATGCCTGCTGAGTGTAACATTGGCTTGAAGGACTTTCCTGATGGAAATTCTAAGTGATAGAGAGGAAAATCCCATCAAAGCCATCACAGGGGATCACATCACATTCAAGTTGGAAGTGCAAGATGTCTCCTTTCAAACACAGATCCTTTCTGTCACTCTGAAGGCAGTGACAGTGAAGTCAGGTGACACTGGGGGAGCATTTGTAAAAGATTCCCCAACAGCTCATCTTGCAAGCCTAGAAATCACAACACCACACCATTTCAGAAGCAGTTTTCCATGAGACTTCCACTCAGTGAATGTCATCCCAGACCAAGCCAAACAGAGGATGTGGGTTTAGCCATATCAGTGTCCTAGGAGTAGGGCAGGAGAGTAGGAATTAAGAGGTAGGAGAGTAGGTAAAGAAAGCCTTTTTACTGTTTTCAGGAGATGGTTCCAATCTGTTTTATCCTAAAAATTCACACAGCACTAATGAATGGTGGTTTTTTCACGGCAGCAAATATTCCCCAGCTATTTTGCTATTGTTCCTCGGGCACACATATCGTGTACCTACAATAACCTGTTGATTATCAGTGCTTTGCATCTGTATTGGCATTTAGAGGTGGATACAGCAATGAGAAAACTCATTTAGCTACATCAAAAGAAAAGCTTATCTGCCCGAAGTCTCATGCAAATTAGGAGCACACTGAAAGACCATGGTTTAAACACCAATGAAATGGGGTCTCTTGTCTGCAGAGCTGCAGTCCCTCACTCCGGAGAGACACGGAATCTCAGCCTGACAGGATGGAGAAACAATTAAACACTGCGAGTACAAGGTCAGCACTGGCATCTTCAGCCCCCCTTTCCCCAGCAAGGAGAGCCAGCACTGCAAACTCTGCCTCAAACTGAACCGAATCTGGTACTTCTCCTCCCAAAATTGCTGCCAGGCTTTGGAAAGCTGGGTCTTGCACACAGCAGCCAGCGATACCCTGTTTGTTTCTAGCACAAGGCACCCTTGAGCACGGGAAGGGAACAGGTTCCAAACATATCCTGACCCAAGCAGCTACTGAGGCATCCAGGGATTTCTAAAGCACCTCCTGAGAACCAAGGTACAGCCCTGTGCGTTTTTTATCTTAAAGCAAAGGTTACAGCGTGGAAACACCGTGGGACATCCTGCCTTCTGAACAGCTTCATTTCAAGCACTGAAACTCTGAGCTGGGCTCCTGCAGCTCTTCCCCTGCTCCCTCCATGCACACCAGAGTTGTGCTGACAGGGGATGATGGCTTCAGGCAGGAGCTCTCCCTGTCTACAGCGTGACCATCCAGAGGTAAGCACTGAGCATCATTAATGTCCCTGAACAGACTCACTGGAGAGCAGCATCATCCAGCAGGGAGACAGTGACTTTGGCACTCACCTTTTTAGCAAAAAAGCAGTGGACCCTTTTACCTTGTGAACTTCTGCAGCTTGCTGGAAACTAAATCCTTTCCAACACGGCAGGGGAGTACCAGATGATTGTAGGAGCTACTGGACAAGAAGCCAACACCAGAAACTCCACAGGGCTGATTCTGATGCTATTTTCTCTTCGTTTTATGCCGGTTCTGTTCATTAGGAAACCCTCCCAGGGGGCCACACACTGCTCACAGATTGTTTGCTGAAATTCCTGGCCTGGAAAACTTTGTGAACCACAGCATAACTGATCAGGGGAAGGAGAACCATATCAGAACATCAGGATCAGCATCTCAAAGTCCAGATGAAGAGCCAGGTCAAGAAGAAACTCCTGGTCTTGTCTGAAGGTGCTGCCAACTACATTTCTGATTCCACCAGCTCTCCTAAGGGCTACCCAGCATCAGCTATGTATGCTCAGCTCACACTGAGCAAGGATAGCAGCTGCTCAGGCACCAAAAAAAAAGCAGGTTTCCAGTGAAAATCCATTCTGAGCAGTTATCAGTCACCACAGAGGTGGAGCCAAAGAGCAGCTACTGGCAAGTCACAAGGAGATATGGCTGTTTCCTGTGGCCTCAAACTCCAGGGAAACAAGCCCTAGAACCACTGTGTAGTGTGTAAATAGGACCTAAATTCACCCAGTGTGAATTTGAGCACTGTCTTTACATGGGATGCACGAGGCAAGTGGCTCAAGCCAGAAAATCAACTGATGAAATGCTGTGGTAGTGAAAAAAAAAAGAAACAAAAAGAAAAAGATGACTTCCAATCCTGGCTAGCTGCAAGAAAATTATATCAGCAGCAGCCTGACTGTACCAAGGGCCCTGTGGGCTGTAACCACAGGCATCTCTTTCATTAGAGCAGCCAAACTGCAAAGGCAAGGGCTCTCCTGCAGCAAAAGGCCTCAGTTCCCAGTGCTGTGTGTACATTAAATCCCAGCAGAATGTGCCCGTCCCACCTTTGTACCACGGGATAATGGTGTATTATTTTATAATTCCTACAGCCTCTACCTTTGCCCCCCTCCTGCTTTACTCTAACTGCCAGAGAAAGGCAGCTGAGCTGACTGCAGCCCCACTGCAGGAACAGGCTGAGCCACAAGCACTGACAGGCCATTGTTTTGTTCTCTGTATCCATGCTGCTCTGAGCTGAAGTTTTTATTCTGTTTCCAATTAGAAACCCAAACTGCCTGTTGGGTTAGGTGACTTGCACTCTCTAGGCAACCCAACAAATATTTTCAGTTCAATCCTTATGTTTCTGACCCCTGAAAGCACACGGAGCACTCTGCCCAGACACCCTGTACCCCACAACTGCAGGCCCACCCCCCATGAACACCCCTGCACGTCCCCTGGGCACGGCCATGACTGCTTTCATTGTGGTCACCCTGCAGCCGTCCAGCTCTGCTGACCAGCCCAAATCTCCAGTTTGTGGGCTCAGGCTGTAGCCATAACCCTGGCAGAGAGTTATGAAAGGCAGGGCTTGTCTCCCTTTTAGCCCACAAGACTTTTAGGACCATCTCCGGGCTGGCCAAGCCAGAGATGCTTTCATTTTCTTCTTTGCGGCACTTTCCCCTCACTGCACTGTGGGACATCCATTCCAGGCCTCCTTCCTCGGCTCTTCCATGGAGAGAGGACCTGCAGGGAGGTCTCCTTGTGCTCCCTGCAGTGCTGATAATGTCACACACCCCACTGTCACAGGCAGAGTGACATCAGTGCACGCCGGGTCCCCCTGAGTCTGGAAGGAACGACAGGAAATATTTGTGAGGCACCAGCATTTGGGAGTTCAGTGCCCAAAGGGGGCCTGCCCTTGATGCCATGATGATTTTTTGCCTTTTCTTTTAAACCCCTTTTGTGCCTTTTTGCAGCTTCTGTATTCCTTAGTGCTTTTGCCTGCATTCTTGGACTTGTTTGTTAAGCTGGGAGATGAAACATTTTAGAGGTTTCATAGTCAGGGATCAACATGCCCCAGACACCAAGGTCCTCTCCAGAACACATTTTGTAAACTGAGATAGAACCATCCAGGGGAAGGTTCCTCGGGGAGGGGGACTCATGTTAGCCTCTCACTGGGGAATTTATGATACATATGCTAATTAGTAACACCTATAATGTTATACCAGATCTTTTGGGGGGAGCATTGTGGTGTATTGAGGTGCATTCGACCTGGACGTAGTGCACCTAAGGATCCTTAAAATAAATACCAAGGTAAAATCCCTTTTTTTTCCCCTTCTAACCGTGTTTGACTCTTGATTTTAAGACCAGGAGAAGGCATCACCCTGTGCCCTCGGAGCAGCTCGGACCTGCAGAGTGTCCGTGCCGGGCTCGGTCCCCCTGCGGGACCCGCGGTGCCACCTCCCCGTGCCACGGCTGCGAGCGAGGCGGCGGCGATGCCGCCCCGTGGTGACACCGAGCAGCGGGACAGGGGACAGCCAGCCCAGCTCGGGACAGCGCTGTCGGGACCCTGGACACGAGAGGAAGGACACGGGGATGAGCAGCAGACACCGACACCACCAGCGCCGGCAGCAGCAGCTCTGGGATGACGATTTAAGGATGTGAAAAAAAAAAACCCAAAAACTGCACGACAGCAGCAGCAGTCAGAGGAGGGGAGTGAGAATACGTGAGGGAAGGAGTGAAACTGAGCCCAGGAGGAAGGGAGGGGTGGTGGGAAGGTATTTCATTATTTGCTTTTATTTCTCGCTGCCTTACTCTGATTTGATTTGTTATAAATTAATTTGCCCAAGACGAATCTGTTTTGCCTGTGACAGTAATTGCTGAGTGATCTCCCTGGCCTTATCTCAACCCACGAGCCTTTCATCACATCTTTCTCCCCCTATTCAGCTTCTCTCAAATAATTTTGAATGGTTACTCGGGCCTGGACTGCCTTACAGGACCAGAAGCAGAACAACCCTTATTTAGACTATACCAGCTTATAATTTGAGTTATTTCAAGGGGAAAAAAAAAGCTCCAGAGATGGAGTTTCAGCTTAGCCAATATTGCATTGAAACAGCTGTAATGCAGCTTATGTGAACGGGGCCAGACCAAGTGAAGACAACTGAAGAAAACGAGTTATCGGGCATTTTACCTTTTGTCCCTGTTTTGCAGGTGTCCCCTCTGCCACCCCGGCCGGCAGCAGTTAAATGCGGTGCCAGCAGATGGCAATCCAGGAAGGGTTTGCGTTCCCAGCAGCTGCCGGAGCCAGGCGGGCTGTCACAGCCACGGGGACCAGCGGCCACCAGCAGCTGCTCTCCTGCCTCAGCAGCGCAGCAAGAGGGTCAGGCAAGCTCCGTGTCACTGCAGCCAAACCTCTGAAGGAGCTCAGAGGCTAAAGAGAATGCCTGGGTGTTTTAGACTATGGCCAACCACTCTGCAATAGAGACACCTTCGTGGTATTCCCCAAAATACCCATTTCAGTGTGCCTTTAACTCATTCCATAGAGTTCTTACCCATTCCAATGGCCTTTAACTCATTCCATAGAATTCTTACCCATTTCAGTGAGCCTTTAACTCATTCCATAGAATTCTTACCCATTTCAGTGAGCCTTTAACTCATTCCATAGAATTCTTACCTGTTTCAATAGCCTTTAACTCATTCCATAGAGTTCTTACCCCATTCCAATAGTCTTTAACTCATTCCATAGAGTTCTTACCTGTTTCAATAGCCTTTAACTCATTCCATAGAATTCTTACCCATTCCAATAGCCTTTAACTCATTCCATAGAGTTCTTACCCATTTCAGTGAGCCTTTAACTCATGCCATAGAGTTCTTACCTGTTTCAATAGCCTTTAACTCATTCCATAGTGTTCTTACCTGTTTCAATAGCCTTTAACGCATTCCACTGAATTCTTGCTGGCTTCTCAGTGCTAAGCCATGGGGAGTTCACCCCACTGCATGTGGTCACTGCCTGCTGTGATTTAGCAGTGCCAGAGTGTCCCTCTTCACTCCCAACACTGGAGGTTGGCTGCAGGTGGATTCCTTTGAGCAGTGCTGTCCAGAGCACAGCGCTGAACTCACACACTTTGGCATTTCAGGCAGCATAAATCCATACATACTCAGCCCATTTTCTCAAGTCCCCATGGCCAGGAATTCCCTTTGGCCAGCTCTAGAAGAGCTCCTACTTTATGCACTGAATTGCAGTGATTTGCTGTTCATATTTCCCTCTTCCCCCAACAGCTTGTGAATACGGTTTAGATGCAGAAAACATTTTCAAGATTGCTTTAAGCAGAGTCCTCCTGCATTTTCAAAGGCTGCCAGGGAGCAGGTCTGATGTTCCCTGCAGACTTGCTGTGCTGCCTCTTCTGAAGGAGCAGTTCATGTCCACAAGCCACAGGACCAGGGACACAGCAGAACCCCAAGGACTGAAGCTAGAGCAGGAATTCAGACAAGCCCACATGCTTTTCCTTCATGTTTCTGTCAATGGCTCAGCTCTGTGCTGAGAAAGAGCCCAGCTCAAGATGCTTGTCTGCTGACTGTGCCTTACCTGGCCTACATGGGAGATATCTGCTCAGATTAGAGTCCAGACTATTCTTAAGCCTCTGCTTCTACATCTGCAAAGTGGAGAACTTAGATCTGAAATGGGGAAGACTGCTCGGTCTTCCCAGCACTTGAACAAACCTTATTAAATGCAGGCACATCTTCACCAACATGAGTTTTCTTGAGAAGAGGTGAACTATTGAATATCCCTCCACAGGGCAAACTAGTATGGCAAACACATATTGAAGGACTTGAAGTGACCATTTGGAGTCATTAAAGGGGATATGAGTGACCTGTCCAGTGAGGGGTGAGATTACAGCAACACCCAGCTAATTAATAGACAGGAGGTCCCATCCATTGAACTACTGACTGAGCTGGTGCTTTTAATTAGACTCAGAGTTGCTGTGCTGCAGGGCTGCTTTCCAACCCCTCACCCAGGACAGAGATTAGCAGTAGTTTTATGCTAATTTATGTTGGCTGAAAAGCTGGTGATTTTAGGAGACATTTAGATTTCAGGGAGGAACTACTTATTAACATTCATCTCAGCTCCTATAAATACATTTCTAATCCACTTCAGGGTTTAGAAGGCTGTGGATGGCAGCTGTGTCACTGCACACATTGGATTTGTTGCAGAGCAGGGGTCGTGTTGGGTCAGGGGGCTGTTGGAGCAGAGCAAGCCTGTGCTGTGACAGGGTGGATACAGCTCCCAGCTGTGGGACGTGGTAGGTGGCATTTCTGTGTTTGATAGGAGCTGGATGAGTCCCAGGACGAGCACACACAGTCTCTTGGGCTTTTCCTAATTCTGGCTTCTCAAACTAACTTCAGGTTACAGAGGAGGTAGAGCTCAGCTTTTTCTTATGCTTCTTCAGGGGCTCTCTGAGCCTCTCCTTTGCATAGCAATTGTTCTCTGTCTTGCATTTCCCAAACACCTTCGTACATCCCTTTGCCCCAGAGGAATGTAGAGAGCTTGAACCCAAATTTTACTTGCTAATATGAAGCAATCACTCATCACACTTTCAACTTTGCTACTCCCTACCTAAACTGCTCTCTCCAGCTTAGCCACAATCCAGTTGGATATGGACATCCCAGAAAGTGGCAGTATTTTCCAGACTCTCTGCACACACATCCCCATGCACTGACCTTTCCCCCCACGCCTCCATTTACTTTCCCATCAGTAAGAACTGGTTCCAAGATAGCTTTTTTTGCTGTGGCCAGTCCATATTGGTTTTAGCCACAGCAGCAGCAAAGTTCTGTTTGGTTTGGCTCCCCTACTGTAAAATCTCTGCTGTTGCAAAGTCTCCAGAGGGTACAATGGGATCCGTAAGCAAAATCATAACATACAAGACCTAGAGCCCTAAATCCACATTTCTAGAGCACTGAAACAAAGAACACACTGTGAGTGGAGCAGCACCATTCCAAACAACCACCAGCAAACAGCTCAGAAGCTGGGAGAGGTTGCACCACACCAGCTGGCAAAAGAGCTTTTGGTTCCTTTATGTTCACCACACCAGCTGGGAAAAAACACGGCTATGGGGTGGATAAAACTAAGAATAACCAGCCCTAAAGCGACAGTCATCACCAGACCAACAGCTGCAGGGAGGAGAGGTGCTACTACACCTCTGTTAGAAAGCAGCCTGCTCCATGCCTCAGCCTGGAGCAGATTCAGATGATGCTAAACAAAGATGTCTTAAATAGCGGTGAAGGCGTCCTTCAGAGGGGAAGCAGGCAGTGACTCCTCCTCGTGTAACCATTCCCCGAAGTGAATGGCGTTGGATTTGTGTCTGGAATAACGAGCTGGGTGCCTGAGCCCGTGGCAGAAGCAGCAAGTGGCAGCCATCTGGAGTGTGAGGTGGCCCCGTGCCAGCATCGCTCCGGTGCTGGGGAAGGCTTGGAGCAGGGGTGACTTGGAGCAGGGAGCACATGCACAGCGTGGAGAGAAGGGAGAGCAAGGGAAGGATCAAACTGAGGGAGAACTGCTCTTAAAGAGCCTGGAATTGATGTTTCACTTTGCAAGCAGTGTTGGAAACTGTAGGAAATATTGATTATTTGCAGTCTGTTTGCTCGCATGAAGACAGGGGAAGGAGGGAAACCTGAGAGCAACAGTAGGGGTGAAAAAAAGAAGAAGGAAAAAAAACCACTGAGGAAAGTTCTTAACCCCACTGCACTGAGTCAGGAAATCCCCCAGCAGTGAAAATACCATGATCTGAACACCAAAATGACAGTGGGGACATCACAACACAGAGTTCTCTGCCATGCTTGTAGACACAAAGATTGCCTCCCTTGCTGGGGGAGTCCAGGGTCTGTACAGCTTAGCACACGGACTTCTGTAGGACTGCCTGGCATCTTTGGCACAAGCCATCACAGTCCTCCCTTGCCTTATTCTGATACTACAACACAAAAAGCACTCGAGTGAAACCTTGAGGCCTTTTGCACAGTCCAAAGTATTTTTTTTTCCTTTCCAGGTTAAAAATCCAATACTATGGTGGTGTTCAGTCAAAGGTTGGACTTGATGATTGTGAAGGTCTTTTCCAACTTCAATGATTCTAAAGCACAGGCCAGGTCTGACCATTCAGAATACTTAAAATAAAATTGATTATTTTCTTGTTCTTTTCCTGATACGGGTAAGGTAAGGCTGTGGTAGAGAAACCCTAACACTTGAATAGTGTGTAAGCTTTGTAGCCTGCTGTACAAGGTGTTTATTCCTCTCTTCAGTCATTATGGGCCCCTAAAGTCTAAGCCCTTTGTGCTGCAAGGGGTTCCAGGCAAAATCTGAACAGAGGAGCCACGAAAGATGGGTTTGCCTTCTGTTAATGTGAGGATATCAACCAGCCTGTGGTACTCTCCTCTTGAAAAGTCAAGGCTTGTAATGGATGCTTCCCCCTTTTCTCTGTCCTTATCCCCTCAGGCTCCCCAGAGAAAACTGTTCTGCTGTTGAAGCCACACGTGAGGGTCGTGCCTGCAGAGAGAGCTAACGCAGCAGTGCCGTGGGCAGAGCTGGGGTCCCTTGCTCTGGAAGCACAGGAGAACAAGGCTTTCCCTCTAAAGGATGGGCAAGCTGGGTTTTTAGGTGAAACACGACAAAGAGTTTTGCCTTTTCCCCCAAATTAAAATGTGCTCGTTTGGGCTGATTCTAGGAGGAAATGCTGTATCACCAAATGATCAGGAGGCCAGCAGCTAACACTGATTTAGCCAGCCACAAACTAGAAGCTAGATCAGATCAGGGTTCATCTGGTTTTGTTGGTCAGGGACAGAGCATGACAGCTGCTTCTGAAGCTGCTGTAAAACCTGAGCAGTAAGGCTGGGGCAACAGCTTATCCTTGGGTTGTTTTTCAGCCCCAGGAGGGTGGTGGGTGCCCATGCTGTAAAGTTTTGGCAGTGCTGATGCTGCAGCAGGAGCCTTTTATGTCAGCTACAGCTTTTGAGGTCTTGGTTTTCAGCTGCCCCTTTCTTCTGGAGTCCCAGTGAACCTGGACTGCGTGAGCTACAAGCAGTTCCTACCCCAGCCCATTCCCTGCTCGGCTCTCGTTCTCCACCCCTCTCTCACTGCCATCCTCAGCTACTTCTGCCATTCCTTGCATCTCCTGGGTTTTAACGGGTGGCCCATTAGTTATCAAACATATTAATTACAGAGAGGATTGCTTTTATCTGCTGCAGCCCCAGAGAGGTTTGGGGATTCATGGCTGGAGAATGCAGTTTGATACCACCTGCCTTGGGGGAAGGATGTAGAGCCCAGGCCATTACACCACTCTGATTTCTAATGGCAAAAACATTCACGTTTCATCCACAGACAGCAACAACAGAAATCATGTCCATGGGGTTTGTGTCAAGTGGAACCTTCCCTGCAGGTGCTGCATCCCTCTGGAGTAGCTGGACTGGGATGCAATGGGGAAAAGTGTCTGCTGGCACTTACAGAGCAGCTCCTTCCAGCCACCAGGGAAAAGGCTGTGCTCTCCAGGCCAAACCTGGATGCTGCTCTTCTTCAAGAAGGTATTTATCAAAAAGTCTGTGCTCTCCAGGCCAAACCTGGATGCTGCTCTTCTTCTCCAAATAGGCATTTATGAAAACTTCATCCGGTTCTCTCAGAAAAACCCACTAAAGAAAAGGAAGCATGGCTGGGTGATGGGAGAAAAAGAGTAAGAAATCAGAAATGAATCTCTGCCTCTCCTTTACATCAGGGTCTCCAGGACCTCTCTAGTGAAAAGCACCTTTTTGGTTTCCCTGTGCTGGGAAGAAAGCCGTGCTTTGCTGGTATCAGCCATCTAATTAGGAAAGGGGTTGTGTGAGTGAGCAGGTAGCTCAGGAGCAGATCTTTTGTGAGCAGAGCTAATTTCATTTGTGCAAAGAGAAATGTGGGGCTTAGGCTGAATTATCAGATGAATTACACCGACAGATCATTTGCCTTTGCAGTGATTTAATTATCAAAGATCTTGCAAATGAAGGGAGGCGGGGAACCAGATGAGGGACAGAGCATTTCCTGAGGGAAATGTCAGCTTGCCAGCTGCATCCCTCACCTGGCTACGTCAGGCCAAGGTTATTAAGGGAAGGTGACACGGTGCAGTCATTTGTGATGGAATTCTGTACGTCTGCACTCCCTCCAGTTGTGCCTCTGTAGCTGTTTCCAGCAGACAAACATGTTCCCTGTGCAAGGAACTCACCCTCTTTCTCAGATGAATTATCCCAAGCACCTCAGACACTTCAACATTTCTTGTCAGGCTCATAAAACAAGTCTTACCTCAGCTGGTAATGAACCTGATGTGCTGTGACAGCCACAAGCAGGGCAACAAAGAGAATGCTCACATGTCAGTAGATCTGAGCAGGACCTCAATCTCCCACTACCAGAAAGAACAGGATGTGCCTCCAAAAGTGACAGTCATGGTTTCCTCACACAGGAAATTGTGAATGCAGAGACTGATGTGCCACGTTCTATCAGCACAGGATTCCTTTGAAAAGAGTTATTCTTTTGTGGACCTTGTTCTTACCATCAGGTCTGAGATCGTGCTTTGCTGGGACAAAGAGCAGGAAAGAATTCCAGATTGCCTTAATATCTTTTAAAAAGTGTTTTTCTGCCCACAGGAAATATTTGATGGGAGAAGGTAGCTTCTACATCACAGGTCATGCACTGCAAAGTGTCTGTACATTTTAAACAGCACGAAGGTACCTTGTGGAATTATAGGCACTGAAAATGAAATACTGCAAAATATGAAAGGGCAAGAGGCATTTTATAAGTAGAAGTAGTGGTACAAATCTTCCTTCTTCTTGAAAGGAGATCAGGTGGTTCAGGAAGATTCAGAGATTTAAATTCCCTTGAGAGGACTTATATTTAAATCAGCAGAGTTGATTACACTGCAGGGTGTTGTGATGATGTCCTTCAGTGACTGGACTTTACTGATCCCCCGTGGAATTTAAGCTGCACTCCCACAGTTATCTGTATGATTCACTCAGTTGTTTGCATTCAACCAGGCAGGGCACTCCTGCAGTCTGGTGGGGTCCACACACAGGAATTTCTACAGAGTGGTGTGAAAATCTCATAGCTGATGATTCTGAGTCTACTCCAAGCTCATGGCCGTGGAGATTTCCTCATTCTAAAGCAGGGGCCCTCAGAGGTCTATTCTCTTACACTCTCACCCCATTTTAATGCACACATTTGTTGCCAGGATAATCTTTGCAGGACTGAGAGCCCCAGAACATCACACACACGCTCTACATGCTCCTCTTACAGCTTAAGACACCAGCAGTTCAGCACATTATTCCTACACTTGCTACTCTTTCTCTTCATTCTTTTGAGCCTGTCATCAGAAGCAGAGCTGAAGCAGGAAGAAATGCTGATAATAAATTGTATGCAGAAGCAGATAATGTGCCTTGTCCTCCCTGTAGCACAGGGCTAAAGTCTTTGGAAATGGGAACAGGGATTTTGCTGGCATTAGTGGGTAAGACAGAAAACTCCACTCCCTTCCAGAAGCAGAAATAGAGAATCTGAAAGCTTTACAGAGAACAGCACTGAATAGACACTGACACAGACTTCATACTTCCCAAAACCATTGCCAGAGAAGGGTTGAATGCCTTTGCAATTCCAGTGGGAGTCACGGGGGTGTGTGGAGAGCCGAGCCGGCCCAGGATGTTTAAATGTCCCTTAACCTGGGTACACGGAACCTTTGCTTAAATAACAACAGGGACAAAAGCCCATCTTCAGCAACAGCCTGGCAGCCACACCCTGTCTCTTTTCAGTGTCCTCCCTGCAGCAAGGGACATCTCAGCTGGCCACTACCGCCCAGCAGGGAGGACAAGAAGCCCTCCTCTCCTCTAAAGAGCATCACCCGAGTTCAGCACAAGATCCATGTGGCAGAACGGAGCTGATGCCCAGGCACTAGAGAAGTCTGGGGTTTAAGAAGCTGGGAGTTGCTGCAAAGTCAGTCTGGGGCATGGATAAACCCTGCTTCCAGTGAGAACTCAGAGAGGTTGTGTAGAGCAAGGCAGAGTAGAAGGACCAAGTGGCCATGCAGAACCACGTGGTGAATCTTTCTGGGTAGAGGTCTTTGTCCAAATTGGAAATATGTCTTCATCTCTGAAAAGTGAAGCAATAAAGCAACATTTGTTGTTAACAGGCTAAAAAGAGAGATCAGTCTTCTGTTCAAAAGGAAGGGTTGTTCAATAAGCTTTTTGTCCAGTGTTTTCACAGAACAGTGGCTTCCCAGACAACTTGATCCTGGAGACAGAAGGGAAATGTATTCTGTGGCACACAGGCTGGAAGGGGGACCGAAACTGGCTATTAATAACCAGGCACATCAGTTAAGCAGAATCACACAGGGATATTTATTCTTTGCTCCACCAAAAATGAACAATAAATAAGAGGAACTGGCCAGTGAGCTTGTTCTGCTACTGACCCAGAGGCTGGGGCAGAAGGAGCTTGTGACTGCTATTAGACAAACAAAGGCATCAAAATGGGAGCTCAGACACTGTGCAGTTGTTTTTCACATGTCTTCATCCTGCCTGCTCTCCCCCTCAGCACTCTCCAAGCACCAACTGGGCTCCCCATGAATCAGAAAGGATTTCAGAGTTGGTTTATGGGACTTAACTCTCTGCTGCAGTAGAATAGAGTGGGGTAACATTGCACAGGGCAGCACGTGGGGTCTGTGTCAGTAAATGGCAGACACTGAGGTACAAGTGCTTTGGGGTGGAAGCCAGAGCAGTGCTTAGGGAGCCATGGCAAGAGAGGGATCCCTGCTGTTGAGAAGGGTCACTCTGGGGAGTGGATTAAAGAGAAATACCTGAATGGCTTTTGTATCACTTGTAAGATTATTTTTTTAAAGCTTAAACTATGATAACTCTTTTAGCACAACTGGCAGCAGCTCAAGATTCCTGTGCTGTGCTCTCTTGTACAGAACAGATGCATCCAAACAGAGGATTTCCTCAAAACTGCAGTGGAAATGGGTGGCAGAACAGAGATGGCAGTGTTTGCATCTATCACCGTTTTTCACTCTTCTGCTGTAAAGATTTCAACCATGTTTCCTCCAGACAGGTTTAGAAAGAGTTCATCCAGTCCTGCATGGAAATGCTGATATCTGAAATGTTAAAGTGTGTGGGTGGGCAGAGCTCTCTCAGCTGCATATTTTGTAAATGAGAACTGAGAAAAGAGATTTTCTTCCCTAAGATTGGAATTAAAACAAACAAACCAAGGAAACAAAAATTGGTGTAATGGGGTCATCACAAAATTGTTTTCCTTTCAGTATAAACTGTCATGATTATTATTTAATGATGGCAACTGAAGAACTGGTCTCCCCTCAACAGAAGCCCATCTGTTAACTGTGAATCATGCAAATAATGTGGCATCAGAGGCTTCAGAGAAGGGTTTAACTGTTCTGCAGCTCACATTTCCCATGCTCTACCCACCCTGCACTCAGCTTCATGGCCTGGCTGGGAGAATTTGGTCACAATCCAGGAATTATCTGTTCATATTTTAAAGATTTGCCTCGTGGGTCCCTTGACAGTAGAGAGTTGCTCAACACCTGAGTCTACAAGCACTGAGCTCAGACCAAAATGCCATCCTGCACAACAGGGAACTCCAGCTTAGGGATGGTTCTGCTCGGGAATGACTGATCAATACTGTGGTCACAAGTGCTGCTCAGGTGGTGCCTTTAACTTGTGTGGCTGTGTCTGAGACCTCCCTCACATCACCCGTGCTGTGAAAGAACCTTTCAGGGAATCACACCTAAGCATTAATCCTACCAGCTGTTCCTGCAGGCAGAAACCTGGGAGAAGCCCACAGGAGTCCAAGGGCTCTTTGCACACAGCCCTGGGTGGGCTGGGAGGGGCTTTGTGGTGACAACACGTCCAGTGTCTCGAGAGTGGCCAGGGACCGATACCAAGAACACTGAGGGCAATGCTGTCCACAGCCAGAGCATGGAGCCAGGCAGTGGGGAAGTGAGGTGGGAATACAAAACACATTTCCAGGCTCCATCCAGAATCCCCAGAGGAGAGCAGATAGCCCAAAACGTGCAAATTCCACACTTTTACACACCTCAGGTGTTGGTTTGCTACCGAGGCCCCTGCCAAGTGTCCCCTGGGGCACCAGCCCTGCCATGTGGACAGGAAGGAGAAAAGTCCATGAGTGACCCAATTCTCAACAAATGCTGCATTGTCCCCAGGGATTATTTGTCCATCCTGAAGGGAAACAACCTCATCTCCAAGAGGCCAGCCTGCTTTTCCGTGGCTACAACAAGGCCCAGGTGTTGTGCTTATTGTTTTTATTGTATTTATTGTGTTTATTGTGTTTATTGTGCGGCCATCAGTCGTGTCACGATGCCCTGGTGAGCTCTGGGACAAGCTGGGCTGGGAGGGTTAAAAACGAGAGCCCATTTTCAGTGACTGAAGCACAGTGGCTCACTGTCATCTCTCAGGTTGTATCTTAGCAACTGGCCAGCCAAAACGGAAGGATCTCAAAGTTTCTCCAGACCTGCATGAAGCTCCCGGGTCTAGAATTCGTGCTGAACTCCCTAAAAATAGGCACTGCTGCAAGAACTATCCTGCTTCAGGAGAAATAATAATAATATTCCAGACCACGGGCTGGAGAACACAAGATGTGTTTGAAGTTCAATCCTTGCCTCATTTTTCAACGAGTTTTTGCCAAGGTCCACATGATCCATGTGGGAGCTTGATGGAGGGTGACTGACATGTACTTGTGGCTTGGATCCTGGTGGAATCTGCTTCCCTAATGCCCCTTGCTCCAAGGGTTGTCCACGGGACCCTGTTTACTGCCAGCTGGCCCTACCTGAGCCAGCCCTCACTGACTTACCTAGAGCACTGCAAGTCCCTTCTGTGAGTGGTGCTAGTGCCATTCTGGGGACCTGTAAAGCCTTCTCCACGAGCTCACTCACAAAAACAAAGCTCAGGGCTGTTCCAGACAGAATTCTGCACAGAACAATGTAGCCCTTCACTGACAACTGTAAATCAAATTAGAAATGTTCCTAAAAATTAGCAGCAGCATCAGACGATGCTGAATTTCTTCAGTCATCTGTGGGAGGCGAAGTTTCTATAAATAAACTGAAGCATTGCAATGATGAAGTTCCAAACAAAGCCAAATTGTCAAAACAGCCCCAGAGCCTTTCAAAGCAACAAAACTCTTTCGGTCCGAACACAGGAGCGTTTTCAGACACGCTGAGCTGGACAAGAGGAGGGTGTATGGGAATGCACAGAGGGAAGGGCCCTGGGTGCTGCTGGAGCAGGGGACACATGACCACTGCATTTGCGTAGCACTTTGGGCAGGCAGGGACTAATAATTTTCCCTTTTCATGAAAAAGAAATGAGACAGAGGGAAGTCAGTCCATTTGGTTGGGGCCTAAGCAAGGAACTGGCTTTGCTTTCCAGGTTGCCACCTCCTGGACTGTGGTGTTTCTCCCTCAAAGCTGGTGGCAGCTGGAGCCATTTCACACAAATCTGAATATTTATCATATTTTAGATTCCATCCATTAGGGACTCCTGATTCAAAACCGACCAAAACACGTCTTTTTAATGTGCTCCACAAGCCTGTTTGTGGTACAGATCTCTGCCACTCGGTGCTCTGGCTCTAAAGACAAAACATATCAGAACAAAAACATATTTACAACAGATCCCAGGCTGCCAAGACTAACAGCTACCCCTTGCTTCAGCAGCTCTCCATTCACTGCAGCTGCACTGCAAGGAATATTTCAAGACCCAAAATATGCATTCACTGTGTTCACAGGATTCATGAGTTAGGGTAACAGAGGAATCCCTGTAGGAACACACAGATTATACTCACTAACAATCATTCAGAGATCGTGTTTGCTTCTTAAATCCAAATTTCACTCTAAGACTGACGGGGATCATTATGAGAAAGATGTGTAAAATGACCTGATTAAAAGCTTGAGACACGGGTCAAATAGTGCAAAGGAAAGAGTCCAACAACCTTCCTGGGCTTTTGCCCCCAAATTCCCAATGGCTGTTTTAAAAAATACATTCACTGGGGTCATTTCTCTGATCTCCAAGGGAATTTGTACACCTTCATTTCATGTAACACAAATTTGTCACTGATTGTCCCAAAAATTTACATACTTCTCAACAAGGCAGGAATTCAGCAATCATTCAGTCAAGTATTCATCAGCCTCAGCTGGTATAAATTGTGGCAGTATTTAAAATTCATTTGTCATTATTATACCCTGCTACAAAGCAAACAAGACATCCAAGTGCACCCACCCAGCAAGCAGCAGCTTGGCCCTACAAAAGGGAGAGATAATTTACTGCAAAATCAACAAAAGGGGGAAAAAAAGCTGAGCAGAGAAGCTGGATGGCATGGACAGGGAGAGAGCCATCATTTCAGCACTGCTCATTAGCATCATATAGCAAGCAAGGATGCAGGGTTTCAACACGTCTGTCTCTTCTGGGTCTCATAAATTCAACCAGCAACACAAATTCCTGCTTAAACAGAGCTCTCACTTGTTTATTCTTAAATACAAGGACGTGTACCAAGGGTTTGGAGGTGCTGTCAGGTGGTTTGTTGGTAAAGCAGCAATTGTAGCAATTCCAGGGGAAAAATACACATTCTTCCTTCTGCTTTCTCACTGTACTTTCATTCCCGTGTGCCTGGCAGGGAATGGGGGCATAGACTGCAGTATTGGGGACAGCACTTGATATTACAACAAAAGAAATATGAAATAAAATCAGCAATCAAAGCTGCCTCTTATGTCTTGGTTTGCAGAGAGTTCATCCCTGCTCAGAAGCATGGAGGAATTGGGGTTTTTTTTTAAGGGACTGTGTTTTATTTATCTAAAGAGTGCTGCATTGTAATAATACACTGTGCTTGTGAACTCCAGAGACTGAAGAGCCCTCAGAGAGATGGATTTATAATACAGCTCTGCATCCCAGGAGGATGAAAGAGCTGTGCAGCTCTGGGTTTCATTACCCTTTGGCCCCTCTGCTCAGGCTGTGGCCATGGGGAACCAGAGAGGCAAAGCTATTCTAGGAGACAGTCTGGAGATTAAATGTCTCTATTTTGTCACACAGAAAGCTGCAGAAAGAGAGAATTAACTCATCCTTCCCAAACCCCTGTGCGGGAACTACTTTTCAGAGGGGAAGCTTGTTTCCAGTGCCCCAAATACAGGCTGTGGAACACAATCTGGGAATTACCACAAGCCCAGAGGTCAGCGTGGGGCTGTGGGTCAGGCTCACCCCATGAAGGTGCCTCCAGCCCTTGTTGGGGCACAGGGACACGGGCACATGAAATACAGAGCTCAGAGCTGCAAAGTGCAGCTACTTCATCTCGTGTGCTGGTCACCTCCTCTGCTGGGACACCTCGAGGGCAGCTGCAAGGCATCCCAAACTGACATCTGTCACAAAACAGCCTCACTCTGCCAGCCTGGGACAGTGCAGAGATGCAGGTCAGAAGGTGTGGCAGTCAGAGGGATCCGCACGGTTTGGGTTCTCACCCAACCCTGGCTCCTTCTGCCTCATTTCTGTGGCATCTCGTCTGCAGATTTGTGCTTCACAAATCCATAAATCGGTGAAAATCATTTTTCCCCACAACACTGCAAAGTCGTTACGTTTATTCCTGCAGTTTCAAACTACTCAAGGGAGACAGGACCTGTAAACTCAGCACAGCTCTTCCCAAACCACCAAACAGCAGGCACAGGCACAAAAATGCATCGAAAGCTCCACTGCCAAAGAGCAATGCTTGGGGACCATCCTCAGGGTCTCAGCTGAAAGGTGACACTTGTCCGTGCTCCGGACAGGAACCCAGCTGGCAGCCCTCACTCGGTAACCCTCCCCAAGAGGCACAAAACAAATAAACCCTTTGCATCTTCCAGAAAATGAGATACACCGATGAGCTGCCCTCCAGGCTCACGTCTCGCTCCTCAATCAGCAGGCAGCAAGCACGAAAGAGTTAAGCCGAGCCTCGCACAAACTTTGCAGTGAGCTGAGCTCAGAGCCTCCCTCCCTTCCCTCCGATGCTCGGCTCATCCTCTGCCTGTTGCCTGTCGCTGCCGAGGGAGGGGTCTGGCTGCTTCCATCCCAGCAGCGCAGTTCAGCCACAGAAGGCTCCTCGCCCCCTTCCCCTGCTGCCTGCGAAGGAAGGACTCAGCGGTGATGCTGCTCCGGTGACATCCCAGGATCGGGAGTCAGAGCCATCCCTGCCGGGCAGATCCACAGCAGAGGAGAAAAAGTGCACTTGGCTGAAAGGACGCTGTCCTGCCTCCAGCAGTAAGGCAGCAAATCCTTTCTGCACAGATCCCACTGCCTGGGAGGAGATGTTCCCAGAGGAATCACCAGCAAGCTCGTGGTCCGAAGCAGGGACTCTGGTGCCTCATGCCAACACTGCTGCCTGCTCTGAAAGGTAACTGCGCTTTATTCTCTTCTCTCCCTGCGCACTGCCACAGCCAGCACTCTCACACATGTTCAGCATGAGAACAAAATATCCTCTCTGCCCCTAAAAGAGGAGACACCATCCACCCCCCTGCCACTCTTCTCTCCCTCAGATCCTCCCTGGAGAAAATACAAGCCATGGATGGAATTGAGAGTTTTGGTGTTTTCTTTGCATATCTTCAGTGCTGATATTTTTCTGTAAAGGTGACCTAGACAGAATACACTTGGTGCTGTGTGTTCAAACCCAAACCATCCTGTACTTGCCAGCCAGCTGGGTGCACTCGAAGAAGCTACATGAGTAATTGTTCTATTTTGTCCCACTTACCTGTTTGTAAGAGCCTGAGTGGGTGGAAAAGCAAAGGGGAACTCGGGAAAGTTGCCTGCACTTTCAGAGATGCTGTGCTGGCAAGTGGTGCTCTCACTGAACGTGGGAGTAGAAGGAAGCAGGTGGGCAAGACAAAAACATTTACTGCAGCTGCAGGATCAATTTGTCTGTCTGTCTGCACTGTCCTGGGGAAAATCTGTCTTTCTGCTCCCTTGTGACCCCCAAATGTGCAGAGTAGAGCAATGCAGGCTTCATAAACACTCCCCAGAGCTGAAGCTCCCCACACCCTGATAGCTGCAGTGGGAGGCTGGTAATGGCAGTGCCCATGAAGTTTTGGCTGATGAATTTCCTGGCTCAGCGACACACTCTGGAAAGAAACCCGTCTCTTGTTGTGTATGAAGGCTTCTATTTTCATTACAGATTTTTATTAGATGAAATATGTTGGGTTTGGGTTTGGTTTTTTTTAATCCCTGATTAAAAACAGCCACAAACTGATAAAAAAACCCCAAGTGTCTGCTTGGAATCAATCTGCACCCACTGAGCATCAGTGATCACTCAGAATTGGAGCATTGTTCAGCCAGAGAATGACTAAATCTTGAAAACTGAGATCACAGGGAATGTTCCTGTGTCCATGAACCTGAGGGCTCCTCATGGTAACCAGTGAGGTTCTGCCTCCTCCAATCTGAGTCATACATGGTTATAGTCTGACCTGCTTTACACCCAGAATTATTGTGTACCACTTCTTTTCACATCCTCTTGGTCTCTACAGTCATTCAGCTTCTACTCCTTAAAGGGGAGTATACAAAATCTAAATCTACTGGTATCCAAAGAGATGTGCTCAATGGGATAATTGGTAGCTTGAAAAGCAAAAATCTTTGGGGTTGCCTGGAGCTATTGAATTATTTCTGGCTCATTTCTGGACAAGATGCAGTTAATGTTGCAGCTTTCAGTAGTCTGAATAGTTGATTGCTCCTGACAAATCTATAGTCGAGCCTAAAAAAACCCCAAACAGTACCTGCTCCCCACTGCTAGTACTTCTTACTATTAATCTGTTCCTTTTATCAATAAATTCCCAGCTGAGCTTTACTAATTCAACATCTTGGTTTGTAGTTAATTATTGAACCTCAGACTAATGTCCTTAGCATTCTGCAGTCTAATTTTATGAAGGATATAAAGCCATCAGGCTCTCTGCTCGTTAAGGAGAGAAACCAGCTCTGGCTTTTTCTCTCAGGAACAGAGCAGATGGGATGGGCAAAGACATTGCTCTGTACTTTAACTCACACAAGTGTCACATTCCAGACTGGTTGCACTTCATTATCAACAGAGAAATCATATTGTAAGAACAGAAGTTTAATACAGTCAGTTACCTTCACACCCTCTGTTTCCCACCTGCTGTGTAACATGAGAATATTATTCACGGGGGAAGAATTTCCATTTATAGATTCCAAGTGTGAAAATCACAGTTATTGCCCTGTAATTGAGAGCAAAAGCGCCTAGCTGCCCTCCCTACACCTCTGCATCAGCACCAAACCCTCTGCCAGCATAACTGGCTCCAGAGGGGTTGGGTCAGCCCCTGGAAAAACACTGAGCTTGCCCACAGCCTCCTACACACAGCACAGCTCAGAGTGCACTGCCCACACAGGGACTGCAGAAGTCAAATCCCCAGGTCATTTTCTCAATCAGCAATTTGGGCCAGTTTATCACTGAGCAGGATCTGGTCCAATATTCCCTAAAGTGAGTGGATGTTATCTCAAATGCTTTGGTACTGAAGAAGGAGCTGGGAGGCAAAGTGTAGACAAGCCCCTGTGTCCCTTCTCCAAAAACTCAGCAATTCAGATGTTTCCCCATCACAAGAGCCAAAGCAGGTCTTTCTTGCTTGTAGTGAAAGCCTGAGGCCCCTGAAAGTCAAAATGTTCTGCAGCAATATGTCATCCAGGTGAAATGTCATGTGTCAGAGCTTTTATCATATTGACCTAATGGGTCATTCATTCTGATTATCACAGTATATTATCATGTGAATATTACTCTATTTACATCTCCTGTAGGTATATAAGCAGTGGACATTATAAATGATTGCACCAGTTTCTTTCTGTGCTTTCATTTTTGTTTCAGCTAAAACCAAAATTGTGGTCTTACCAGAGCAGAACATGACGCTTTTGGATGCACCATTTACAGTGAAATTTCAGCATTTTCATTTTCTGCTTCCAGCTGGAAGAACTGAAACTGCTAAAACGTTAAGATTGCCCCCATTTCTAGTAAGTTCTGCTGCCATGAGGTGAGGGAAGCGTCATATCCTGCAGCAGAGTTGCTCCAGGGGGACAGGTAGGGCTCTGGACAGCTGCCAGGTGCACCCAGCCTCAGGAAAAGAGGGTCCTGATACACAATAAATGAGACACACGGTGAAAAACACTGACTGGATTCATCTCTTCCCTCCCTCTCTGACGTCTGATTCCACAGACTGTGGGGCCTTCTTGCACCCATAAGTAGTGTGTTACCAGAGGAGACATTAACAATTGGATTTGCATGGTCTTTTCCTGAAGTTAAATACTCAGTGCTTCTCCTCTTCTCGAGGTGTCCCACAGGAGCATGACAGGGGTTTTCTTATCTATTTGTTCTAAAGATGCCACATACAGGCTAGGCTATTTTGGTACCTGGTGTCATTTCTGCCTCTCTCACTTTTTTCCTTTTAGAAAGCCGACTTTTTGACTGTTCCTAATGAGAAACTCAGAACTCCATACTCCTTAAGCAAGTACCGATAGCCCTGAATTAGGAGAGAAGGGATCCCCCAGAAGTCTGGCAGAGCAGAAAACAACCTTCCGCAGCTCACCCAAGGATAAACCACCTGCTGTGGGAGAAGCTGGCAGAAAGCTGATTGCTCAGTCTGTCTGGAAAAACAACACTTGCAAAGACCAAAGCTGTGCAAACCTTTGCAGCTCAGCTTGAGAGAAGGACCAAAGCTTTTCATCTGCCAAAGGAGGTGACCTACCAAAAGGAGGCCCAAAGTATTTTTAGGACGAAATAAAAGCCAGAAGGAAGTGTAAAGCACAAGTGTGATGCTTGTTGTCATCGTGACAGCAACGTGCAAAATGGTTTGCAAAGGCCTGTCCCTCGCAGTTTGCTTAACTGTGTGAACAGCAGCCTTGACACCGAAAGGATGGAGCATCTCTTGCTGAAGCCATCGTGCCATCTGTGCTAAGTTTCCTCTCCTGACCTCCTTTGTGAGTCTGGTGAGGGGAGACAGGAGATCTGAAGGTAAACACGGAAAATGGACCAAAGCTGACAGAGAGCAATGACTGAGATTTATTTCAAGTTCCGTGGAAACCTGACAGGCCGTGTCCACCTTCCAACTCTGGCTACTGAAGTAGACACGACAGCAGACAAATATTCCGGCCTCTACGTGTACGTGGGATTGTTCCTAACCCTCCTGGCCATCCTCCTGATCCTGCTTTTCTCCATGCTCCTGCGCCTGAAGCACATGGTCTCCCCCATCGCCTCCCCAGAGAGCACCGAGAACGTGCAGCAGTTCACAGACGTGGAAATGCACAGCAGGATCCCCACCACCTAGGGAGCCCAAAGCAAAGAGGGCTCCGTGCTTGGGAAAGGTGTTTTGTTCTGCAAAAAGGGGGTGGAAAGAAGCTCTTGCTGCCTGTTGAGCCCCACAGCTTCTTGCAGAACCCTCAGCAGCATCTGGAGAGTGTCACTGGGTGTTGGCACTACAGGCAGCATGTGTGCACCAGTCTGCATAAAACCGACGTTGCAGAAGCCTACTCCTGTCAGGGAAGGCTCACATCCCTCTAAAAACCTACAGAAAATGGGAAAAGCCACATTCATGAGAACCAAAAACCCAGAGAAACACAGCAGAATGTGTCCTGGAGCCTGAGTTTGCTGACGTCTCTCTCTGAATCAACAAAGTGAAGTGGTGTAAGTGGGAAGAACCCACAGGGCACGCACACAAATTGTCAGAGGCTTGAAAATTCTCAGGCATTTCTCCCATTCAAGAAGGAAAACAATAAATTGGTTTTTTTCCACTTGAATGGCAATTAAACAATGGAGTTTCTGAAATATACAAATGTTTCATCAGCTGCTGGAACTACGTCTTTCTCACATTAGAACCCATTTAGTTGCATGCCAGATATCAAAAAGAGACAGAACTTTAAAAGAGGAAAGAAAATAAAGCCAAAACTTAAGCAAGGTTTAAAATAAAAAGAAAGCAGCAGCAGGAAATGAGATAAAAAACCCTTAAAAGACTTTCTACCTCTTCCTTTGTCCTCCTTTACATCAATTGAGCTGAATACAAACATTTTTATGCCTTTTGGGCTCCCCAGTATCTCTCAGTAATTAAAATGCAGTGTGAGTTTTGGGACCCCAATTGACACTGCTCTCCTAACAGACTCAAGTTCACAACAACATGTTCTCTCATATCCATATTGGGTTTTCTTCCTCAAAAGACAGATAAGTTCTTCCAAAGTTTTTTCATTTGTTTTACTCCAAAGAAAGCTGAGGAGATGCCAGGGCCTGGCACTGCAGAAAGGAATAGTGGGAACAGCTTTGGACACAGACTAATAGGGAACATGCAGATGGAAAGGAAACTCACTGAGCACTGAAAGATACGATTGGATTCAAATATCCCGATGGAATCTCATGGGGGAAAGAAATGTTTATTTAAATTTATGGAACAACAATCTGACCCAGTCCAATGAGTGGCATACAGAGGTAGGCTTTGCTTCTGTGGATGGAAAAGATGGAACCAAATACTGCAAATCACTCCTGGGAGAGCCACTGCCTCTCACAGAAAAACCTTCAGTCAATTGTTTCAGCCACACCTCTAAAGGGCAGGTATTTTACACAGCTTATCCACTTTATTACAGTTCAACTCTAGTTTAGCAATAAAATCCCCTGGATGCTTTCCACATGTACATACACTCTTATTCACCAATTTTCCTCTCTCCAAGGGCTTGGAAAGTGTAAAGTCCTCACACAAACCCAGTGCAAAATTAGAGAAGACACTGTCACATGGAATTGTGATAGTAGCACGAAATTGTTCTTCAAATGCTTTGTTTACCACAGGTTTTTTGCTTTCCTTTAAAGGTCTGGGTGAGCTGTTTGGACTGGGAACGTGGCTTGTACAGATGGTTGGCAGGGGGGAAGCAGAATGATGAGTAAAATCCACACTGGATACACTGGATCCATGGGCAGGACTAGTGTTACTTCTCACTCCTGTATTGAGTCCAAAACCATTTAAACATTGCCTCTTTACACTGAATAACTCTTTTTTACTTCATTAACCCCCACATCTGTGAAACCCAGAATCCTAGAATGGTTTGGGTTAGAAAGGACCTTAAAAATAATCTCATTCCACCCCCTGCCATGGGCAGGGACACCTTCCACTATCCCAGGTTGCTCCAAGCCCCATCCAACCTGGCCTTGGACAGTGAACCCAAACAGTGATTGTGTGAGGGAATACAGCAAAAAACTCACTCTCAGCAGTGTCTCTCCATGCCATGCTTGGCTGCGCTCCCCTGGAAAATGGCAGAAGGCAGGTTACCCTCTGTGGGGACAACACCAGGCAGGATGGTGGCTTCACACCCCATCTAAAGATTGGCTCCTCGAGGAGTGCTACTCTCAGTACTGCACATGAGCCAAAATTTTGTGTGATGATCTGGATATTAATCCAACTGAGACAGATGGCTAGTGAGTTAGTCAATGACATTTAAAATTAACAAAAATCTACGCAGCTCAAGTTGGCTTGGTATGTGTCATTCATTGAGCCATCATGGGGCAGCCTAGCCCAGGCTCAACATCTGACTTACCCAGTGAAACTTCTCCATTCAAAAGCTACTTCTTACCTAGACCAGAAATGTTCTGATGTATTAAATCAGCAACTAAACCACCTTAGCTTCCCAGAACAACTGTCTGCAGAAAAGCCTTGTATCCAAGAGTCTGCAGGACAGACTCAGCTTTTATTGACAGACTTTTATTGACATAAAATATCCGACCTACTAATGGGAAATGACAGTATCAGATTCTGATTGCTCTGATCTCAGCCAAAATAGCCCCTGAGGTACATGTCAGGACTGAGCTTCTTTCCATCACTCTAAGAAATATTAATTCAGAAGAGTCCCTCAACCCTTTAAAACTTACTCAGTAAATATCCTTTAAATAAATGAGTAATCACTTTATATATCAGATAGTATCTTTGGGCAGACTGTGTATTTTTAGTTAGCTCTCTTATGGAAGGCAGCCCTATCTTCTCACACGAAAAAGACAAGTTTTCCTTTCTAAAGCTTCATTTCACATAAAGTCTCTGTCCCACTTGACACATCTCCAGCCCCAGTGGCACTCAGGGTGCCTCATTTATCTGTACAACGCCAGTACATTTTAAAGCCTTTCCCACTGAGAAATAGAAGAATTCCTTTCCCCTCTTTTCATTATCATTTGCAATGTCCCAGACCTGAGGGATGTCTCTGGAAAAAGAGACTGTTGGGATGTGTTGAGCTGTTTGGTGAGTGGCCTCTAGTGGAGTTTGGCATTCTTTGGCTTTCAAAAGTGGTTACTGGAAACTTTGCACGGGTTTGCTGCATCTTGGAGCACTGCAGGTCTCACAGCCATACCATTCCCCTTCAGCAGGCTGTTTCCTTCCCACTTGTCCATCTGCTATCGAAAACGGGGGGTTTTTGCAAAAACAAAGAGGCTTAGTGCTATCAGTGGTGAGTCTCTGACTGCTCTGTACGTTCCCACCCGTGCACCTGAAAGACCAGCTCACGTACAGGCTCGGGTGGTGCCACTATTCCAAACCAACTGCTGGCCACAGGGAGTGGCTGGGCAAGAAAACCTGCTACCAGTCTGTGTGAGTATTACTTGAACCAGCACAGTCAGCCCCCATCCTTAGTCCCGTCTCAGACACTGGAAACAAATTGAGTATTGAGTAAATTCCTCACCTCCTCCATGCCCTGCCTGCGGGGGAAGGCAGCCACCTGTTGTTCTGAAGGAGCAGCCCCTTGTGGGTGGGACTGCGAGGCCAGGGGGAGCCTCCTCTCATCAAACAACCAGCATCGCTCCCAAATCTCCCAGGGTTCTTAGTCTGGAGCTGTCAGGAGTATGGTGTGACACCCCAAACCAGCCAGGATTAATCCTTGAGTAATCTCACCCACATGATTTCCATCCACAAGTATGCATTTTCTGTATTAACAGACCCTTAAATATCGAGCAGAAAGGGTTGATATGTAGAATATGTTCCTTCTCTATGTCAGAATAAATATAAACATTTCTTTTCACATCCTTGCAGGGCTGCAGAGAAAAATGTGATTTTACAAATGACATAACCCAGCAGAGGATCAATCCTGATCCTTGATCCTTCCCAAAGGACCTTCTTGAAAAAGAAATAAAAAATGTTCAAAACACCGAAATTACGTGAAGTCACACGTCCATTTAACTGTCGGCATTAATGACAGCTTAGATGACTTGTCCTCACTAGGAACTTACATATCCTTACATGTCCTTACCCTGCAGTCACTAATGAGGTAACTGCTTATGAGGGAAGAGCCCAGGTAAGTGCAGCCAGGCAGCTCCAGCTTTAGAGCAAGTTTGGAGAGCAGGAGACACGCAGACAACTCCTCTGCTGGCAGGTAATGCCACAAGTCACCTGATTTGCTACATGTTAGGGAGCAAGTGAGGTGAAATTGTGGAATGGTTGTGGTTTTTTTCAAAGAAGATCCATCTTTGTGTTGTGGCTACACTTCAGCTTCATTCTGGTATGGACAGGAAGTTTGTTCACAGTTTATTCATGTGTCTTTCAAAAAATGTGCAGTTGTACAATGACATTCATGACTAGAAATTCAGACGGGGATATATCTGGAAAGGGGAAATTGCAAACGGTATTTTCTTGGTACATGAGCTGTAGACTCAATCGTTGACATTTTGGTAGAAAAACAAACCTGGAGATGGTGAGGTCTGCTCGATCTTTGCAGTGGGCTCCAAAAAAAGACTACACAGAATGTTAAGTAAAAAGGATAAATACTTGTGGATTGGGGAAGGTGTTTTCAGTTACGGTTCCTGACACAGATGTCGCATTTGTTCACAAAAAGGAACTGCATGTTATACATTCCATCTGCCTAGAGCCCTACCCCATCAAGCCCTCTCAGGTCTTCACCATCCTCAGGCTTTTACAGAAGGTTGTGAAGTTCCAGCAGGAGTAAGAGCAGCCTTCAGTTCCTCGCGTTCGTTCTGTCGGCACAGATACCAAAATAAAGCCTGAAAAAACCACAAGGATAATTTGGTTTCTTGTACACTTGCCCTCCAGAATGTGATATATGAACGTTTCCTCCTCAGTCCTTTCATTATCAAGAATAGTTAAAGTATCATCTAAGATGACTGATGTTAAGAGTGAAAAAATAAACTGAATTTGAATTTTGATGGATTGGATTTTTCAAAGGTATTTAGAATTTCTTCAGCTGAAGGCAAAAAGAATTTGTCCAGCTGTAGTCAAAGCTAAATTGTGAAAGCAGATCTGGCTGCAAGAGGGAAAGGTCTGTGCAATTCATATGCAATTAATAAATAACCCACTCCTTATACTCCCACTTGCATTTCATGGCTATGTAAACTTGTCAAACAAATGATGAATAATTCAAAAGACCTTCTCCTCCCTTCCTTCTCCTCTAGATTTATTAATCCATTTTCCAAGTATAATTTGATCAAGCTAATAGCAATAGCCACAGACTTCCTAAGCTGACTCTCTCTGCATTAATTCTCTCTGCATGGCCATAGTCCTACTCTCACAGTACCATTTAATAAAAATCAATTACCAGACAACAAAAGGCACCTGAAAGCCAAATGAGAGCTCAGCAACATTCTTTGATGCTTGAAATCTGTTCTTCTCCGCAAGCAAGAAATATATCTCATTTAAGCTGGGCTGTTGTCCTGAAGCCAGTTCCTCTTCAAGTCCTCAAACACTGGCACCACAATAGCTACTGGATGAAGTTTATTTATGCAGTTTTATGAAAAAAAAACCCAACAAAACACATCCCTACCAACAATGCTGAAGGATCAAGTAGGACCTGTGTGGGATATTTCTGTGTACCCCACAGGTGTGAGCACAGGCAGAGAAGCTCTTCCTTACAATGCAGGGGAGATAGGGAAGCGAACTGGCCCTGGGCTACCCTTTGAACTGTGTGGACAAGCAAGTGCTGCACTGGGACACTCTTTGCAGGACAGCACAAAGCCACGAGCTGGATTTGAGTGTACCACAGGCTTTGGCATCCTCCAGCTTCCCATTATTCTCCCCATATCAGAATTCTGTCTTTGGCCCAGAACTCACAAGTGGGTGTTTCTAGTTTACTCCTTATGCCTTAGCAATCCTAATTCAAATTAATTCATGGTCACAGCAGTGAGCATGCAGCACTTTTTGTAATGTTACTCCATAATCTTTAGGTTATAAGGACCTGTCCAAGTTGCTGTGGCATGACTAGGACATAATGCCTCAGGAAGCTCAAATCTGGGCCAGGATGAGGTTGCTGCAGTAGACTCAATGGCAAATCTCACAGCTTGTCACTGCAGAATCAAACTGACGTGGGTTTGCTGTTGTTCACAAATTTTTCATGCTTTCACACCTCGGAAAAGCTCTGAACAGCCCTTTCAGCACTGACTCTGTCAGGATGGGAGCACCACACCAGTTTGCACTTCATGTTGGCACCTAGAGGGGAAGAAATGTGACTTCTTGTTGTTGTTGTTTGTGTCCAACATAACAGAGGAAAGCAGGAGGCATCCTGAATGTAGCTGGTTTGGGCCAATGCTGTGCTGAATTTCCGAGGTGTTTATTGTTTCAGAGCACAACCACCACCGAAGGGATGGGTAACAGATAACCACAGCACAGCAATATTCTCCATATGCACTTCTGCAAGCTCCTCAGGAAGAAAGAAACTCCTGGGATCAGAGTGCTGAGGCTGCTTTTCCTTTGTTTGACTTTTGCTGGTACCTATCCATCAATTTACTATAGACACATTATTGCTCTGCTGACCTGCTTCCCTCCACTCACACTGCTCAGATGAATAATAATTTGCTGCAAAGCAATTTGGAAAAGAAATGCTGACAGACTGAGTGTATACTTAGCCTGGGTGTGATTTTGTTCTATTTCTACTTTTTCAGTGAACTTTGCTGGCTTAGAATTCTTAAAACGTCCCCAAAAGGCTACAGCTTTAGTGGAAATTCAGTGTATTCAAGGCCTATGCCGGACAGCAGCAATAACAAAGAGATTAGAAAGTTGATCACGCTTTGAGGCAGTGGGATGTCTTGAAGGCCTTTCTCTAGAAAGCTGCCTTCCATATCCATGAGCAAGTCACAGTTCAGACATAAAGCTTGTAGACAACACCTTTACATTTGGTGTCACTTCTGCCACTTACAAGCTCAGAGAAGCCTTTCCATCTTACGAATACTGATTAGTTCAGCATCGTTGCCTCTTTTTTTTTAATTTATTATCCTTCTGAGGAAGCTTGAGAACACAAGAATTATTCACACCTCAAGAGCAGGGGACAGAGCAAGATACTTACCATGAAAACTTTAGGTCAAAGTGTCCAGTTTATGCAGGCACACAAGTACCCATGACACAGAGAATATTAATCCATATGAGAGGTGTGCAAGGCCAAGGAAGGTCTGTTGTGAATAGGTGTGTGACTGTAGCTTTCTCCTACTGGTTTACTCATCCAGCTGAATCCAAACACAACAGCCACACAGGAAATCACAGGAATGAATCACAGCAGAGTGCCAGTGATGTTCATAGAAAGTAAAAATACACGTTAGGACACATAGGACAAAAAGACCAGTCATTTCTCACTTCAGAGCGACGTGACCTCCCTCACAGCAGGCAGCAGACGCTGAGAAAGCAGCAACAGCCAAACCAAACGCAGGAGTCAAAGCTGCACTGCCCAGCCCAGGACTTGGGAATGCAGACAGAGAATGAGTCTGCTTTTTCTAGGTATAACCCGCTTTGAAAAGTTTCTTTGGACAAGCAGCCCCTTCCGCTGAGGCTGGGTACAGCAAATGCAGCTTGGCTGTGCCCAGTTTGCCTCTGTGCACATTCCATGTGCTGCTCCTTCCATTCACCTTCGCACATCACAAGCGCTCACAGAAGAACACAGGAAACTGATAGAAAGGAATTATCTAAATAAAATCTTTGGATGTAATTTAAAGGTAAAATAAGGAGAGGACAACCAGCTCTCCCTGGACTGCTACAACATGGTTTGAGTTCATTGTTATTGAAGCAGGAAGATTTGAGAATTGCAAGGTTTTGTCTAACAGAGATTTTGTCTTTCCGGGTGTATAAATTCTCTCAGTGGTTTCCTTGAAGGAAAGACAAACATGACAAACAAACATCTCTACAGCCTGGAAGCCGTGAGAGCTGTTGCCACTCCCTCAGGTGATTAGATCCAGCTGTACCAGGTTTTCACTTCCCAAGGTATCATCTCTCAGTAGTAATCATCATTTGGTTTGGTTTTTTTTAGCAGACCAATCTGTAAATAAATGCAGTCTTCCTCTGGGGAAGGCTGTTTATTCTTTCTTGTAAGCGAGTCTGAAAAATCTTTTATTCAGTGTTATAAAGTATGAACGTATATTGCATTCTATGGAAGGAAAATAAGAGTTTGGATTCAATTTCACCAGACAGCTGGGGAAGGCAATTTCAATATTAAACACTGCCTCTTTAGTTACCACTGCTTGTTTTAAATTCATAAGAGAACATCAGGCAAAATAAAATATGTTTGTGTGGAGTTTTCATCCCTGAGTGACCATAGCCTAATCTTTGTCGTTCTCATCCTCCCTTGTGTTAAAGAAGCCTTGCACCTCTTCTCTCTGCTGCCTTTTTTGTCACTCAGCAGTCTTTTGAACAACCCTCAGCAGAGCTTTGCAGCTTAGTGAACCATCTCAGATCTGCAAAAATCCAATCAAATCAATGCTGGAACTTGGGCTGAAGAATAGGGCTGTGAGTGAGGAAATCAGAGGTTTTTCCCTTCTTGACCACAGGCAAACCATTTGGGGATGCAACATGCCTGGTGACAGAACTACTGCTCTCATTGTCTCAGAATTTCTTAGTGGAGCAGAACATGTTTTCAGCCATTTTCTTCCCAAGTCTTTCTATTCCAACAATATTCCTTGAGTGTATGTCAGTAAACCCATCAGCAATCAATTGACAATAATGCTTCATAGATCAGTCATTTTATTTAGTACAAACCTAGATAAAGTATGAGAGGAGTTTATACAAACTATTACATGTTCCCTCTTTGTCTCCCAGGGTAGTCCTTCATGTTTTTCTGGGTGTTTTTGTTTTGTTTCTTTGATTTTTATGTGGTAAGTGGCTGGCACAGGCTCTCTTTATCTATTGCAAAATTCATTATAATTGGAGTACTTTAAGATTTTTAGCATTTCTAGGGGGAATTAGTTCTTTGCAGAAGAAAGGTTTCTCCATTGTGGGATTCATACCATAATTAGACAAAATGATGGGATAAGTCCCAGTGGAAAAAATGCACTGTAATTGGTGTTCATTTTTGTTACATAAACCCATGGAGATCATGCTGGTTCCTCTTATTGCAGCCACTTCTGAAGCACAGACTTCAATTTAAAACTGATGTATCATTATTACCTAGAACCCACAAATATCTTCAAGACTTTCATCTGAGTCTGATGTGAACATTCTTCCTCTGAGCAAAATAAAACACCCCAAAGAACATTTAAGGTCAGTTTAAGGCATCTGCATTACTTAATCTCAGAAGCCACAGATTACAACCAGCCATGCTTTGCCTCGTGTTTGTTCAGGCATCCTTGAAGTCAGAACAGAAACACCTGGCATGGCACAAATCATATTTGTATGTCAAAGTAAGGCACACAGAAGAATTTCCTCCAGTCTGCACAGCACCTGGGACAAGAAAATAGCTGATGACAACCACAGAACAAAGGTACCAACCCCCAAGTACAGATCTTATTCAGTTCGGGCAAGATGTGGCCAGATTTTGTGGAAGTTAAACAAAAATATTTAAATGTGTTTATTGCATCTAACAAATTCCTAATGAGGATGGTTGTTATTAAGAATTAACCAAATATTTGTAATTAGTGTTTTAGGTGAAAAATTCCAGTCTCGCAAATTTTTGCTATTACCTTGCTGATATCAGAAAATACAGGATGTTCACAATTAAGCCAAGTCACATCAACCCCAAATGTATTTTTACAGAGGAACAAACCAGTGTTCTGTGTATATGCAATTCCTCCAGCTAATTAGCACCTTGGGGTAGGTTGTTCATAAACAGAAAACAGTAAGGGACCACTATATCCCAGCAGTACCTTGTGTAATACCAATCTCAGAATCAATGAAGATTTTACCTGAATCCTCAGCAAGTCACTGCCTCACAAAATAAAAAATAAAATTCCAGGTTCAGAGAAACCAAAGGGAATGATTTTACCTATGATGACAGAAATCTAAGGCCCTGGAGGGACATGGGACACTGCTTCAGAAGACATTTCCTTTTGATCTTAGGCATGAATCATTTCTTTAATATCAAGCTCATTACCTTTGGGAAAATTAATTTATTTTATTAGTTATGCCAGAAGTGTCAACAAATAACTGTGGGTGCTGCCAGGCAATTACATCCCTTTGATAAGGGACAGAAAAGGAACATTATTTGCCTCATGGCAAAGAGACTGGGTCAAGTTCAGCACTGTCTGACAGCAACCTGATGCTGTTCTACGCAGCAGTGGCCCAGCAGCCTGCAGGTGTCCTCAGTCCAATTTCTGATGGCCAGCTGCCCGTACCCACACTGAACGCTCAGAGCCATCACCAAAGGGATTAAACATGGACCATGTTGGGAAGGGTGAAGAATTTTTCAGCCTTAATAGTTCCACCTTCCAAGCAAGGCACATAAAGCTGACCTGTCTGTGCATCTGCCGTGTTTCACCCCACTTTTGGACAGATTTAAGGCTTCGCTCTACCCTCAGCCATCAGTCCAACCTGTGAAATGCTTACAAATCAGACAAATCAAAACCAAGGCCCTTCATTTGGACGGATTTAACCACGAAACACCATTTTAAGATGGCGCAGTGACAAGAACAGTGCTTTGCACTGTGCCGCTAGCAGGAAACACTGGTACACAAAGCCTCGTGTAATGAACACAAACATTCAGCAGCTCTTGGTTTCAGCAGGGAAAGAGAAAGGCAGGATTACTGTGGATGGAAGTACAGGTGGCCATGCAGAAGCATGCTGCAGGGTGAAGCAAACAGGACTATACTGAGTTCAGCAGCTCTCTCTACAGGCAAGATAATATAAAACAGTCTTGTTTTGACATTAGTGCATGCAGCAATAATGGCTCTCCTAAACCTTACACCAAGATCTGATTTAGACCTAAACCAGTTCAGTCATACCTGGGATGAATCTGGCAGTATTTCCCAGCAAGTTGTAGAATTGTTTATTTTAAACAGTTTAATGTTATCCTGGAATTATGACACAGAAATCCTGAAAGAAGATTCACCAGTATATGTTGATACCTAAATAAGAGGATATATTTGTAAAGTACACAGGCACACACACTCAAAGCAGTTTTCCAGTTGTAAGTATAACTTCAGATCTCTCTTACATGTCTCTCTGCATACATCCTTAGAACATTAAAAAATAAAAGCCACAATTTTTCATCTTTGTGAAATTCACTGCATACCATTAACCTCCTGGTTTGCCTCTGCATAAAATATTTCTAGCATTTCTGGTGATAAAAAGAAGGCCATAAACAGGAAATGCATGCAAATATGTTTCTGGTATTGATTTTTCTCAGTATATGCTGTATATCATGCACACACAAAAAAAAAGATGGCCCAGAGCTGTCAAAGAATCTCCAAGTTGAGCTCAGTGGTTTTGCTGAGTATCTCGTGGCTGCTGTGATCCCTAATGTCTAATGGAAACTGGACTGCTTGTAAATAATAAGCTATCATCTTATTAGCACAAACAAACAGGAGAGAGAAATGAATCATGACTGTCACTGCTTTTAGTACCCCTACTGCTGTTGCAAAGGCTTGGGAATGATGCAGAGGGCACAGTTCCTCTGAACAAGACTGGCTGCAAACAGGCAGGCTCAGTCCCAGAAACATCACTGCATTTTCAGACCTTGAGTGGATCTGTGTTGGCTGTGGCTGTTGATCGGCTGGGAAGTGAACCTCAAATGCTTTCACTGTATCACTTTGGTTCTGAGAGCCAGCTTGGGAATTAAAACCAGGCATTGCAAATGGGAAGATGCTAATGCTATGCAGAAAAGATGGAGCCAAACGGAGCCTGCAGGCTGGGTGTCCTCACTGCAGCGAAGGCAGGCAGCCCTCTCCTGGTATAAACACCACTGCTCTCTTCTGCCCAACACCCCTTTGCTTTTCTGGCAGAATTAGAGCAGCTTTTCATTAATTGTAAGGCATATTCAGCAAGTCTATGTATTTCCAAAATCCATTTACTTCATCAGTGGACTGACTTAGGTGTACCCGAATACTTCTGGAGAACAATTCAAACTGTCCACATAAACTGCTGCTGTCTCGAGCCAGCTTCTGGAGAACAGCAAGCAAACGGACAGAAGTGAAATTTAGTCTGAGTTCACACTGAGTTCACCTCCTTACCTATTTTTATGCTGCATGGCAAACAGAGATATTTGTATGTACTTGTATAATTGGGACTGTCTGGGAAAAGGAATTTGGCTCACTTGGAGCTCCTTCCTAAAGATCTAAAACTATTGGTTTGCTTGAGCATAATATTCTAATTTCCTTCAAAAATGCACATCAAAAAGAATAACTGAAACACAAATTCCATCTCAGTGCTTGTAAAAATGCATACAAGGCACCTCAGGATTTGATTATATTTGCACCAGCACAAGCTGCCCTCAGAGAACAAAGCTCAATTGATTTTAGGGAGTCTGATTTGCCTGGATGAAAATGAATTTTTAATAGATTTGGTTGTCAGAGGGATTATGCAGGAAAATGAAGTGGCAGGGTGTTCACACAGTGGACTGCTGCGGAGGTGTTTGCTGGCGGCCAGCAGGCAGGAATGGTGCTGTGTGTTTTCCACAGACAGCAAGGAACAGTGCCAAGCTGTCAGGGGAGGAGAATCCTGGGGGAGCTGAGGGGACCAGTTACCAGGAGACATCACCTCACTGAGTCTTCCTTGCAAGACCTCAGACCCCTTCCTACCTCTGCACACTGCCCTGGTTTACCACTGCTCTTCAGATTATTTCCTTTAGTCTCCCAATAACCCAAACACTACTGAAAATTGCCAGCTTTGAGAAATTTTATTTGATATGAAGCCCATTTTCTGGTTCTTTAAGGTGAGCATTTTATTCATGACAGAAAACTAGCAGAGGCCTCAAGCATCAGTAAGGATCCAGCTCAAGGGCTGGTACAAACCAGCTGAGCCACAGTCCCTGGAACAAGGATTGAAACACAGCATGTGCTGTATCCCAGGGCAGAGATGCCCTCCTGTTCACGTGAGAGCAAAGGCCAGCAGCACTTTCCTTTCATAAATGAGTAAGCTCCGAGCTTCCTGAAGCTCAGGTCTCCAGGAATCATTACATTGTTTAAATACAAAGCAAAACAGGAGTAACAAACAGATACATAGTTATAGATCTCTAACAAATATTGTTTGTGTGTTAGTCTTCGGGGCCTTAAGAGTCACTGAGTGGATTTCTGTCTCCTCTTCAGAAACACAAGGCCTTAAAAACTATGATTCCATAATTCCAGAAACAGGGGCTCCAAGGGACACCATCATATGTGGCAAAATTCAGAAAAATCCATGAGAGTTGTCAGATGGTGGACACTCATTCTGGCTAAGCCACAGCCTCCTCTTCCACACCACATGAGATATTTAATCAGCAGACAGAGTTCTTCCATGTGCTTCTGTGTCTGTCTTCTGCCAGTCAGCCCCGAGGAGGAGGAGATCCAACATCTCCCTGTCTCCAGTCAGTCTGAGCCTTTGTGTATCCATCTGTCAATCCAGCTGCTAAATTACAAGCCCACAAAGAGACAATCCAAAAGGATGTAGAAATGTTGTGATGAAATATTTCAAAGTACACTTTTGACATTTGCCTGACAAATGCTACTCTGTTATTTTCCCAGACCAAGCATCTCTGAATCATAGTAATATGAAGGAATTATTCCCCAAAAGATCCTCCATCTGATTTTCAAAGCTCCCTACAGTAACAAAAATATCAACCCTCACAGGTATAGCACTACATCTCAATGAGAGAGGAAAAGGAAGCAAACATTTTTTCAGTTTAAATTCATACAAAGCAAATCAGAAAGAGAGGCAGGACTATCTTTACTCTTTTTTGCACATGTATAAACATATAAAAAGTACTGAAATATAACATAAATTTAGTGTGGAGAAGTCTAATTGCTCTCCTGTGCCTCATGTCCTCCACTGCAGCAGTGTATCACAAGCCATATGGAGAATCAATCTGTGCACAAAGTACAAGGGAAAGGACAGACAATAACTAGCCAGTCGTTGGCTTTTTTTCCTTCAAAGAAAATCAAAGTTTGTAGACTCATACAGGTTTCCTACCTTCCTGTTGGTGTATATTTTTTAATGATTCATTATTTGATACACTGTGGCCCATGCATTTCAGGGGTCATCAGAGCTTTATCTCCACTGTTGCGGGTTAGCCTTTAGACTTCAAGGGCAAACTAAAGGCAGGATGTAATTTTCAGAAACAAAGATGTGAGATGACTATTTTATTTTCATGCACTTTCTTACCCCTGAATAATATAATTATAGAGCTTTCTGGGCAAATTGTGGCAAGCTGAATGGAATACAAAGCGACAGTGCTCAAAATGGAGCCATCCAGAAGCATTTCAAATACCAGCTAAGGAGAAGAGGGGAGGGATGTGTCATTCCTCTCTCAAAAAAAACCAGCTTGCACTCATGGCATCTTCACTTTCTTGCCCAGATGTTGTCACAGGAAGAAAGTATCAGAATATAAATTATGCCCTACAAAGCACAGATGGGAGCAAGCTCTCACAAGAACCTATCTTCCATTTCAGCCCTTTCCTAGCCTCTCCCTGGGGTCCAGGACTATATTAGGTCAGACTGAGCCCCTATTTCTGGACTGATAATATCCCACACACACAGAGCTTGGAAAGAGACAGTTGGCACTGCAAAGAGAGTCTGTCCAGCCTAAGCAGGGCCAGGTTCACACAGGGTTTACCCCAAAGGCTGCGGGCACTCAGCTGCCTGAGCCACGTGGCTCAGAGAATGTGGCTGCAGTTTATGACAACAAAGGAGCGCACAAAGGTGCAATCCCCAATGTTTAAGCCAGACTAAACCCAAGGTGCCCCAATTCTGCCACCTCCCTCGTGCTGGTAGTGCTGCTTGAGCAGCTGAGTGAGCTGATCTAACTGCTAACAAGCCACTGTCAGGTCAGTTCTCTGAACAGCATCACTGTGTGGTTGTATCTGTAGGAAGACAGGGCAGAGGCAGCAATGAACCAAGGCACAGCACCAAGCACCATGACCTCTACCTGCCTTAAATCTGCACAGGATCAGCCCAAAGTACCTCATTTTGAGAGTGATCTGTAGTTCTCACGGACCAGAGCACAAGCACTCGTGGGCAAAATTCTACTTATGCCCTACGCAACTTGTAATTAAAACAGCAGGTACAAATTAGCATGAAATTGAGTCCCTTAATGGATGGTTTTCCCTTTTCTCTTCAGTTTAAAATCACCCTAACAAGCCTAATTCAACGTGCAAGCGGAATGTATCCTCCAGTGAAAACTCCAACACAAAATTAAGTCACTGCAATTTTACATGTGAATATTTTTTCTTCTAACCCCTATACAGCATAAAGCCGGGAGTGCAAGCTGCAGAGGACGCTGCCCTGCAGTGACACATGGAAAAAAACCAACTAAAACCCCTAACATTTAATTATCCTTTACCAGGTGCTGGACCTCATCTCCAACACACCTGAAAAATTTAGCATTTTCCTTTCATCCCAAGTCTACCTTCTTGTCCAACAGCTGTCAGGGCCCTGACTGCACTAATAGGTCTTAATTACCCAGAGGAGCCTCAGCTGGGGTTTCCACTCACACTCTCTGATAGGGACTTTATTTAACCTTGGGGTCTAAGTAGAACCATAAAATGGTTTGGGTTGGCACGTACTCTAAAGTTCATCCAGTTTCAACTCCCTACCAAGGGCAGAAACACCTTCCACTATCCCAGGGTGCTCCAAATCCCATCCGGCCTGGCCTTGGACACTTCCAGGGATCCAGGGGCAGCCACAGCTTCTCTGGGCACCCTGTGCCAGAGCCTCACCACACTCACAGAGAAGAATTTCTTCCTAATCTCTAATCAAAATCTGCCCTTTTTCATTCCCCCTTGTCCACAGTCCCCTTCCAGCTCTCTTGGAGACGCTTTAGGTAAGAGCTGGGTGAGGCTAGGCAGAGCCACTAAGTCCCTGTGCACTCAGGACACCAGTATTGTTTTGTGCTATAGCATTTTTCCCCCAGACAAAGTGCCGTGTCTGCTGTCAGCACTATTTGCTTTAATCAAAAAATAAATACATTTCAGTGTGGCTCATTATGCTAAATGAAAACAACAGGGGGCTAATGAGCATTGTGAAGGAGGCATTAACATGGCAATCAGAGGTATCCTCAAGACAGCTGCATCTTTCTTCGAACACGCAGTGTATACAATTGTGACCTCATCTGTTAAATTTAATTCATGGAATAAACAGATTTAATGCCTAACTTTGGTTTATTTTTGAAGCATTGTGCATCATGTTACACTACAATTAAGAAACAAAACTGCCGGCTCGGTTTGTGCAACTGTTCAGGGGTCATTACTACTCTTCAGTGAACAAGACTGTGTTAACACATTTAATATTCAGAATTTTGGATACAAGTCGAAGTGTTACTCTCACAGTAAGTGCTGTGGGAGGCTTGGGCCAATGTCAGTCTGTACAGGGAAGGTAGCTGTGGCCCTGCTTTGGCAATGGCAGTTCTGAACACACCCAGCCAGGCTGTCCTTGAGTTATGTGGGTCCTCAGTGATGAAATAACACACGAAAGCAAAAACTTTCCGAATCCCTTTCCTAAATTTATTTATTTTTTACCTCTCCTCCCTGAAAGTCTGAAAACCTGAGACAGTCTTGGCTACCCCTCTAAACGCTGGCGGACAGTGGGCTCGTTAGAGCGGCCACTATCCCTGATAGTGTGGCAACGTGCGGGCAAACCCCACAGCGCTGTGGCACCTGCCTCGCGTGGGCGGAGGCAGAAGGACGAAGCCGGCGAGGCAGGACCGTGAAGACAAGCGACGTTAGGGGCCGGGAGGGCCGGGCCCGTGAGGGAAGAGGGCGTTCCCGCCCGCCCCCTCCCTCCCCTCAGCGCGGCCGCCATTTCGGGAACGCTGAGCGGGCGCGCGGCGCCCCCTGGCGGCCCCGCGGCCGACCCGTCCCGGCGGCCATGAAGTCCGTGTTCGTCACCGTGGGCACCACCAGCTTCGACGAGCTGATCGCCGCCGCCGGCTCCCCGCCAGCACTGAAGGTCAGGCGGCCGAGACACCGGCACCGGTTCCGGCACCGGCCTGCCCTCCCGGGGCTGGCGCCTGCGCGCCGCGAGCTGCCCCGCCCTCCCCGCTGCGTCCCGGCGGTGGTGCCGGGGTGCCTGAGGGGGCCCGGAGCGGTTGGGGGGTTCCCGCGGGGAGAGGCATGAAGTGCTGGTGGAGGAAGGGGAGGGACGGAGTGCGAAGGGGAGGGGGCAGCGGTACCCGGGCCAGGATAGTCGGGAACCGGGCCAGGCGCCGCAGTGCCCGAGCTCAGCACACCCCTTACACACCCCCTCTATCCCCGCCTTATCCTTTCATTTCACCCCCCTCTTCTCCATCCTTCTCTTCATCCCCCTCCCACCATCCTGCCCACCCCCTTTATCCCGCCGTTATCCCCTCCATTCATCCCTCCCGTTCCCCGCAGGCGCTGCAGAGCCGCGGGTACCAGAAGCTGGTGCTGCAGGTGGGCCGGGGCTCGCTGCCGCAGCCGCAGCCCAGCAGCAGCCCGGCCGTGGCGGTGGAAGTGTTCCGCTTCAAGGACTCGCTGGCTGAGGACCTGCAGAGCGCAGACCTGGTCATCAGCCACGCAGGTACAGCCCCGTCTGCTTCCCGGGGCTCCCGGGCCTTCCCGCGGGAGCTCGGTGGGATGAAGTCTCTCCGGCTCAGCGGTGAGCTGGGCTGGGAATGCTGAGGTCCACAGTTAGGGGTGGGTTGTTCAAGAATCCTGTTTCCACAGGAAGTAGGAGGATATGTCATCTTTCACTGTGTTTTCTGTTTCTCTTGTAGGTGCTGGTAGCTGCCTGGAGACTCTAGAGAAAGGAAAACCACTAATAGTAGTAATAAATGACAAGCTGATGGACAACCATCAGCTTGAGCTGGCCAAACAGCTCCACAGAGATGGCTATGTCCTCTACTGTAACTGCAGGTATGGAGCTGCTGTGGCTGTTCTGCTGGACAAGAATGTTCAGTCCCTGGTATTGCAGAACTGAGAATGTAACAAGGAAATGTACATCCTTCTCCATAACCTCCATCTGGATATTAGATTTTCAAGAATAGATAGATTAACACCTTGTAGTCATTTACTACACTTACCAAGCCTTTTGACCATGGCCTCTTCTAATTATTTTTTTCCATTTGAGGGCACATGTATTTAGATTAAAAGAAGAAGAATACTTGGCTTCAGGGGGATTCATAAATCAGATGTTATCTGGTTAGTAACTTTAAGTACCTCTGTCTTTCAAGTCCTTATTCAGGCTGCCCTTTTAACTAAACTTCCTGAATCCACCATATCCTCTGACAAGGAGTTTCACACATGCACTGCCTGTCACTTCAGGAAAAATAAACATACCAAACCAACCAACCAACCAAAAACACACCAAAAAAAACCCACCCCAAAATAAAGCACCAAGCAAACAACACACAAAAAATCCCACCATCACCAAAACTCCCAGTTCCTTTTGTTAGTGTTCATCCTGATTCCTGTTAGTGTCATCTTCTCTCCTGTTTTGACTGCATCTTACTGTTTTCTCTTTAGTTTTCATTGACTCCACCCTAAAAATAACAGATGACCTCTAAACTGAAGGCAGAGAAAATGTAACTCCCGTTACTTAGTCTGCATCCTGTTCCTTTGCCCTGCAAGCAGGATTTCATATATTTCAGAAGAGCTTTCTGAACGGACCAGGCCTGGCATTCATTTGCATGGAGCAAGTTTCTTAAACTCATTATCTTGGTGCTTCTGTCAGCTTTGGAATTTTTATTTCTTTGTGTTGGGCAATGCCAACCATTTGAGCCTTATTTGCAGCCTGATAATAGCGAGTAACAGATTGATGTAGCTGTTCTTTCTGGTTCCGTGATCAGGGGAAAACTCTGCCATGTGTTCAAATAGGATGGATTTCCTTGTATGGTTTATGGGGAAGAGTCTCAGATCTTGTTCAGTCTCCCAGAATTGCAACCAGAGAAGATTAAAAAGTTTAAAAGTTGAGTTTGTCTCTGAATGCTGATGGAATTGTGTTCTCAGCAATGCTGCCTACAGGCCAGTGCTGCCTGGGGCCTGCTGCTCTGTGCACTCTTTTCCTTTCCATACATATCCTTATTTATATTTCCATGCTAAAGAATTACGTATCGGTGAAGAGAAAGAAAACTGTATAAAAAAATTTCCTATGGGATGCATCGTTCTTCTTTAATTTTTGGTTTTGGTCTGTCTTTACAGCACTCTTGTGGAGACCCTGCAGTCGATGGACTTGTCAGCTTTGAAACCTTTTCCTCCTGGACAGCCAGAAAAGTTTGCTTCATTCTTGGATAAAGTTTTTGCGTTATAATAAACAAAACAGAGAAATAAAAATGTTGGAATAAAATGTCTCATCTCCTACTGCGGCCTTCAACACTAAAGATCCACCAGCTGGGCCAAACCCTCAAAGAAAATGTCACTTAATATTAACTGATATTAAGTGGTTTCCAATTTAGTGCCAAACTCATTCAGCTTTATGCTTAAAAGAGCACAATGCCAATAAGGCAGGAGTAAGAACTGTCTACTTTCATGGACAGACATTTATATCACAAAATCTGCACTGGGATGGTCATTCCAGTGATGAGGACAAGCTGAACTACTTCTTTACAGGCATGGCATATGCATAGTGGTCTCAACCATTTTTGCCAAGTACAGGTGGAAATAAATTCTTTGTTGATGTTCCTGTGATGTTCTGCAGATGCCTTCAGCTCTTGTTTCATGTGTTTACAGAAGCACTGAAAAGAGAGCTTAAAAGTGAGAGATTTAAGCCTCAAAAGGGAAAAAGGCATGAGCTGTAAACCTGCTGCCAAACTGCCCACAGCTGCCCTGGGTTTGGGTGATTTACCCACAAAGTAAAGCGCAGGAGAGGAATGGGCTTGGCAATACAATCACTCCATTTACATGGTGTTACCCCATCATCAACCATTAGTTCGGACTTCTGCACACCCAGTGTTTTCTATTTAGGACTCATAAGGAAGGAATTCTTCCCTGTGAGGGTGCTGAGGCCCTGGCACAGGGTGCCCAGAGAAGCTGTGACTGCCCCTGGATCCCTGGAAGTGTCCCAGGCCAGGCTGGACAGAGCTTGGAGCAACCTGGGATAATGGAAGGTGTCCCTGCCCATGGCAGGGGGTTGAAACTGCATGAACTCTCTGCAAACCCAAGCCATTCTGCAATTCTTTGATGCTGATCAGAGCTTCCCATTTAAAGTATTGAAGTTCACAACTATGTTGATATTACATCAATTTCTTTAAGTAAATATTTTGAAAACCAAAGGGGGTTTAAACTTTAAAATGTTCATGCATGTTCTTAGGTTTCTAGTGCGCTAGAATTTTACAGGTTCATCATTGATGCTAATTGCCCTTCCTACAAGGACATTATTCGTTTGGAGGGATTTGGTTTTATTGTTTAAAATGAGAAAATGAAACTCCTGAATTGGCCCATCTGATGTCTAAGTACAATTTTTATGAGCAAATTAAATGTACATAGAGGCATTCTAATCGTATCAAGGTGGAATAAATCAGGCCGCACAGTTGTGCAAGAGTCATTTTTGTCAATCCCCCAAAGCTTGCCCCAAATACTTAATTAGGAGCGACCAAGACTTTCACGCCTTTAATGATTTCTTTGGAGCTGTTATTTCAAATTCACTGCTAGCAACTTGCCTCCAGCCCGGGAGCGCAGAGGGAATTTTGGATAACCGCTGGACTGATGTTCCCGTTGGCTTTTTGCAGTCGAGCGCTGAAGTTGGAAGGAGCCAGCTTATCCAGCCAGGTGCGGGAGGAGACGCTTCCCGCGGCTTCGGATGCGCACCCACCCCGAGAGCCGGGCATCCTAAAATGGCCTAAAACAGCCTAAAATGGCCCCGGCGGGGGCAGCTCCAGCGGGATGCGAGGGGCCGGAGCCGGGGGCCGGGGCCGGGGCCGGGGCCGGGCGGTCCCGCAGGTGGGCGCGGTGCCTCATTAGCGGCGCCTCATTAGCGGCGGCCGCGCGCCCAGCGCCTCGCGCCTCGCCCGCGTCTCCGTGCCCGCCTCAGCCGCCCCGGCCGGGAAGATGCACAAAGGCTCCAAAAAGTACTTTGGGCAGAAGTCCTTCAGCGAGGTGGCCATGGACGAGTACCTGGGCAGCCTGGGGCTGTACCGCAAGATGACGGCCAAGGACGCCTCCTGCCTCTTCCGAGCCGTCTCGGAGCAGGTGCGCAGCCGGCCGGGCTGGGGGCAGCCGGGGCGCCTCAGGCCCGGGGCGGGCCGGGGCTGGGCCGGGGGTGCCCCTGGAGAGCCGCCCGGGTGCCCAGAGCGAGATGCCGGCAGCGGGGAGGGTGGGGATGTGTGGGAACGTGTGTGGGGATGGGTGCGGCCGGCTCCGGGTGCTTGGGCTTCCCTCAGCCCTCAGGTGTCCCCAGGTGCCCTTGAGCCTCTGCGCTGCCTCTTCTTGTGGTGGCGTCAGTCTGTAGAATTTATGCCTAACGCGAGGCATAAGTTAAACTCTGACGTTTTCTCCTTTATTACCGTTATTTTCCCAGCTGTTTTCATCTCAAATTCATCATGCAGAAGTTAGGAAAGCTTGCGTCTCGTTTATGAGGCAGCACCAGTCTAGGTTTGAATCCGTAAGTACCGTGTGTTGTGTATATAAGCTGAGTACGTGTAGTTGGGAAGTGCTACAGGAGGGGGTCAGTGGTTTAGCACTAAGAACACGATGATTTGCTATGCTTGGTGCTTGTAAGAAAGGAGGAATAAAAGGGTGATTGCTTCCTTACGTTGAGTTGTAGTTGCAGAAGTTCTATTTGACTTTGGTTCTGAAGTTTCTGAAAACAAGCGAGGTACCAAAACCCAAGTAGTGACTAGGGCGAGTTACTTGTATAGTATATTCTCTGGGGAGCAACCGTTGCAAAATTTAGTAGGTGGGCAATGTGTAGGATTTTGGAGCAAGAAACAAATATCGAAAGATGGTGGGAAATCCCAGAACAATTACATAAAGTCATGGAGTTTTGAGGTGGGTTTTTCGGTTGTTTTTGTCTGTAGCAGTTTGTGTGAGTGCAGGTGTGTGTGTAGTGTGGATTTGTAGAGTGTTGGCATGGATTTTGGGGATTGTGTTTTGGGTTTGTTTGTTTTCCCTGTAATCACATTTAAGTGCTTCATCTAATCTAGGAGGGACTTGAGTATTACTTGGACTCATGTCCTTCATTTTTTTTAGGATCTCTTGGTATTCTCACATTGCTACCCCAAATCATTCCCATGTTCTATGTGCCCTGCCCCCTCCAAATCAACAGCTGGTAGCTGTTAAGTACTGTTTAGCTTTAATTTTAACTTTGCTTTCTAACTGCCTACATTTTTATATTTGTTTTCTTCTTTGTTTTGTTGAAAGTATGTGGAAGGCTCCTTTGAGAAATACCTAGAACGACTAGGAGATCCAAAGGTAAGCCTGATTTAAGACTTATGAAGTGATTTAAATGTGAGGAGACTGGAACAGGAAGGTGTTTAGGTGATGGTTTAAAATGTGGTTTTTTGAGTTTGTGGGATTTTTTTAGATAGACCCAAATCTTGGGGTCTCATTTACATAAATAATACTAAGGGTTTGTACTGAATGAATGTGAGTAAACTGTACATGTATAAACAATACCAGTTTCAGGGGAATTTGTATGGGTGCAAAGGAGTAATCTCTGTAGGGTGGATAGTAAAAGCTTATTAATAACTGTAGTTCTTTTCTGAGAAAGAAAAAGTAAAATACATGGCGTGTATCTTACATGAATTTTTTTGTCAGGCTTTGCAGTGCCCTGCTTCTTTCTTTACTGTTTAAATAGCTAGGTTCAAACTGTTATTTCTTTAGTCTAACCTGTAACCTTGGTAAATGCAGCAGTCTCTGAAACAAATATGGGTTTAAAAAAATGTATCTTGCACGATTGTGTTGGAGTAGCTCTGGCAGCAACTCAGCCTTATTCATTTTGGTAATTGTGGCCATCCAATGTAGCAGACCCCTTTTACCTCACTCTCCCCCAAATCTTTATAGCTCAACTTTCAGTGCATAATGATTGTTTTAACGAACTGATGAGTTTAGATAGGTGTTTTAATACTACAGAAACCTAGAATACAGTTGTTGATGTTTAGATGCCTCTGCTATCTCATGTAATCTCATAATCTTGTATAGGAAAGTGCTGGCCAGCTGGAAATGAGTGCTTTATCGATGATGTACAAGTAAGTGCCTCTTTCTTAAAGTTTACTTTGTTTTGCACTTGGTGTGGGAGTTCTGGCCCCAGAACCTTCTGTGTGTTTGCCACTGAAATGTGAATGTGTGAAACACGATGGGGAGTGCTTCCCTAAAAAAATTAATTAACTGGCATATAAATGGTGCCATCACAGCCCCTGATCTAATGGGGATTAAGGGCAGGGTCAGTTTCCAGAGATGCCTGTTTGTTATCTTTTTGCTGATGTTACACTTGAATGTCAGGTGTTTGCTTCTGGTGGCTGAAAACGGGGAGAGCCAAGGAGCTGTGTGCAGTGGAAACACTGTGTGGTAGTTAGGAGTGTGACTAAAACTCATGTGGGTGTTCTTGAAAGCACCAGAAGTGAGCAGTATCTGCCCTACCTGGTGTGTAAACAATGATATTTATTTCAGAGGTAACACAGAACTGTGCAGGTGCTGCTGTCTTGCTAAAAATGCTGCTATCTGTAAAAAGCAGTCTGGCTCTCCAGTGGTAGAAATTAAAAGCCTCCTTTTGCAGGCTCACTTTGTCCCAATGCTAAAGGAACAAACTGAAGTTTGGCTAGAATTACTAGCTCCCTGCACTGAGCTTCTAGTCCTTCTGCAGGGTGCCTGAATCACTTAGACTGAATTGTCTCAGTGTCTGAGCACCCTTCTGTAAGCATAAGTACTTGACTTAATCTGTGAGTAACTATCATGGTCTTTCACAGATAATTTTTATTTTCCCTTCAAGATGAGTTTGCTCATCTGGCCGTTGCTTTATGGTAGCATTCATTTATCAGGAAAAGTGCTCTGCTTGATTTTTCTGTAAACCAACAGCTTTAAACTGCTCCCTGTAAACTTCTTCGTAACACAGTTCTACTGAAAGTCTGCTCTTGCCAGTCTTGTTTTCCCTCTGTTTACCTAGGCGAGACTTCATTGTGTACCGGTACCCCGGGAAGCCATTCACACGTGCTACAGACAATGACTTTGAAGACAAGGTCAGTAGAAGTGAGAGCACTTTCCCTCTGTTCCCGTGCCAGTCTGTTTTCTTACTTTTCCTGAAGCTGGATGAGGTGTGCAGTTTTTTGCTTGAAAAGGGGAAGTTAATGGGAAGGGATGACTGTAACAAACTGATTGGTTTTTGTGGCATACAATTGATCCCAGTTCAGAATGGGAGCTATTGGAACAGCTTATCTACAGCAGAACTACTGCTGGGGGCAAAAGGAAGGAGCATAAAGGGCAAATACTCTGTATTACCTTGCATCTGACCCCTCTGGTGTTTTCTGGAGCTGCATAGATGTGGATGAACAGTTATGTGGCTATTTCAGGCATGATACCGGTGAAACTGCTGTGGTGTGGATTTCAGTTGGGCTGTTCCATTTGCCAAAGTGGCCAGTCTGCTCTGAATCTGTGCTGCTGCAGCTGCTAATGATCTGTTGACGAGCATTGCTGTCTCCATTTACATGTGCTTCTTTCTTCATCTACACACTTTTCCTGCGTAGCTTAATTTAATTCCAAAATGAGCTGAGTTTAAAAATCAAACAGCGTGGTCTAAATGTGTGCTTGCCCTCCAAGGCTTTCCCACCAGAGCTCTCATTAAGTGTTGGCAGCTGTCTGTCATTACACTGTGAGTATGGGCAGCAGCTCCTTCTGGTGTTGTTCCTCACCACGAGAGGAGAGCTTGTGTTGGCAGAATCCACACAGAATTAAGAGTCCTGGCATCTCGGCTCCCTCTGGGAGCTGGTTTTCTGGGAAGCATCCTCACTGGCAGTGTGCTGACAGCTGCCTGAGGGCTTTTGCCCGTTGCAGTTGACTGTGGTTGTATGCCAAGAAGTTTGGTGGGACGTGTTTACGTGGTGTATCACAGAAAGCAGCTCTTAGGCTTCTTAAAAGCAAGGTTTTAACGGCTGGAGAAGTAAATGTTCTCCTAGTCCCTCACATAGGGAAGGATGAAATGTGTCTTTGACAATTGGGACAGTGTGTATTCACTGCTGCATTCAATGTGTTGTATTTATTTTACCTTCTGAGCAATTGGTGGTCTTGGAGGTAAGCTGGAAACAAACTCATATTTCCTGTTCAATACAGCAGGATGTACAGGTGGTTTCTTCTTCATATGATACGATGTTACTTAGAGACTTTACCTAAATTTCTGTTTGGAGCTGATGCTACAGCTTTTTCATATTTATATTGATAATATTAAGCATTTTCTTGATGAGTTGATGTCAACTGTAGAATGAAAGGGTATCAGATAGAATTCAGGGTTACATCATTCCAGCCTTAAAACCTTCTTTTCTTTTTTTTTTTGTTGTTTTCCCAGATTTTACTGTGTTGTTCCGGTAACGGCCACTATGACTCTGTGTATACAAAACAATTTCAGGAAAATGCTGCTATTTGCCAGGGTAAACTTGAAATCATTTTTCTGTGGAAGAGAATTGTGTGTTTTCATATGTTTAGAGGCAGTGTTTGTTTCAGTTTTCAGGGGTGGGGAGAAGAGAGATGGAAGCTCACTTAAGGCATATTGTTATGCACAGACTCATTTTTGTATCTGTTAAGTGGGGTATCTGTTAAATGGGGGGTCCAATTGACTTCTAGAGGTCCCTTATTCCCAACTGAGTTACTTTATGATCCTGTCCTTAAATTTGATGTCCCTGCTGCCTTGTAACAGTAGATAATACCTGAAGATATGCCTGCCTTGAAAACTGCAGCAGTTCTTACGGATCTCATGTTATCGAGCTTTGTATTGATTTGTTCAGCTGTATTATATGAGATCCTCTACAAAGATGTGTTTGGCATGGATGAGGAAGAATTAAGGTCTGCAGTTGAGGTGTTTCGAAGTGGATCCAAGAAGAACAGAAACAGTGGTCCTGTAGGAAGTGAGGATGCAAACTTTGGTTGTCTCCATGAAAAAGTGCCCAGAAATCCATCAGAAAAGAGGTAGTATATTGGGGAAGGGGATCTGGCAAGAGGGAAGCAAAAAAAAAACACCTTAAAAACCTTGCAGAGGACAACTTTTCCAAGTTTCTTTGAATTTTGTGAAATATTAACTCTTTTTTTCCTATGCCATGACACAATCACAACGCTCAAGTATATCGTGGAAGAGAGTGTGCTTTCCTTGGAGCTGGGAAGTGTCACGTAATTGAATATCCTCTGCTGCAGGCTGTGTTATAGTTGTGTGTTACTCTGTAAAATGACAGCTTATTTGTAAGTAAAATTGCTCCTTATTTCATTACAGCTTTTTTATTTTTATTTTTTTTTTAATGAGAGACTTATTACTCTTCAGAGCCTCCACAGCTCTGAAAGGCTTGAGAGCTGCCTCTGAATGCTTGCAGACAGCATTGGTTTGATGGGACCTGGCACAGAGTGTCTTTTGTACTTGACAGTGCAAGAACTCAGTGGGATCACCTCCATCCTTTCCTAACGCAGGCAGAAACCCTCATTAGGGGTGGGTGTTGGAACAAGCAAAGGTCATGTTCTTAAAGCTTGGAAAAGGCTTGTCCTGCACTGCATTGCACCTCGCTAGCGTTTAAGGCAAAATGTGCCACTTGATGGCACCATGGTGCTTTTTCAGGTTGTGTGAACAGTTGGTGATATTAATCCTGGCTAGAAATCGTGTGTTGTATCTTTTGTAATCTTATTGTCAATTTCTTAGACTGGATGACTGGGAGGGCAACGATACTGACAATCCACAGGAAGCCAAGTTCAAACAAGGCATTGAAGAACAAAAGGTTTGTCAGTTAGGGGAAAATATCCTTGTGGTTTGCTTTTGGGGTTTTTTCTTTTCCTCTTGTATGATGTTACCCTTGTTAGGGCTAAATCCTCTTTACCACTTTCTAAAAATGGGTTTTTGGCAAGGGGGTGGCTTATTTCTTCTATCTGCTTGTTCTTTTGGTTTTGTCCTTGAGTTTCTCTTAAATTGGAGATGCTCTTTTCCTTTCTGAAATTCTCTAGCTTTTCTCTAGCTGATTTTTATTTCCCCCAAAAGATGGAGCTTAGCAGATGTTTCCTGATTTGCTGTTTGTTTTTCCCAGAAGATGGTTTAAATTAGTTCACTTTTGTCTTGACCATAGTATAAATTGCTTCAGAATACTTTTAAGAAATTCTATAGAATTAGAGTTTTCAGATACAATAACTGAAATTCTCACTAACTTTTGAAGCTGTGGCTTCATTGGTCTGGTTAGCTTCCTTTGATTCTTTTTGAGTACAGAATGTGATAAGTGTTGATCTTGAGCCTGTCCCAGTGCTTTCCAAAGTCTGTTTGCTCAGCACCTGAGTGCCTGAATCTGTTTTCATACTCCTGAGTTTTAGTTTTTAGGGAAATACAGTGGAAGTGAAAATTTTGGAAAATAGCATCTGTACATTTTAAAATGGTTCACAGATACTGGCAGGATTAAGGGACTCTGCTGAGCACATGAAATGCACTTGTTAATGCTCCATTCCAATTCTGTTTTTAGCCTCCAGAAAATCCTCCAAAGATGCCTGTTCCTTATAAAGTGCTAAAGGCACTGGACTCTGCCATCTATCGAAATGTGGAGTTTGATGTTTGGCTGGACAGCAGAAAAGGTATCTTTGGAAAGGGGAAAACCAAAAAACTCTTCCTGCAGTAGGCTTAGCATTAAATTTATGAATCTTGAGTCCTGTCACCTGTTTGTTCACAGCTGAAATGTGAAGGACACAGGTGAACCCAGCAGATAGCTGTAGGAAGGACATGTTCTTGGTTTCCTGTCTGCCATTCAAAGTACAAAATACCCAGCTTCTGATACTGTATAATGGTACAAGGTTGCTAAAAATCTGATCTCTGCTATTTATTGACTGTATACAGGAAATAGGATTCAAAGCAGAGCACAGAACTCTGTTGCCATTCTGTTGTATTGGAAAGCATTCAAATGTGAGAGTTTTTTGTTACAGCATGTGTGCAAAGACTTCTTTTTAGAGCACGATTTTGGCCTCAGAATTGTATAATAATGAAGATCTCAAATTTAGCTTTGAGATCTGTCAGCTGAGGTTTTTTTTTTCTTGCTTCCTAGCCCTCTTGGGCTTGAGCATTCTGCAAAGATCTCATGGTTCTCATGGCTTAGGAAAGGTTGGTTGCTTTTTGGCTTTCATGATGGCTGATCTGTAAAGCAAGGAGTTACCAAGAAAGATAAGGTTTTAAGTGATACTTGATGTCTGACCCAAAGTGCTTTGCTTGCTGAAGAACTCCAGCATTTTACCACTGCGTAATCAGTAACGAGGATCATTAAAATTCTTGGAACAGAGTGTGGTAACCAATTATCTGTGTAGAATACTGACGTGCAGCAAAGCCAGGCAAGGAACAGAGGTAAAAAAAAAAAAGCTGAAATCTAACAGCAAGGAGACTTTAGCTTTTCCTGGATGACATTTTGTGTTTGCCAAGTGCCACCAGGACTCTGGCAAGATAAGAGATGTCCAACATTCTTAATTCCAGGATTTGTATTAAATGCTGGATTAACTCTGTACCACCACACAAGCTGCAGTGTTGGAGTAGTAGTGCTGCTTGCTGCATTATCTGGATGTTACTGGTCTCAAGTGACTTAGCCTGGTTATGGTCTATTACAAGAACATCTAGAGTTACTCTGCTGTTACTATGGGGAATGTTCAGGCATGCACAGGAAGTGTTAACTCCACTGGCCTATAAATCATAGTTGGATGCTGTCATGAAGTACTTGTAGGATATGTGAACAAAGAACAGTAGTTTAAAGGCTTTTTTTTCCCCTTTATTTATTTATTCATTTATTTTTAGAGCTTCAAAAAACTGACTACATGGTGTTTGCTGGGAGACAGTACTATTTAGGAGACAAATGTCAGGTTAGTACTCAAAGGAGACCCAGTTATGATAAACTGTTAAAACTGCTTTAAATGGACTATGATAAACCATGAAATAACTTGATTTCATAGACTTTTTTAAGGCTTTTCTCATTCTCTTCCTTTTAGATGTTCTTTTAAATGTAATTTCTTTCAAAAAAACTACCTTTAAAGTTGGTAGTGTGGTAGAAAAGCAGTTTGGGAGTTCAATGTAAACCAGTCATGCACATTCTCGGAGCGTGGAAGTTCCAGGCAGAGCTCAAAATGCACAGGGGGTGCTTTTGATGTAGTTGTCTTTAGATTTTGCACTTGGGCTAAGCAACAACTCTGGATAGTCTTATCTTTCTCAACACTGAAGTAGCAAAATATTTTTATAAAATAAAATGGGAAGAGCTAAAAGGGAGGAGTACAACGATCTGGACAGGAGATGCTGAAAGGAAAGTCAGTTTTCTTTGTATTCTGATGTCATATGTAGTGAGGATGTATTTTTTTATCACTCTTTAAGGTGGTGCTGATGATTCACTCAGTGACTTGTTTCTCACTGAGCAGAGCTTTCCTCTTCCTGCTTTATCTTCTGTTCTCCTCAAGTTCTTAAGCAGCAGTCTTCCTTGGTACTTATCTTCTGGGCACAGGGAATAAAAATAAGTCAGGGAGCAGGTATCTTGCCTCTCAGTTGCTCACAAGACTGATTTAATTTCTTTTTTTCCTTCCTCCCTGAAGTTAGTACAGTGCTCTTTATTTTGGCTGCAATTTGAAGTAGTGTTTGAGACTCCTGGGCCGACTCAGTAATGTAGGACTGGCTTAGGAGCAGCCTTTGCTGGTTTGTAAACAATATTCTGATGCAGTTTGGGTTTTTCAGAGCTTCCCTTGTTCTCTTTCCAGGTATGTCTGGAACCAGGAGAGAAGTATTACAATGCTCATATCCAAGAAGTTGGACAGGATAGCAACACGTTGACTGTATTTGTTGAGGAGCTGGCAGAGAAGTAAGCAGTCTGGTGGTGACTTCAAGTTTAAACTCTTTCTGGTTGAGGGGTTTGTTTTTCCTCTTGGATTTTCTAATGACCAACATCATTCTTGTAATGCTTTCTGTAAAATCTTGCTGCTCTTCCTTCACTGGAATGTAAAAGTGATCTTTGCAGTTTGGGCTTAATTCACAGAGAGCAAATTGCCCTCTGCTGTTGTGTTTCTCTGGAGTTTTTATTTTGTACCCAAGCAACGAAATAATTGGCACTTCTGGTGAGTCTAATCACTTTCTCCCCCTTGCTGTTCAATCATTCACCCTCCTCCAAAGCTAGGATTGCAGAAATTCTGTGTTGTCCCATGCTTTCAGGTGTACCTCTGGAGGCATACGAATGCAGGCAGGGAAGAGAGGCTTGACCCAGGAAATAGTGTTGAGACTAAAGCCTAGCTTGTCTTTTTTTTTATTGAACAAGTAGCAGTAAGGTGTGCTTGGTGCCAGAGAAACAGATTATTTATTTTCACACAGTATTTTCTTCTGTCTTGGTGTTGCTTCAGCTTATGTTGTTGTGCAGAGCATCTCCCTGGGGGCACTGCTAATGTGGGTGTCCTTCCTGCAGGCACACAGTCCCTTTGGCAAACTTAAAGCCAGTGACAAAAGTGGCTCCTGTCCTTGCTTGGAATATGGCTCACAACAGAAGAGGAGGAGCCTATCAAAAAGTCACAGGTGGACACTTCTCAGGAATAGGTTTGTACAAGGCTTCTGGAAGCATTCCTCCCCTGGGGAAGTAGGGGAGAGGTGCTCGTGATAGTTGTAACTGTAGCAGTCTTTGGATATTGGAAGCCATTTAATTCACCCTGTGATATAAAACCTGGTCACCACTGGGGTTTGGTGTAATGTTATCTTTCAGACAGAGATGAATTTGCCTTTGCAAAAGAGCAAATCCATTGAAATATAGAGCAAATTTGGTATTGCTCAAAATTGCCCAGAACAAATTTGCCACTTGAGAACCATATAAAAAGACATGTCAGTGAACCAGAGAGCTTGTCTGATCTGGCTTTAGCAGAGATGCATGGACAGACCAGGGCTTCCCCAGCCAATTAAATATGGGTTCTATTTAATTGGGAGGAGAGTTGTGAGGTTTTTACATTATAAATAAATGCAGCCTGCATAGAGAGGCTTTAACACTGAGTTTGATCAGCTGAAGCTGGGAAGGCACTCCTGTATCAGATGCTTGTATTCTCATCATGTAGAATGCCTGATTGAGCCTTCTAGAGAAAGCTCTGTAGTTTCCATACTTAAAATGTACTTTTTCTGGACTAGACCACTGGCTTTCTTTTCTATGGGTCCAAATACTAAGTCTTTTCTTCATCATTTGAGACCATAGCTCAGGTTTAAGGTGTAAATCTCTTTTCTTCATGGAAACTGCAGAAATGGATATGAAAACACGGAAGAGGATGCTCAAGAAAGTCCGTGGGAAGGAAGTGTTCATGGCTGTGGCTTACAGCAGGGGACAGCCAGTGCTGCCACCCCGGCTGCAGCACAGTGCTCCCTCAGGGCGCTTCCCTGCCCTTCACTGCTCCCAGGGAGGTGTAAACATGGCACCCTACAAACCCTATCAGCAGCAGAACCCTCCCAGGCACCACCGTGACTCCGGGATGCCAAGGTAGGAAGCTCTGAAAACCTGAGCTGGCCGCTTGTTTTCTGTTCACTCTTGCTGCAGACTGGTTAGGAGAGAGTTTGTGCTGTTTGGGTAAAACTACAGCTGGGAGGCGCTTCCTGGTAATTGCAGGAAGTGCAATTGCCTCTTAAAATCAGGGGATCTGCCTGATTTATAAGCAGGCACAACATGCTTGGCCCTCAAAGAGCATTCTACCCCAGCCCAGGAAGGAGAGGCTGTCAGAGCCATGACAGCTTCTCCTGCACTCCTGGCGAATGATGACAAACCTCTTGTACCAAACATTGCTGCAAAGAGACAATTCATACCCCACCATCCTCCCCAAGGCCTGGTAGAGCAGAGTGTGAAACCGAAGGTTTCTTGTGGCTCTGCACAAAGAACTGGAGTTAAAATTGAGCAGCCAAAGGCAGGTGAAGGTGCAGGTGGTGGTGATTGTTCACCTCCTCTCTTGTTCCTGAAGCTCGTACAGCCGCAGCCGCCGCCAGCTGCAGTGTGTGAACAAGGAGTGCCAGTACGGCTTTGTGGCGGGGGCTGTGGAGGAGCCTCGGGGGCCAGAAGAAGCCGTAGCTTTCTGTGAAATTGAAGGAGATGATGACGCTGCTTTTGCTGCTCTGCCCGTAAGTTATGAACAAAGGGTAAGCTGAAGCCTCTCAGAGAGAGGAGGGGAAAACTGTCCATATGCACAGCGATTCTTTACCTAAATAAATACACAGCAGCTTTTTTTGGTTTTCTTGAACTTAACTGAAAACCCAAACTATGCTAAACCATGACAGGTTTAACAGTGAATGCGTTTTTGAGAACAGAAGACTGAAATTAGTCTAGTTCCTGTAAAACCCGCTTAAAACCTAAATTTTTGTAGGTATTCCCCTTCTTTCTTTGTATCCTCAGTAGCAACACTTGCTTTCTTTTTAGCATGTTTTCGTGAAGATAGTTTCTCCTTTCTATTGCAGTTTGAAAACAAAATCTTTTCCTCTTGTGCTTGTCTTGTTTATCTCTAAATATCATGGGAGAAAGCTTTTCACTTGTTTGCCACACTGTAATTTATCATTTGGGTAGCAAGATTCAGAAAATGGGTAGTGATAGTCTGGGTTTTTTCCTACAAATTTGTAGTTGTGATGTTTTGGATTAACATGTTGTTCCTGACACAGAAACTGTGTTGTTGTTCTGCTACAGAAACAGGAAAAAATTATAAACCTAGACTTTCTTAAAGCAGTCTTTTTGTTGAGGTTGTAGATAAAGTGGTAGAGTGTATTCTTAAAGTTTAAAATGCTTTTTTTTTTTCCTTTATTTGTAGTTTAAACCTAGTCCAAAGCTGGGTATGATTAAAAAAATCAATTTATACTTAGGTATCTGAATAGGAAAACAGATTATGTTTGAATTTTTTTGCTGTGTTGAAGCAGTGAACTTAACTAGTGTTACTTGTATTTAAATGAGGGAGAGGGAATGTGCTTAGGGGCTGTTTCAGCACCAGCTATTTTTTTTCTTTGCTCTGATGTACTAGATCTGTAATCTTTGCTCTGATTTTTCCTCCAAAAGTGCCAAGGAATAAGGACATATTATCCTGCAATTTCTTTTTTCCAACATGAAATCAATACAGCTCACTGGCTGTTTCTCCCCCTTGCTAGACTTGCCTGCAGCTCCTAATGAGTGGGTTTTCATGTTCATTCAGTGACTTTGTTATTGTCAATGCCAAAGCTTTTTCTGTCTCTTCCTTGTCTTGTTTAGTAAAGGAAAATGACATTTCCTGGGGAAAGATGCATCTCACAGAGGACTCTGCCATGCTGCTAGAAGCCTGGTGGGAGAATCTTCTGACTTACGACCTCTGCATCAACCTTGGAAATCTTTCCAGCCTCTCTGAGCACTTTATCGATCTCGTAGTCACCAAAGTCTTCTGAGGAGAGTTTTGAGTGTCACCTTAGCCATCACAAAAGAATGAATCAACTTTTTACTCGAGCAATCCTGTATTCCTCCTTCAGAGAACTAACCTTAAACTGGGGTGCAGCTAAAGACTGGCTTCAGTGTGAAGACAAAGGGCATGTAAAACACTGAAGGAGTGCTGTGGGCAACCTTGGGGTGTGCTGCTCTCTGAAATAGTCAGGGTTGCATGTGTGGGTCAGCCTAGAGCAGACCAGGGGTGTCTATGCCAGCAGCCACCTTTTGGTTCCTCTAGTTGTGACTAAAGATGACCTTTTATCCACAATAATCATTGTTAGCATGAACTGATCTGCTGCAGGTGTGGGGGGATGCTCTAGAATGAGGAATGTACTCATACAGGTTGGGGGTAGCAGCCGTGTCTGGGATCTTCTCCCTCCTTTGCAGCTTTTTTCGAGCTTGGGGTTAAAGCTGGCTAAGTTCTGGGAGGGAGCAGCTTGACTGCATGGCATAGGACAGTGGTAGATCTTGAGGAATAAATTGCCTGAAGTGTGGAAGGCAGAACAAAAGGAAAAGGAAGAGAAGTGTGTGTTGCATTGGAATGGAATGGACACACAGGTGATGCTTCTAGGAAGCTTTGTTTGCAGCAAGCTGGGTCTGCCAGCCTGTTTCTGTGTGTCTGTCTCCATAGAGCATGGAAAGGTTTTAAATTATTTCTAAATGTGTGCTTCTGGCTTCGCTTTTCAGAGCCAAAATAGCCCTGCTCCCATTGTCCATGGTCCAGGGGGATTTTGGGTAGCAAGGAGAAGTCCAAACTCTCTTCCATCTAGCAAGCAGACCCTGAGTACCTTAGAGGAGGAGGAAGAAGCAAATGAAAATGGTGAGTTCTTAAAGGATTAATAGGCAAAAAAAAATTTAAGAGATTGTCAATGTGCTTTTCATTGTCAAAAGTAGGTTTTCCTTCCATCTCCTAAAGGAGACACAAAGTGAGATGATACTGAAGGCAGGTTATTAATGGATGAACTGAAATGTAATTGCAGTAACTCCAGCTTTAAGCTTTTTCACCCTTTTTTTTTTCTCTGAATCAAAACTCTGTTCTCTCTCCCTTGTAGGGAAATTTCATGAGGAATATATCTATGTACCGCCAGGTAAGTAAAAGTTTAGTCTTCACTGATAAACATTTGGTGAATGTAATAAACTCAATTATGACCTTTTTATAAGTTTCTGAAGGATTAGATTCAATGCATCTCTTTTCACTTAATTTTGCCTATGCCCTCCAGATCCCAACTGTGAAACTGCAACAGTATGTAGTTCAGCAGAACCTACAGCAAACTTCGTAAGTATTACTCACAGTCTGTTCAGATTTGAGATCCTTGAGGTGTGTGGCATTCCTCATGGAAACTGTCCTTGGATGCATAGTAGGCCAGAGACTTAATAAAAGAAAGGAATGCTGATGTCATTTATATATTCACCCTCCTTTTCCTCCCTGAATGGTGAGGGTTTTATCTGAGTCTGCAAGTACTGTCTGAATTGCACTGGATACATTAATGATTTTCCACATTTCCCTCTGCAAAGAGAGAGTGTGTATCTGAGTGCTGTTTACTTTTCTTTCTCTGCTCCAGACAGCACTTGATTTTATCAGGGCCACCCTTCAGGTTGTATTCCAGTTAATGTTAGTCTTCCTCTGTGGAACTGGAGAGATCTCATCTGTGATAGAACTTATCTTGGATTTTTTTTGTTTTTTAATTTAAAACTAAATCTTTAGTCACCTGCTGCTCCACAGTGGGTGTGAAAGCAGTCCTGAGCGTGCCAGAATAAAACTGTGTTTAGTTGAGCTACAAAAGGCCCTCTGGGTGTATAGTCCATAAATTTAAAAAAAAATTTGTAAAGGTGTGTTATGTGTGCCTTGTGGCTTCTTTGACACTTAAATGCACCCTGCTTTGCTTTGGAATCCCTTCAGGAAGAAGGGCCAGTCTTGGTGTCACCTCAAGATGAAGTGGTTTCCTACAGCTATCCCCAGAAGGTAGTGTCTGGTACTCTGAGTTGTATCTCACACTTCATTTTTGTGGTGGCCCTGTGGAAAGGTGACCACTCTGCTTGGACTCTGTCCATTTGTGGGGACCCCTCACAGCCTCTGGCAGCAGAGAATACAGTTCCCTGCACATACAAGCAAAACAGAAGATGCTTTGCAGGTGTCTGCAACTCTAAACTGATATCTTCAAGCCAATTTTCAGAGAGTTTGGATAGTTAGTGCCTTTACAGCTAGGATTTACAAAATGCATTTGTGTGAAGTGAGAATTTTTGAAGGATGTGGTATTTTCATAGTCTCTGTCAAAGCCAGTTGCAGAGGCAGACTGCTGAATATTCTTGACTCTTTTCCAGATGTTGGTGAACTCTGCAACAGTTTCTACCTCCACAGACGTTTATACTGCTCCAGCTACAGGTCTCTCTTCAAATTCTGCTGCCTCCACTCCAGCCAGTGTCATAACAGCAGCTCCCCCACAAACAGCAGTTCAGCCTGTCATAGTATCTCCCTATTCTGTGGGGAGGCCAGGTAGAGTGTACAGACTGCAGCTGTGGACTTGGATTTCCAAGTTTTCAGTTACATTTTCCCCTCCCTTCCTCCCCCCATCCAAAACAAGTGTTAAAAGGCTTTAAGAAGTGTCACTTGCTTTGGTTTAAACTTACTTAGCTGTAACTTGGCTGCTGACTTCTTGTTTTGAAGGGGCTCTTGTCCCTGAATTTTTATGGGAATTGGAGGTCTCTGCTTTGGGTTCCCCCCCTTGCCACCTTTAACCATTGGTGCTGAGTGTTTGCTAGAAAATTGTTAGAAGGCAGAAGTTCAGTGCAGCTCCCTTCACCTCCCCTTTCCTGCAGCTAATTTTCCTCTTGAGCTGAGGTAGTAAAGCCTCTAGAACACTGTCACTTTCAGAAGAGTCACTGGCTGTGGCATTTCAGGGTCTGGTTCATTTTTGTGACCTTTGGTTCCTTCTGTGCACGGAGATCAGGTTTGTGGGTAGTCACAGGGTGCACTTGCCACCTTAGGTGCTGTACCTGCTTTGCTCTTGGAAAATGGTTGTTATGAAAAAATTCTGTTTTCCTTCCTGCAAAGAGCACTTCTCCTGCCTTCTATAACTTTTCAGTTAGCATCTAAAAAATCTCTGCCTTCCATTCTGCACAGTTCTATCTCACTTTTCTTATCTCTTTTTTTTTTCTTCTGCTCTGCATGAGAGTTTAGTCAGCATGGTTCTCAGAGCTGTCTGCTCACTGGTGCCAACCTGCTGCTGTGTTAGAGGTGTGGACCACCTAAATGAATATTTAACAGTTGTCTGTCCAGAAGATTTTTGTCCTGATGTGTCTTGAACCTTCCCTTGTTTTTGTGGGCTTGCTGTTACTCTTCTGAGGACTTGAAGTGATTAGTCTGTTCTGTTTTTCTCTTACATAACTATCTGTCCTAGAAGTCTGGCCTGCTTTCCAATATGAAGACATGATTGAATCAAGTTATTTACTTGATTTTTTTTTTCCTCTAACTGGGATATACAGCTTGCAGATAGAAATGTAGTTAAGGCTTGAGAGATTGAAACCTTCCCATCTAGTTTTAAAATTTCTTCTGGACACCTTTCAAAGTGGTTGCTAAACAGAATTTTGTTAGAGCCTGCATTTAGGGGCACTGAGGTGTCAAAGTACATGCTGAATTGTGTAACTTAGCACCTTACTCATTTGACATACCACGGCAAAGTTGATGTTTTGGGTGACATTTGTTTCCTTCCAATTGTAGCAGTTTCTTCGGTGCCATTCCCAATTTATTCAGCTCCTCTTCCCCCAGTGAGTGAAGTGGGAGAAGCTGGTGCCCTTCTTCCAGCTTACTCTTGTGATCCCAGTGGCAGCGATCTGCCTCGAGGTAATGATGTTTTGTGCTTTTACTCCTGCTGCTCTCCAGCACACTTCTGACTTGTGTTCTCCTTGGAAGCTTAACAGAACACCAAGTGACAATACATAGTGAGAAAAAATGGCTCTTTGCAACTCGCAGGGAGTGAGAAATAATATTATAGACACTCATGCTAAAACATTTTCATTCCCAGTTTTGAACAGAAAGTTTGTATCTGACTCAAACATGTGATTATTGCAGCTCTAGACAGCACCCTAAATGAATGAAAGCCCAGGGAGAGGGTAAAGTTATCTTGTTCCTTGGGTGTGTGGCTTTGTCACACACTGCCATCAGCAGGGACTGTTTGAGGTCCATTTCAGCTGTTCAGCAGTGAGAGTGCAGAGACCAAGCCTGCTGTTTTCACAGGCATTGCTGCCATGCTCTGCAGCTCCTCTGCTGTCTCGCCTGTGCCCTCAAATCCAGGATTTGTTAATCTTGGCTGTTCTGTTTGCCCTTCCCTGCTGTGGTACCATCTCTCTGACTGTTGCCATGCACACACAGAGTTCCTGCTTTCCAGCTTTAGTTGAATGCCCTTAACCGAGGCTTTCCCCACTTGGGAGAATGGGGTGTTAAGTGTGCTGACAAGGATCTGGAGTGGATGTGGATTAGTAACCTCTCCAGACCCTGCCTGAGGCTCTTCAGTTGAGTCAGTCCACATCATATGGGCCATGTCCTTCTTGGCACAGACTAGGAATTTTAAAGGTTGCTAGTTAATAAGGAATTGTACGTAGTATTTATGTTACAGTGCTGGAGTATAATCTATATGGCCTTTATGTTAAGAAACCCAGCAGGTTTGGAGTGTAGGGCAGGGTGAAATATGTGGGTGTGCTTGATCTGGAGTTCTGTGTGCTTTGCTAAAGACACCAGGCCTGGTATAGATGGGGAGCAGGACTTGTCAACAGACTGAAGCCCTGGACCTGGGAGGAAATCCTGCTGTGGGCTCTGGCATTACTTATTGTATCTGCCTTTGTTCCAGTTTTCATAGCATCTTGTATCTTGTTTTAATGGCATTTAGGACTTGTGAAGTGTGTTTATTAACACAGTGACTTCAGGTTGTCCTGGCTTTGCCTGGTGCCTTGTATTTGAAGGAGCTGTTGATAAAAGCCTGCTTAATACTGCTGTGATCCGGAAACACTGTGTTCAGTACTGGCCAGAGCTTCCCATCAGCACAGGAAAAACTGTCAGGATATGAGATTTCTATCAAGAGTCAACATGGTCTTTGTATTTTTGTGTCAGGATGGGTAACTTTTTTTGGCTTAGCTGTTGCTTCATAAGGTTGTCACGTTTTACTGAAGATGGACTTGATTTCCAGACATCTAAAAGAGGAATATAAACAAAAACTGGTCTCCTACTGTACTGGCTGCTGTTCCAGCATTCCACGGATGTCAGTATTTCCAGTATGAGTTTGTCACTTCAGTCTCCCAGCAGTTCCTTTGTACTGTTATTGCTGCTGTGGAAGCAGCTGTTTCATTCAGCTCTTATGCTTGCTTTGCATAGATTTGCATAAACAATTGAAGAGCAAAATTGGATTTTTAAAAAAAAACACCAACTTTTTCCAGATGCAGATGGATTTTCAGCTAGATGCTAAAAAGTTTGTGCAAGCCTTTGGGTTATTTTTGCTATTTTACTGACTGTGGTCAGTGTTACAGCCAGACCACCAACACTTCCAGGACTAAGTAAGGAAGGACCTGTGTGCATTTCCTAAAACAGCTGCATGGGTTGTTGCCCTGATAGATGTGCTGAACAGTAAAAGAATTGGCAGCAGCAACAGAGGAACAAATCCTCATGCATTTTAAGGCTGGGGTTTGCTTTGCTGATGCTTTTGCCTTCCTGCAGCAGAACACAACACAAAGTGCCATAGAGAGCAGGGCTGGGAAAGTGTGGGAGATGGGTAGACAGGGCAGCACTGTGGAGCCAAGGCCTGGTCTAGGGAAGGGTGGCATTTGTGAAGATGGAATATGGTAACTCTGGAGGCGTTGCTAAGTTGAATCCTTTAGTGGCTCCTTTTGAGTTGTCTCCCTGCTTTCCCTTGGCTTTAGAACAGCTGGGAGCTCAAAGTCTGTGCTGTGGAATAGGTCACTTGCTCTTCCTGAGCCTTTAAAGCAAATCTCTGTTGGAATCTAAGAAATCAATTTTTCTCATGCACAGTTCCAGAACTGCATCCTGGGATTAAATACACACTTTATTTTTTTTTTTCTTTTGCTTTTTCAGTGGGTCAACTTTAAAGGTTTAAAGCTGCTTCACAGTTTTTGGAGAGTTGGAAATGCGTTTCCAAGTTTAAAACCCTGTTGCTTTTGGAGAGGGGTTTCAAAGCTCCTTCACACACCTGGGACTGTTGCTCAGCATATCATTTACTTGGCTGGGGGCAGATGGTTCAGTAGAGGGAAGATCAAGTAAAAGACTCTGTAAGAAAGCTGGGAACTGAGTACCCTTGTGAGGAAGGAATATATTCCTTATTCTTGCCTCCATTGAGCTTGGTTTAACAGTTGGAGGGCCCCAAAATTAGGCAAGAAGGTCTTAGGATTGCTCTGTGTTAAGTCCTAGTTGCTTAGACAGTGGAGACTTGTAAAAAAACCTGAGTTATCATTTGAGAGTAATCAAGAAGAATAAACTAAAATTAAAGCTCATGTAGTCATTAAATTTAATAAGTTGGTCAGACAAATGCCCTACATCTAACAATGCACAAACATCTAACTGGATTTAGTTAAAAAGATAAACTAGTTTAACAGCTATTTCTATTCAAGCTGTGTCCTTTACCCTTGACATTTCAAGGAAAAAGTAGTGTTGAAATGCTGTTATTGATTAAGTTATTCTAACTTAAAATAAAATGTTCTTAATGTGTGTAAGTTGCTTTTGCTTCTTGATTTATATTCCTCTGCTCTTTAATGTCATATCCTTTAATTTCAGATACAAAGGTCTTGCGGTATTATTTTAATATGGGATTACAAGTAAGTGCCTTTAAAATGAGTATAGCAAATTACCTGTAAAAACTGCTGGGTTTCTTGACAAATGTACTGATGTATGCAAAACTTCCAAGTGTCCTAAATGTGCATTCTGTGCACTGGACTATTAACATGGATAGATTTTCTTGGTGGAGATTAAAGTATGGCTCAGAGAAGGGAAGTTCTAACTCAAAATGTGAAGTACACCATAATAATTGTGGGTTGTGGTGGTGGCTTTTCAGTTTTACTTTTGGTTTTTTTGCCTTTTTTGGGGTTTTTTTTTGATGGTGCATAAATATTCTTTCTATGAAGAAAAAGGGAAGAACCTGAGCCATTCTTGAGAGAATTTGTGTACTTAAATAAGACATCAAAGACCACTTAGAGATGTGTGGATGGAGTCTCCTAGGACTTGTGCAGCTGAGCTCAGACTGGTTAGCACCATTTCTCTGTGTTCTGGAAACCTGCTCTACTGAAGAGTTCTCTGTAGCAGTAGTCAAGTGCAGCTTCAGTGCTGCTGCTCAGGGAAATAAAAAAAGCAACGTGAGCTCCTTCAACTGAAGAAATAGGAAAAATCTCTGAATATGACAAAGTTAGTAAGTGGGAATCTTCTTTCACTGTAAAGACTTCTGACACAACAGCAGTGTGGCTGTTGCTGCAGGTATTGCAGTATCTTTCCTGGTAGGCTGTAGTGGTTGGATGGGGTTTTTTTGTTTATTTGTCTTAAAGGGCTAGGAAGGAAAAAAATGCAGTTTTAAGTTTACACTGAAAGTAGCAGTGATTTGGAGGAGGGCTGGAGAGTATGAGGCTGTATGTGTGACTGTTTTTCCCTTTCCTCCAAGTACTTCCATCAGAGCTGTTGGCCTTCCATGATGTACGTGCAGCCAGTGCTGCCTCCATCTCCAGTAGAAGTTTACCCAGCGTATGCTGAGCCAGCTCCTGTCCTGGATCAGTCAGTGCCTCAGCTCTTCCCTGATGCTGGGCAAGCTGAAGTCCACCAGGTTCCCTTGGAGGCATCAGCAAATGGTTTGTATTTGAGTAATGCTGTGTTCGTGCTCATGAAAACCTGCATCAAAAGGCCATCAGTGTGGCTGAAGTGTGTGAATGTACTTTTTGTTCTGTTTTTTTAAGGTAACTTCCAAAGCACAGAGCCTCCACCCCTGTCCTATGGGCCAGTGTATTACCCAGTGGTGTCAGACCCCTTCAGCCAGCAGCCTGTGCCTGGCTTTGACTCTGTGGTTCCTGCCTATCGCTACATTGGTACCTGGCATCCCATAAATCCTCCCCATGGAAATTCCCCACCAGTGGCTAAGGCTGGGAGTTCAGGAGCACCACCCCAGGTCGGCTACATGGCCTCCCCTAACCCTGCACCTCCTGATGCACCTCAGGGAATGTAAATCTGGGAGCCGGGGGCTCCTTTCTGGGTTCTCATTTCTTGTTTGCCAGCTCTTGTTAATATTGTTTTGTAAATGTTCTCTGAGAGGGTTGAGTCAGTTGATCAAACTGCGTTCAAATTTCATGTTTCTCTTTAGGTTTATGCTACTGATAGATGACAAGATGTTGCTTTAGTTGATTAGGAAAGCATAGGAGAAAAGTACTGTAGTGCAGGGAACAGCTTGGATGTGAGTACAGGAAGTATGTGAAAAAACATGCTGGCACTAAAGGCGTGTTGTGCCTCTCTGAGGGCTTGCACTGGAGCACTGAAACACCTGGTTCTTGCTGAAGCACTGAATCAGGCTGCTGTTAACAACTCAGGTAAACACTGGGCATGGGGTCATTAGAGGGGGATAATAATGTTTAAAATAAGTTGACTTTTTCAGATTTCGCAAAACAAAGCTGCTTTGCCTCTAGTGGTCACATATTTGTAATAGCTGTATTTTTTGTCTGATTTTGTAGCACATAGGTTTCATGGCTCTGCAAAGTGTAAGAATAATGTTTTGATCTGTTGTGTATCGTTGTATATTTGTGAGATTTGTTTTGTGAAAGCTATTGCACATATGGTGGTGGTTAATTTGCACTGACAGCACGAAATAAAAGCATTCAACACATGAACGTGAGTGGTCATTTATCACTGGCAGGTAATGTTCCTGAAAATTAGCTATCCCACAGCCTGGACTGAAGAAATGCAGTTGTGTGGGACAAGGCTGCTCCAGCTTTCTCTGAGAAAGCAGCAAAAGCTTTCAGCATGAAAATGGAAGTGGAATAATTCCTGGTAATTGCACCTTTTCCCCTCTAAATTCAGGCACAACATGCTTGGCCCTCAAATAGCATTCTACACAAAATTTAAATTAACTCTATTGGCCCATTCTAGTGGTCAGTGATTTTTTTTTTTTTTATCCTTTTTCCTTTGTGTATAGCTAGGTGGTGGTGAAAAACATTAACTGAAGAACTGGGAGGGGAAAATACTGTATTTCCTTTGGTATCCCTTTTAAGTAACCCGGGAAGCAAAAACAGGGAAAAGTGGCTTGTTATATTTTTGACTTAAATTCATGCAGCGCTGTTGGTGTTGATAATGTAACTCTGTAGAGGGAAGGCTGCAAGCTCAGCTTTTAGTTTGTCTCCTCCAATTTTTAATTGCTGTACATTTAATTTGGCAATTTAATAAAGGCTTTTCGAGATGGAGCAGCCAGGTAAAAACTCAAAGCAAGATGAAAATGGCCCCTGAATAACTAATTTGATTTTGAGCTGCTGTGCTGTTTTTAAAACAAAACACACAAAATTGTTTATGAAGTAATGGGTGGCCTTTGTGTTCCTGCCTCTGGAGGAGCACTTGACTTGCACAGGTGTTTTTTGGAGAAAATACCATGAGGGTTTTTTTTTTTCTTTTTCTCTGAAAAAGCATTCACTAGCCTTAATCTCTTAAAGGAACTAGTAAAGCCTGTGATTTATTTCATTGACTTTAAAGTGGCACTGACCTAAGAAGTACACTCTCAATGCTGGAGTTGAGTGTTTCCACCTCGGTCTCAGGTGCCATCTGTCATATCCCAAGCAGTGGCTGTCAAGCACTGAAGGGAATATCTTCCCCTTTCAGGCTTTAGCTGTGAGTTATGCCTCATTTCTTCCCCTGTCACTGAGACAGCCTTGCTTTTTCCTACACACATGGTTATCACAGCGCAGTGTTGGTGTTTTTATCTTCCAGTATTAGTCTGTCTCTGGAAGTCTTTTTTTTTTTTTTTTTTTTTTTTTGGGAAATGTTGTTATTTTTNTTTTTTTTTTTTAATTGGAAAAGCTGATAATTCTGGTAGAGAGTCCTGTTTATGGCATGGTTTTGCTTGCACCATTAACCATGGCTGTTGTGGCATTGTTGGCCACTTTGATATATGTGAAAATGACTTTAATTGATGTTATGTCATTTGTGGTCAGTTAACTTATTTATGGATTTGATATACAGAGGTACCTCTGTGACTTGTTTTTATGTATTTTTTTGCCAGAGCTGTTAAGGCTTGAAATCTGCTTTTTCAACTAGCAGGTAGGGGCTGTGGGGAGCAGTTCTCAGTGTGTCCTGGAGCTGGCTGATGAATGCTCTCCCTGCCACCTCTTTATTAACAGCAAAAGAGCTCGGAATGGTACAGAAATTTAAGTGATTGCTGGAGTCTTTTACTTCAATTCTGTTTCCCAGAGCTGTGTTGCAGTACAGCAGCTCTGCAGCCCTTGACTGAAACAGCTGCCAAAAAAGCCACAGCTCTGCCCAAACCACAGCTGACCTGCTTTGTGCTTCAGGCCTTTCCTCAGCTGGAGATTGCCAGCTCTGGCTGCAGCATCCCTGTACTCACAATATTCCTGGGTTTGTGGCTAATCAGCCTTTTCGGGGCCTGTAGGATAATTCACATCAAAATTACACCGAGTTCTGGGGCTTGGTTTGAGAGGTTGGAAGTTTGGGTGGGTTTTTTTTTGTAGGGGTTTATGCATGTTCCAAGATGTGGGTTTGGGGTCTTTTTTTTGGTGGGGAACCCAGTGGCGGCCTGGTGATTTTCCAGACCTGTTTGGCACATGTTTTAGTTTGATTATTGCTGTTACAGTTTGGTACCAGACCAGTGCTCTGGGTTTTTCATGCCCAGCAGCATTGCTGTGACTTTGGGGGTATTGGGATATAACTTGAAGCCATTAACCATATTTTATCTTTAGTTAGAAGGATGTAAAAAATCCATGAGTATTGATTTCTATTTGGAATTTTTTTTTTTCTGCAGATTGATGTTTTTAAATTTTGCTTTTGTTCTCTATTGAGCTTTTTGAATCACATTGCCTAACAGTCAATTTTTAAAGCAAAGATTTCTTCTTGGAATGTGGTTTTTTTTATTTTTTTTGTGGATGGCTTTTCAGCCTTGAAAAGGGAGAACAGAAAAGTCATGCAGCCAAGTTTCCACTAGTCATGCTAGCCACCTCCTTTCCTTCAGTGTGTTTTTATAGATGAAAGGCAGAGGCTCAAATCAAATGGACACCTGAAGGCTGTGCAGGAAGGCTCCGTGAACTGGCAGCACCATGGAGTGCTCTCCCTCCAGAGCCAAGCCTCTCCTCCCTCACAGAGGACAAAGGCCCAAGGTGTGCCAGGAGAGGCTCAGGCTGGACATCAGGGAGAATTTCTCATGGAAAAGGTTGTTACATATTGGCAGGGGCTGCCCAGGGAGGTTTGGAGTCCCCATCCCTGGTGGTGTCCAAGGAATGCCTGGACGTGGCACTCAGCGCTCCGGGCTGGCGACAAAGTGGGGATCAGTCACAGGCTGGACTCAGTCTTGGAGGTTTTTTCCAACCTCAATGATTCTGTGATTCTTCTGAACCCGCAGGATGAACAAAGCAGCGACCTACCCCAGTTTTTGTGCTCTGGGCTGTGGCTTCTTGTGTGATTAAGTGTTTCAGTCCCTAAACCTGCAAACCTCGCTGCCCCTAGCAGGAGCAGGCTCCGGTCTGTGTTTGCTGCGTGATGCCAGACCCCAGCGTGGCTCTGCTACCTCTGCACCCCTCAGAGCACAGCCAGCCCACGCCTGGTGTTTGGCAGAGGTGCTGTGTCAGCCCCAGGGCTGTGCCCAGCCTGTGCCCCGTGTCAGCACCAGTCCTGCACTGACAGCCGCTGCATCACTGCTGATGGCATCTCTCTGATGGCTCTGGAGCTGTCAAATCCATCTGTTATTGAAGATAATGAGAAATACTGTAGGGAGAGGCCGTGCTGCTGCTGCCTGCCAGCAGCACTGGCCTGCTGGGCTGTCTCCTGCTAATGCTCCTGTGCTGCTTTCCCCCTTGGTCATGCAACCAAACCAATTCCTACAGAAAGCTGTTTGTCTAGCTCTGTTGGCTTTTTTTTTATTTCACTCTTAGGTTCCATTTCTCTCAGCAGTGCTGCTGGGATACCTTTTTCTTTTACAAAATTACACCATCAAAGGCTGCATTATATATGGAAGATACTCCACGTATAAATCCAGACCCAGAATTCCAAGTAACTGCTTTTTTCACGAGGGAGGGAGATAAAACCGTTGAACCAGGACTTTATAGCTTTGAAATAAGATCAGAGATTAAATTTTGCAGGGCAGGCCTGTATCTAGAAGCTTCTAGTTGCTGCTGCTTACCAGATCTCACAGTCAGCTGGGCTGCAGCACGTAGGAAACAGCCACAGCCTCCTCAGAGCACGTTCCAAGCACTGACTGCAGCCCAGTCCTCCCTGCCAGTGGGGTGATCTGCAGCCCCAGAACAGGTGCCTGAGGCCTGGCAGGGTGTTTTTTATCTTTTAGGCTCAGTTTATGGCAATACTTTTATTCCAGGTGCTAAATCTCGCCCTCCCTGGAGCAGGTAAGCATTTTGCCACAAGCTTTGGGGTGCTTGTGACCCAAGGTAAGGGTCAGTCTGTGCTCATAGCTGTGATGAGTGCTTGGCTTTGTTGGGTCAGAGAAAATGGACTTTTAAGAAGTGGAATATCCTCTAATGATGGAATTAATGGACTGTGCAACTCCCTCTATCCTTTCCTTATGTATTTTTCTTGTTCCCTACTCTCCCTATTTTCATTTTCCAATCAGTTGTAGACATGTGGTTTCTAACTCTGTTTAAACCACTACTTTGTTAACATTTGTCACAGCTGAAAGCAAAAAAATGTTTATTTTTACACTTGTGGTGATTATGTGAACCTGTGATTTGTATAACTTTTCAGGAAGTGCAAGTAAGAGGAGATAAAATTTAATGCAAAGCTTCTCCACGGAATGGGTCAGGCTGGGAGGGATCTGGTGCCACCTCCCTGCTCAGGCACAGGACTGTGCCCAGGTGGTTCTGGAATGTCTCCAGTGAGGGACACTCCACCCCCTCTCTGGCCAATCTGCTCCAGTGCTGAGTCTCTCCCTGGCTTTGCAGGGACATGGAGGGGGTGGGAATCCCAGTCAGGTGAAATTCAGTCCCTGTTTCTGGAATAAGAAGCACAACTGGGCATTCACTGTGCCTTAACTCTGAACTTTTTGGCTTTCTGATGTGAGTGGGAATGTGCACACCCAACTGTAAAAAGTCCTTGTCTGTTTAAACTGGTGTAGCCTTTTGTTTTGATGTGAATATTTAAATTTCTGCAGCTGGGGATCCCTGTGGTCCTGGATTTTGTACAGCTTTTGCCATGGTCAGAGTTAATTTGTGCGTCCACATTGCCTCCCTTGTGCAGGAATCTTCTGCATTCCAAGGAAAGGGATATTGCCATGGTTTAACTCATGGAAACTCTTTGTTTTACTGGAAGCTTGACCAAAAGCCTCTGGTCAGAGATGGAAACCTTTTGAAATGTATCTCCAGGAGTTTAATGAGATTTGCTGGAGGACAGCTCTCCATGAGCAAATTATGTTAATGCAGTTATAAGTTGTTGCTTAATGACTCCCTTACACTATTAGCTATATTGCTAATTGTGGGGCCAATGCACTTGTGCTGGTCTGAGGATATCTTTGGGGAGCAAATTAAAAAGAAATTACACTTACTTAGACTTTCCTGTACAGGAGTAATTGCATTCATGTGGTGAATTTTATTTGCCAACACTTCTAGTGGGTTGCTATTTTCTGTTGTAGCCAAGATATAATGAATACTTTGGGGTCGTTTGGGGTTTTTTTTTTCCTTCAGCCAGGTGTTGTTCAGCTCTTGCTCAAATTTGGGTGACCAGCTTCACTGGAGGTAAGCAGGACTGTGAGATGTCTTTTGTTATTAAAATACCAATAAATTCTCTGCAGAAACAGAGCCCTTAAGTGTTCCTCTGACCACTGACAGCCCTTGAGAAGTCAGTGCTGAACTTGTTTTTTAAAAACTCTAAAATGTCAGATCTGTTGCTGTTCATAAATGTTTATTATCAATAGGCAGCTGGAAATGTTACATCTGAAAAGGTAGAAACACCTCGATTTTTCAATAGGCTTACATTTTTGGGAAAAAAAATTAAATGCTTTTTATTTTTTTTTTCAGTTTACAGTTAAGCTAAAAATACACATAAAATAAATAATTTTATTTGTTATGTACATTGTTTCATTTTGTACAGGTTATACGAGGGTCTGACGTGGAGTCTGCACTACGGACGGAAGAGATGCAAGTAGAAAAGTACATAAAACTAAGCATCTGTTTTTGCTTTTTGCTCTTGCCCTTTTCTCCCCCTTTTCTCCAGGGGTGGCTATTACCACTCAACTGGCAGATTCTGAGGTCCCCATTCTGTCTTTGCATACACAAAATTCTTACAACATCTAAAAGCTCTCCTGCCTGGAAAAGGCCTTTGAGTTTTTGAGCAAAACTAAAATAAAGAAGAAGGGGTGGAGGGTGGGGGGGGGGAAAGCCTCACCTTTTTTATTCCATTAAATAAAAGGGCAGTTTAAAATATGCTCGGGTGTGAAGGCTCTTTCTGTGGTTGCCTTTTTTTTTAATTAATGAAGATTTAATTTGACAATAAAACTTGATTGCTAAAAAAACTGTTTGTGGAGTCAGCCCAGGTCTCCAGGGCTCCCATACAGAAAATAGAGTAGCTTCAGCATCTGCTACTGTCTTTTGCTTCTCAAAATCCTCAGCCCTGTTAGCCCCCAGACCTGCCTTATAAACACCTTCGGTAGTTTTTAAATAACTGTACAATACCCAGAAAAATAGACCCAAAAGTGCCCCCTTGCTGAAAAACAGCTATTTATAATCAAAAGGCCTCTCACTCTGTTGGCTAAAGGTATCACAGTGTTCTGTCAGCTCCTGCACAGGGCACGTCTGAGCCCTGAGCACAGCATCTCTGCTGCCTCAGGAGCTGCTGCTGCTGATGTGGAAATTCTTTCAATGGGAGGGGAAAAGAAAAAACATCCCCAAAATAGGCCATGCTGAGCAGGGATGGGGGAGCCAGGGGGGACAGGCTGCACTGGTGTCCGTAGTGGGTGGGTGTTGATGGAGAAGAGTCTGTCAGGAGACCCCCCCCTGGGTTGGACTGGATCTCCAGAGGTCTCTTCCCACCCAAGCCATGATTCTGCATGTAAGGAATGAACTAGATCTAAAACTGGGTGGTTTGGGCTCTATTGCTGTTATGGTTGGGGGTTTTGTTTTGCTTTGCACACCTTAAAAAAAAAAAAACAGCAGGTCAAAGTGTTTCCCTGAAGCACAAAATGCTGTCAAAGGTTTGGAAGATAAGGATCAAATGCTTCTGCTTTTTAAGTATACTTCTTTAGATGAAGTGTGTTTTCTTTTTAAAACAATGGTTCTTGGTCAGGAGTTGCCTCCAGAGCAGTAGTGGGTCTGGGTGGAGGTAGTTATATGAATAATATAGAAATTACTCTTCTGTAAAAAGGGGCCTGAAATGGGGAAAGAAGTGTGAAAATGAAATTTAATCGAATTACAAATGCCCAAAGTATTCTCTATCTCCTCAAAAAAAAAAAATCCAGTAAGGGAGTGACTTTATAGCTCTTTCAAGTCACACATTCACTGAGAACTGCAGATTCTGTTGGGGGACAGTTTATTTTAGATGCTTCTCCAGTGAGTGGATTTATCATCCACCACAGTCTCACTGATTCCAATTAATTTTACCATGCCATTAATTGGAGTGACTGATGCTTCCAGCCCACCTGGGAAGGTGTGACCAGCCCTGGGGCTGCTGTGCCAGAGGGTCTGGAAGTCCCTCTTGAGAGGAAGAGGTTCCTGCAGTGCATCCACCCCAAAAACACCTCCAGGAGTTGTCAGTTAAGTAACAACTTTCATTAACTCTAAGCAGCCCTGGTGGTTCGGATGTTTTTGCTTATTTTTTGCTGTTCTCTGTGTGTGGAATTGCAGCAGAGGTGGGGAGGGGGTTCCTGTTCCATTGGGAATCAGCCTCTGAGGCTGCACAGAGCTTTCTCTGTCTGTGGGACAGGACTGGACACTGCAGGATGAGTTAACTGGTTAAAGGGGAACTCAGCCAGGAGTTAAACCAACACTGAGCCTCCTCCTGGTTAACTGAAATATGCTTTTTTTGGGATTTTGGCCTTTTGAAAAGGAAAGTATCAAAACATCAAAGTGAAGCTGGGGAGGGCAGAGAGACAAACACGTAATGATGTGAGAGCAGTGGGTGCTTGTGTGGTTTCCAGCTGCTAGAAAACCCAGAGGTAATTCAGATCCTCGCTTACACTCTTGCTGACTGCCCAGATATCCCTGCTTGCACTGTCAGTAACATCCAGGGCCCCGGTGCAGGGACCTGCAAGTGCTCCTGTCCCTGGCAGGGAGCTCAGAGTGCCCTTACCCTGCCAGTTCCCATCTTAGAGCTCCTCTTGCTCAAACCAAAGACCTTTATCCAGAGAGAACACTAAAGAACGTGGTACAGAGAAATCCGGGTGAGGAGCCCCTCTCAGGGATGCAGTTTCCTGCTGCCCAGGCTCCTCCAGCAGCCACGGTGTTGGCCACACTCTGCTGCCTGGGGTGGGTGTCCAGGAGCAGCCTTCACCTCTCCTGGGGCAGAACAGGCAGCAGGGCCCCCCTGCTCCAGTCACAGCCTCCCTGTGGCACCCAGGTGAGTTGTCCTTGCCAGTGATGGGGTGAAAAGTGGTTATTACAGAGGTGATGATGTGACATTTCCCTATAGCCCTACCCCGGTATCCCGGTGTGCACCAGTGCTGAGCTGCCTGTGGAATCCCCCCCCCACCATGCTTAAAATTCTGTTGTACCAACCAATTTTAACCTCTTTAAAAGGTAAGGGTTTATGTTCATACATTAATATATTTATTTAAATATTCTTAATATTTACAGTGGCTGCTTCTGCTAAAAATCATGTTACATGGACTGTCAGGAAAGGGATGGAACACAAATACAGGAAGGTGACATTAAGGGTGAGGCATAAATCACAAAAGCAAAGGTGTCAGAATTTAGGCTTCCAGGGTATGCTGCTCCTGCTCTCTGTCTACTGCAGAAGTCCCCTAAATTCCCTTCATGGGGAAACCATGCGAGTTTCCTACATGGAAAATTATCGTAACAGACATACAGTTAAATACTAACCTGAATTAGTTGTAAGAAAATAAACGTACATACTACTGCTACCAATATTAACTACTGACTGTATATAGCGCCTTTAAATTTGAAAGTGCTTATAAATAATGAACTAACCCCCCCTGCGAGGTAGGTAAGTATTATTATCCCTATTTTACAGATGGGGAAACTGAGGCATTCGAGAGGCTGAGTGACTTGCCCAAGGTCACGGGGGAGGCAGAGGCAGAGCAGGGAGTGGAGCTGAGCTCCCTCCTGGCTCTGACACTGCCCATGCTTCCTCTGAGGGGACACAGGTACAAACACGGGAGTATTTACATATTTACCAGCGAGTGAGCGATGTACAAATGCAGTTTTCCAAATAACCTGCACAGATAGTTCAGTTAATTTCTTGTTTCTGAAGCAATTTATGCAATCTCTGACCTGAGTACAAACACCTCCCAGCTCTATTAAATTCCTGACCCTGGGTGTTACTTGTTACCTTTTTAATTGGTGATGATGCCCCATCCCTGGAAGGGTCCAAGGACAGGGCTTTGGAGCAACCTGGCCTAGTGGAAGGTGTCCCTGCCCGTGGCAGGGGGGTTGGAACAAGAACTTTAAGGTCCCTTCCAACCCAAACCATTCCATGACCATTTGCAGGTGTGCTGCTTTAAAAAGCCAGGTGAAAATGACACTGGGATGGGAGGTGAGAAAAAAATGCAACTTCAAGTGCAAGAAACCTAGGAAAGGGTAAGTGGTTGAGATCTCAGTTATTCCTAACTCCAAACTCCTTGCATATGTACAGGGATCCTTCTTGAAGCCCACAGAACAAAGGCCAGGTGTGAACCAGCTGAGCCAAGGAAAAATTTAACTCCTCACAGGAGAAACTCAAGTGTCCCATCAGCTCCTACCCTGCTCCTTGCAGAGACAGCACAGGGGTCATTCACTCATTTCTCTGAGGGAAAGAATAACTTTCACTAAAACATGTTTTCTTTTTGAGCAATTGGAAGCAGAAAAATAGTGGTGAAGTCCCAAATACTGTGACTGCAAGTGAATTAAGCAAAACCTGGGTTGGTTTTTTTTTATCAAATGTATTTTTCAGAATCTACTTCAATTTCGCTCCCCTGAAGCTCCTGTTTTAGCATAATAATAATTCACCAGCTGCTCCAAAGTCTATTGCTATCAACAGGGATGCATAGATGCAATCAAAGAGAATTTTGCCTTTTGGGGGACCAATTTGAGTTTTGCAAACTCCTGGACACGTGTATTAATCACAGCCAAATCAAATATTTGTGTTGCATTCCAAAGTCAGCTCAGACTCGCTCGTAGCTGGGAGCAAGGAAGGATCTCAGTCATGAAACAAAGCCCAGGGGAGCCCCAGCCAAGGAGCCACGTGAAGCATCTCCCCCTTTAGCACGGCACGGGGGCTTTGCAGATGTGTTATCCCTCGTGCCACTGCGACCTGGCAGCTCCCACCCCTGCCCTTTCGGGGCACAGCAGGGGAACGTGACTCACGCAGTCTGCAGGGAAGGGATTTTCACATTTTTTGGGGGCAGCGCTGCAGAGTTAATTCCGTTTGTGTTGTTTGTACCTGGTAATGCATTCGAACGACACCGTGTGAGCGTCACCAGCGGCTGCGCGCTGGTTCTCATGGAACACTAGAGAGTGTTTGTATCCTTTCCGCTGCCCAAGGATACAAACCCTGCTTCTGGCCCGCTTCCAATCCCAGCCTGATGTCATCTGTGTAACTCTCTCCTTGAATCGTTTTCACTCTCACTCCTTACCCAGGAAATACCACAAAGATTTGCTGGCCCCACGTCAAGTAGAGTTCATAGACTGCAGTGTGGGTTAGGTGAGGCATCAAAGGATTTGTGTTCACCCCCCTGTAGCAGCTCCTGCTAACATTTATCTCTGCAGAAATGTGCTCAGTTTGGTTTACTGACCCGTGGGGCTTTCGTTGTGAGCATTGCCTTGGTGGGTTCGGACTGTGGCTCTCCCCTGTCAATGGATCTGCTCCTTCAGCCAGGGGTGCTGGATTTCCTCATGGAACCATCAGCAAGCTGCTCCCCACTCTCGGGTTTTGCAAGTCTCCTCGTGTACCACCAATGTCAGTTTGCTCAGCCTTCCATGAACGAAGAGGAAATGCAGTTTTCAAAGACAACTCTAACCCTGCAATTAGTGTGAAAGCCTGAAATCTGTTGATACAAAAATGCCTTTCACTCTGCCTTAACTAACACATCCAGAGCCTTAAATATTTGGGGTTTTACACTGCCTGCTGGTAACAAGACTGGTGTCATTATAAGCAAGGAATACAGAAACGTTTTTGAGTCTCTGCTCCTCGCTGCTGATTTACCTCAAACAGGGCTGGCCTGGAGCCACAGTCTCCACCCTGAGGTCTGCACTGAATTCCATGAGTTCAGGGTGTCGGCACCTCAGCTCTGCCCCAGGAGCTGCTGCATCACTCACATTTCTCTGTGTGCTCCACTGGGCTTTCTCGGTGAAGCTGCACAAGTGCCCAGAGCAAAAATCCCGCAAGGAGAGTTTCCTTCACAAGAGGAGGGAGCCAGCTTTAAAACTCGGGCAGTGTCCAGCTGCAGGTGCCTCAGCATCTCTTATCCCTCTGCTCCTGACCCTCCCTGCTGCCAGCAGAGCTGTTCGTGCCCCTTGCTGGTGAAATCTGACCCCCTCCAGTGGCAGGTGGAGATTTTCCAGCATTATGTTTCTCCAGAGGCAATTCACAACCCCGTTCCCAGGTGAGGTGATTGCTGGCAGCCAGCCTGGGGAAATGCTGCAGCTCAATAACCCCTCCTGGGAGCAGAGCCCTGCACGAGGGCAGGAATGAAGCCATTCCCGAGCTCCTGGGCAGGACTTGCTTTCTCCAAGGAGGCAGCTGACCAAGAGCAGCTCTGAGGTGGTGCTGAGTGCCGATCATCTGTGTTCCTTGGCAACACTGCAGAAGGAAGTTCAAGTATCCCACTGTTAAAAAAATAAAATAAAAATAAAAGCCCCTAAAAAAACCCCTGTTAAGAATTCAGCCATCTTGCCCTTGATGGGGTTGTCTTCTCCCCCTCTCTGATGCTCCCTGGGACAACAGCAGTGACAGTGCTAAGCCCTGTCCAGGCACTCCCACAGCTGGGGAAATAAAAGATAATAAAAGGTACCACATCCTGCCACACTCCTTTTTGTTGCACCTTAGAGAGGGACCTGCAGGGCTGTTCCACGCTGCTGCTGCAGCTGGAGCTGCTCTTGCCTAGGCTGCCTTTCAGACCTGCAGCTCAGGGCCCAGGGAAGATGCTCTCCCTCAGGAGATGGTTTTCCCCCTGAAGCCCAACACCCATCAGAGAGGCAGCAAAAAGGGATTGCAGCACTGGAAGTAAGATTAGGAATTGCAAAATAAGGGCAAGGCTTAGAGCTGGGATTTGGTTCAGCCTGTTAGAAACTACTCTGAGGTTTGTATTTCAAGCAGCCAGGGTTGTTTTGGGTTGTTTTCGGTTCATCTACACAGAAGTTGGAGGCAAGGCCAGGTGCTGGCTCCCACTGTCAGCCTAATTGGAAGGTCCTTCTGCTCCCCAAAAGGGAGATTAGGTAAATAAGCAGATATGTTAGCAGCAAAAACATGTTCCAGGTGGATGATCAAAGGGGTCTCATATTCAGTAACAATTCACAATATTAATATAGTGGCCTGTAAAAACAAGCACAGCCAAAAGAATCAGAAATCATATTGCTTAAAGGAAACAAAAAAACCCAGTTGTAGGTTGAGAAATCCTTTTAAAAAATATTTTCAGTGTGATTCTCGGCCTCCTGCTCACCAGCTGGTTGTGTTGTTGAGCAAAACTGAGCAGGATGCAGAGCCAATGGTGTTGGACAGCAGCACTGAAACCCAGCTGGGGTGGGATGATGATGGGAGCACTGGAGAAATCCTTTCCTCAGCCACCTGCATGCCTGAAGTCTGTGGGGTTTGGAGACTAAGACTGCATCCAGAGGGATTCCTGTGGTTTATGGTGGCCTTATAAATGGTGAAACCTTTAGTTTAGTATTAGCGAGTGTAAAAAAAGTAAATTAAAAAAGGTGCAGATGGCTATAAAATAGGCTACAACATAAGTAGGTTTACACTTTTTTTTCACCTGTGGACAGAAAGGAAACAGATGAGCGCAAACAATTACCAATACTTGGCTGAGTTTTCCAGTGAGAGTTAACAGAGCTTTGCTTAGAGCCGGGTGGTGACATGATCCTCCTGCCCATCTTTCCACTGGTTTATAAACAAGTCACAGGCCTCTCCCCACGAATCAAACACATCCTCTGACGAGTCTATAAGTTTGGAGTTAGAGGAACAAATACTGGAAGCACAGTGAAGGGAGCTGGTACAAACCACAGGGCACTCCTTGCTCTGTCCTGTAAGTCTCGTGTTCCCACTGTAGGCCACCTCATTGAGGTTAATTTCACTTTTGGAACAATTCTCTTCTCTCTCTCTGTCCATGGGAGAATATTTAATGTCTTTCCACATGTAGTGTGGCTGAATGATCCCGTCTGAGATGGTGTACATGGGCTCTGAGCTGGGCTCAGGGACGTGGCCGTTCATCTTGGAGAAGAGCAGGCCCAGTCTCTTGAAGGACTCCTTCTTGGAGCTGGAGAGTCTCTGAACTCTGTTCCCGTTCCGGACGAAGGAGCGTTTGCTGATCCCGTTGCTTTTTGGCTTCTCTTCCACCATGCTGATCCCAGACATGGTTTTAATCAGAGCAGACACGTTGAAGTCCTTTTTTTTGTTGGCTACATTGAAAGACACGCTCTTGGCTCTGGATTTTTCTCCAGCACCGTCCTCGTTGGTTTCGTCCTTTTGGGACACCTCTGTGCTGCTGGTAGAGTAACTCCTCCTCTGGGGCTTCCTGTTCCCTAAGAGGTCAAGAACTTCATAGCGAAAACTCGAGATGTCCTGTTTTAATTCCTGGGGCAAGAGGAGACAGGAGTTACTCCCAGCAGCCTTATCTGACATGAAGGAATGACCACATTCCCTCGGGTTCAGTTGTGCCAGTGGCTGATACCAAACCACACAGGAACATCACATCCCTGTCCAGCGACACACAGAAATGATGTGTGGGCAGTGCTGAGAACTGGGGACCTCACAAGGCTTCTGTCTCCAAAGGCTGGGGACTGGCCCTGTTGATCAACCCCCTCTGCCCACCCTCTGCTCCCCAAAAAAGTCAGATAAAAGAGTTACAGAAGAGGGAAAACTGCTGAAATTTGCCAGGAATCCTGTCTAGCTGAGAGGCCCAACTTAAACTTTCTTGGTGAGTGTTCTTAATACCCATCAACCCCAACCCATTCTTTGGCTCTGTCTGCGTTAGGATTGGGAATGTGATGATGTTTCAAATCACACACTTCATTCCTACCCTCTTCCAATGCTTTTGTCTGCATAGCACATTGTATATTAAAATCTGGGAGGTGGCCATATAGAAAACATTCAATAATAACCCACTCTGCCCAAAAAAACCCCACAGGCCCATCGTATATAGTCCCAGCTCCGCTCATAATCCCATTTCCACACGTCACAAACCACCTTAACAAGTCGGTGCAAACTCTGCAAGTGGCTGTTTGAATTGATAAAACAAATTGTTGTTGAGGAATAATAAATTACCTTGAAGTTTTCTTCAGTTAAACCTTCGTTGGTCTTGGAAGTTCTTATCATTGCTGCGACGTATCTTTTCACAAGATTTCTTATCACTTCCTGGAATAGGAAACAATCCAAGTGATTCAATGCTAGCTCAGCCCAAACTCCGTTCTTGCTGCGTTTCCCTGAGCTCTTGCCAACAGCAGCTGTCCTGACTCTGCTGGCTAAAAATCACTCACCACTAGAAACAAAATGCTTCCTTTCAGGCAGAGCAAACCTTGGGAAGGGGTGATACAGCTTCCATCCTATGGATGCTCAGTTTTTAACTGAAGGCAAAGCAGGTATTTTGTATTGGAGTTTGTATATGTTAAGAAAAAATTCTTGGAGTAGTCTCTCCAAGCAGTTCTTAGTTGTGCTTTTCAATCTCAGCTGCTGAAAGTTTTTACTATTACCGATCTCATGTGTGCACACTGCCCCCCTGATGGGCTGAATTTGGCATTTGAAGGTGGTTTATCGAGTATTTGAAAGCCAAGGAGGTTGTGTTAGCAATAAATAAGGTGAAGAACAGCCAGGACCCCAGGGGACAATGGACATTCACCTCAAGCCATGTCTGCAGCTGCCTGGGTGTTCCCTAAGGGCAGAAACTCTTTTCAGGATGGCTGCACCATCTGTGGGCAGCACTGGAAGGGTCCAATCACACCCTCAGTGACTTCTCCAAGGACTCTCACTCCTCTGTATCACCTGTTTGCTACACTCCACGTTTTTGGTTGGATAAGCTCCGTTTTGCTCTGCTCATGTCCCTCCCTGATGGCTTTACAGAAGCAAACTGGTGCTTTGAGCTTGTCCCTTTACCTGTGCCAGCCAAAACACGCCGAGGCTCTTTGTGCATGTTGTGTGCAGGCAAGAGACTACTCCAAACCTGCCCTGCATTTCCCCCCCTTCATAAACAAGTCTGAGCACCACCAGGCTGAAGATGGTGTCTGCAGCAAGGCTCTGCTGGGAGGTTTTTAAGAGATCCCAATGTCGCGGCCGTAAGCTGTGCTGCGAAGTCAGAAAGCACCATATGTCAGTTGTCAAAGGTGACTAATTATGTTAACCACCAACTTCAGATAAAAGTGCTCTTCAGGAAGCAGGAGATGTCTTCAGTAAGACAAATTACTAATGGCTTTTGGCAGTGGAGCCTAATGTACCACCTAACATTCTGGAGAATTTTTTTCCTTCCAGCGTGCTGGCATAATACATCCCACTGAATTCAAGGGCTGAAGCTGGTGTTTTTAATAAAGTTTCATCCTTTTGTAGGTTGAGTTTAATGAGTACTTGATGACAGGCAAGCTGAGGATAAACAAAACCAGCAAGATTCAGCAAAGGAATCATTCCTCCTTTCCTGAGCCATCCCAAACAAAAGAACATCCCAGCCACAGTCTGAGTTAGGGATGCTTTACAAAAAAGAGCAAGAGAGGAACAATTCAAGAGTGCAAAAATGCTGCAGAAATATTTTTAATCAGGATGGCCTGACAGCCTGATGGCAATGGGGATGTGACCTTGACTTCTGCAGCCACACTGATACCTGCAAGTTTTCCACTATTCCAGAGGGGCTGAAAGGCAAGGACAGATTTACTGAACCATCCACCACCAAGGAGGAAACGCTTTAATCCGTGATAAGCAAAATCCTCTTAGAGCACCTACACTTATCAAAATATATTCTGGAAGCAAGCAAGACTTGAAGTATTAGAAAATGAGGAGGAGAAAGAAATAACAAGTAAAAACTTTGTGTGCCCAAGAGTTTACCTGGTAATGTTGATTCTGAATCAGGTTGTCAGCGTGTCGTTCCTGGAAAGAGAAAGGCACAGGGGTGTCACCTGTCTGGTCTTGTCTTTAGAACTCCTGATGGCTCTGAGCAAGTTATGATCCAGCAACCCTCTGCTGATCCCTCACGACCCTGAACACGCCCAACGCCCTCCAGAAATGAAGCGCAAAGCCGCGAGCTCCTTACTGTGAACGTTTTGAGGTTTTCGTGCCTCTTCTGTTCATTGTCAGAGTCGTCACCTGGGCACAGCTGGTTGTGGATCCACTTGCAAAGGTACCAGACCGACTTGGGGCTGGGGACAATGTTAAAAGGAGGGGGCAGAGTGGCACCTTCATCGAAGTAACTCATCCAGAGCTTCGTCCGCGCGAACTTCCACTCGATATCCGCGTGGTCCTGCGAGAGAAGGGCAGAGACCATCAACAGCTGCAGGCAGGTGTTCCTGGAGCCAATGCCCACGGCTGAGGAGGTGAGGAGTGAGCAGTGAGGGATTTCTCCAGCTGCAGGCAGAGCAGTATCACCCCTTACATCTCCCTCACTGGGGGTGGGCTTAAAAAAATTGGTGTGAAATGCAGCTGGAGTAAAAAAATATCAGCCACTGAGAAATGAGAGGAGAGCAAGACCCAGCGAGGAGAATTCCGTGTGCTAGAGGCCAGCTTTGTCCTTAAGAGGTTGTGCTTATTAGTTCACCAATGCAAGGAGCAAGAAAACACAATTCTTATTTTGCTTTTTGCTAGCAGTTTTATTATCACAAACCACTGTTCCTCATGTCTAAATCCAATGAATTCTCATATTCTTCCCTGGGAAAAAGGTCTTCCATAGTGGTTTTTGATTTGTTTTTTATGGCCTCCATTAATTCTGCTCTTATAAGGAAATGACACATTTTATGTGTGCCGTATTTTACATCTTGCCTCTGCATTATCCTTACAGAAGCCAGGAGACATTTTACTCTTAGGCTGGTGGGGTTTTTTTGCATTTATATTATCACCATGATGGCTTGCTGTGCCCTGATGTTTTTCATCCCAAGGAAGTGGAGGTGGGAAGTTAACACCATCATTTTAGAGCTGCACAGATAGACACAGGGTCCGTACAGTCCCCAGGAAAGGAATGCTGAGTTATGGAAGAGACTGGCCTTACAGACTTCCAAACAGCTGGATTTGGGCAGCACTCTCTGCAGTTGAGTCCGTGGAGCCAACCCAGTAACAAAGAGCATATTCCCTCCAACATCAGGGCAGAGGCAGCTCCCTGCAGCCAGAGATCCAAAACAGATCTCGTGCTGCTTTGTGCTAGTTTTAAAGTTGAAAAAACGCCGCTGTTTTGTGTGTTCTGCAGAAATTCTGACATTAGGCAGAAAAGGGAGGGAAATGATTTGTGCTGAGCAGAGCTCACAGCAGTACCCTGAACTGGAATGGGGGATTTGTGTGTTGTTACCGCTGCAGAGGACAGCGCTAAGCTGACGGTTGTGACATTTCAGCTGCTCGGCGTTTGCCTGAACGGTGTCTGACACGAGATTAAACCAAAGCCACGATGATTCAGGCTAAGGAACGGCGCAAGGTGGGAGAAAAGGACAATGCGGGACTTTAATTTTCCAAGGAGATTTCAGCGAGGTTGGAACAAGCGGCTTATTGAGCGCGGGGTGCTGGGCTGCAGCTCTCGCAGGCAGGCACTGAGGTGTAGGACAGGGAGTTTAATAAAATATGGCTGAACATCGTGCCCAAAACATTACTACACTGGCTCTCTGGCCATGCTCCAGCGCCCTGACACGGGTAAAATATGCTCACATTTTGACAGTGAGGTGCAGCTGAACTCCATTTTGGTAATGTATTCAAATTATGTGCAGCCCTCGATTTAGAACGACTGTCTCAGCGGCCCAGGAGCACATTAATCTCTGCAGATGGTCTGAACCAGCCGAGAACATGACTGTCCCCTGCCAGTTTACCACAGCAAGCCGTGGGTAGGCTCAGAGGTGCAGCCTGACGTGCCCCTTTTTCCTCACACACCATCAGACCCCATAAACAGGCGAACTGCAGCATTGCTGTGAAGTATCACGGCTTGATGCTGCTGGAAGTGAAGTTCTGGGCAGTAAAAAACGCAGTTTGTAGCAGTAGGAATAACTGCCACCATAAAAAAAAAAAA